>JADKXX010004980.1:0-11355 GCA_017310255.1 Butorides virescens | reverse complement strand
GGCGGGCGGGGAGCGGCGCTGCGCGGCGCTGCGCGTCCCCCGCCGCGCTCCACACCCCGCTATAAGAGCAGCGGCCGCGGCCGCGCTCCGCAGTGCATGGCAGCGCCTCGCCCCGCACGGCGCCGCCGCCCCGCCGGGACCCTCCCCCGGGCCGGTCCCGGGCGCCCCCCCACCCGCCTCGCCCCCGCCCAGCCGCCGGCACCCTTGACCTTGCCATCCGGCAGCTCGGGAGGGCGAGCAGCGGCAGCCGGGGGGACAGCCCGGCCGGGTCGCGGAGCTGCCTTGGGATGCGTTAGCCGCGGATCGCAGAGAAATATTTCTGCGAGGGGGGAGAGCGGCAACCTCCTCCCACTGACGGGGTGGAGGAAGAAAAAAGAGGATTTAAAGAGCATCTCTGCCCCCTTTGTTGAATGAGAAGGACAGAGGAGGACCGGCAAGATGAGCACTAGCAGTAAGTACGGCTTTCCCTTGCCTTTGCTGTGGGAATGGGGCTGGTATTGCACCGATCTGGTTGGGAGGAATCGGAAAGAAAATGTCACAACAGGGCTGACAAGCCTAATGGGATGGATTTGGTTTTTTTTTTTTTTTAATGTGCCTGCCTGCCTTTTGCTTTCTGACAGGGTCTGGCTTTGCTGGCCCTTCTTTCATGTGGATTAAGCCATGGTGCTTATCTCCACTGAGTACTTCTCTTGGCTTGTATTTCTGGGGTTTGGAGGGCAGATCATGGACCAAAATGTCGATATGCAACATGGTGAGAGGGAGCCAGGAGCACTCTGACAGGCAGCAGGCTCACTTGCTGATGCCACTGCCTACGTATCGATGGACAGAGGGGGAACAGCCGATGGGGAGGAGGAGCAGGGTAAGGAGAGACCCAGAAACCAGGGACCTGAGCAAAGCACAGGTGCCAATGCTGAAAAGCATGGACCTTCTGCAGCTGGGGTTGGGGGGGTTTCTATTGTGTGTGTGTGTGAGAGGCAGGGACAGAGGCACTCATGCACTGTGTATGAATTTCTAAAGAGGCAGAGCTCAGAAATGTGCTGCGTAAGATGAGAACTGGCACCTAGTCTGCTTGCTTCTGGATTTGTGTCCTTGTTGCAAAGTCTGGAAAGATTGATCAGGTTTGATCGAGTCACAATCAATTTCTTTTTCCTCACTGATATCATGTGTGGCAGCTGTACCCACCTCGCTAGCACAGCTTTGATACATTCCTTTCAAAGCAGTGAGCCCCCAGCCAAAGGAGCTGATCCTGACGGCCACCTGAGGGTCTTCCTCCTGGGGTAACCTGCCCAAGGAAGGTGCCCTCCCTCCTGTGGGTCCTGGAGGCGATGTGAAAAAAGGAGGACCCCCCCCTAGGCTGAAAGTGGCAGAACAGTGACTTCTCCATGGCACTGGCGTGTTGAGGTTTCTCAATCCAAAGGCTTGGGGTGGTTCCCGAGCAAAACACGGTGAAAAATGCCTTGGCATGCTGCAGGGCAACAGAACAGGTGATTCCAGCTCTGTTGGGCTGCATCAGAGGTGAGAAAACTTTCCAGCTGCCTCCTGCACGAGCTACGCCTGGGGCAGGAGCTAGCCCCCCTCCTGGGGGAGCAGGGCTGGTGGTGCCCTGGTAAGAACGATGGGGACTGATTCTTTCTGAGCCTGCTGGGTGCCCAGTAGCAAAGGGTCCTCCCTCTGTCTCTGGGCGATGAGCTCGAGTCTGATGTGGAGGGTTGGGATGGCACATGGTGGTCACTGGGGTCAGTGATCGCAACGGTCAGGTGGGATTGTTAAGCCTCCTGTAGGCCAGTTTCGACAAATGTTTTGGTTCCTTTTGGGATTCCTTTCCAAGTCTTAATAGCCAGCTTGGTTGCTGCTAGCGATAAGGATGTTTATGGTGCTGGTGTGTTATAACTATCTGATTGCACCGTGAAACTCCTCTACTGGGTCCTCCCCCACACAGAGAGGTGCCAGCAAACCCAAACGTGCTGCCCGCCCATCGCCCTGACGTGACTCACGGGAGGAGGCCCCCGGGCAGGCAGCGAGCGCAGAGCTGGGAGTCCCTTGGGAGGTGCTCCTCCTCCTGTCACTGCCTTGCTCTGTGACCTTGGGCACATCACTCAGCCATGCCTCAGCTTCTGCATTTGCCAGCAGCAGGTTGCCACCTCGGCTCCTGCCCAGCCCTTTGGATGGCTTTGCAATCTTTGCCTAAATACTGCCATTACTTCTTGCTAAGCAGCCAAGTTTTGGGAACTCTGTAACATCTGCTGATTGTTTCCTGTGCTGTGGGTTGATTACTTATGGATTACTTGCGGTCCCTTTGGGGCCACACCTGGTACATGGGCTGTGCAAATCCTGAAAGGCAGTGGGCTCTGCCCTGCTAGGCTTCCAGACTTTTTTTCTTGGTAACTGAGAGGCTCAAAGCAGGGCTTGCCATACCCAAACACTGGCTCATGTCTCTTCTTAGCAATGGCACGATCCTTTCCTACCTCTTCCATCAGCGTGTTCGGTGACTAGTGTGAATGTTGCCCAAAGCTGTCTCCCCTCTCACTGCTGCCTCGCCCAACTCTGCACATCCCTACCCAGCCTGTATCCCTCAGGTCCGTGTGCCTGCAAGGCAAAAAAGGAGCCCAGGACCCTTGTGTCGCTGCCCTCTGTGCCATCCCTATTTCACCCCACTGATGCTACCTGGCAGTGACCTGCAATGGCTTTTGCAGCCCTTTGCTAGCAGCCAGTGGCTCTGGGGAGCTTGGTACCCCTTGTTGGTTGGAGGCTTCCCAGCCCTGCTTGCAGCTCTGCCTCCCAGGCACGGCCACCTCTGCTGCTCTCTGCACTGATTTTTTGTTTTCCCCCAGCCCCTGTAGGGACTGAGGGCTTGGGTGCAATGGGGTCCAGTCAGCGGGCTCAGCTGCGCTCCAGCCTCCCAGGCCTCCTGGTGTACAGGACCCTACCTGTGCTGATGTGAGGAGGGAGAGAGGCACAAGTGGAGGAGGAGGAGGATGGGTGATGAAGCCAGACTGTGCATGGGGTGATGACCAACAGGTGTACCTGTGGCTGCAGGACCAAAGTTTTGGGGCTGGCAAATCAATGAGATTGGTGGCATTTTGTTCTGATCTGTGAATCCCCACAGCCATTTCCATTTTAATTGGAACACTTTGATAACACTTCTGTCCTGTCTGAAGCTGATGTGAGGCAGGAAACCTGGGGCTGCGGGCCATGGCTGGCCTCAAGCCTTGCTGTTGTGCAAAGCTGTTGGCGAGGCCTCTGGGGAGCTGGGTGCAGGGCTCTCCAGGCTGTGCAGGCGCATCTCTGAACACGCTTGGTGCACAGCACGCGGGGGTCTTGCCTGCCCGTGCTGAGGGGACAGGGGTTTGCCTCTTACCCCAGTATGGCTCCTGGGGTTAGAGGCCCCATGTCATCTCCTCACCCGTGATGCAGGGAAGGCAAAGCCATGTGGAAACCTTGATTTTTAAGGGGAAGAGGAAAAGGCCCTTGATCTTGGGTGTAAACTCATATCCTGAGGGTGCAAGGGTTGTGCTGGCCGGGAGGGCGGCCTCTCCTCCCGGGCTCACCAGGTGTGCAGCGAGCATTTGGAGGGCATGGTGTTGATATTTACATTGCCTAGGCTATTTATACCTCCCACTCTGGTTAGCACTGCTAATTGGTTGCAAATAGATTCATACATTCATAAACAGGTCTATCAGTGCTGTGCTGCATTCCCATTGAAGCTGGATCCTGTAGTACAAACCCTTGCCCAGGAGAGCATCCCTTAAAATCACACCCTGAAATCCCTTAGGTTTTGGGCTCAACCGCTCCTGCAGAAACTGGCTTGGTGCAGAGAAGCTAGTGTGGCCAAATCTGGGTTTGTGCTCATTAAAAGGCACGGGGTTGAAGCTGTCAACTGTCCCTGGGATTTAAGACTCTCTGAAATGAGTGTGAATAATCCCTTCTGTGGCTTTGAAGGTAGCCACCAGATTTGGATGCTGCAGGTCGATGCAGTGAGTAGGAGTCGCCCGGTGGGGTCTGTGGGAGATGGCATTTGCACATCATCTGTTTTGGTGCAGCTCTGCTGGGGTGAGAGGGGGGGCTGCTGGAAGTCTGGGTACTGGTTTTGTCAGGAGGAAGGTGCCCCTTGTTGCTAGGGACCACCCTGGTCTGAGCAAAGGTGCTCATGGCTCCTTTGGGGGGGTTAAACCCCTGTGAACTCCTGGGTTGAACCAGGTTTGGCAGGCTCTGGATCAGTGTTGCAATGGGTGATTGAAACTGGTCACAAACTAGAGATCTTCCAGATTCCTTTCTATCTCCAACATGCACCCCGAATAGGGAGAACAGAGTCTGTCTCCATGCCAAGTTAATTTGGGGGGTGGGTGTGGGTGATGGAACTAGTACCATCTATCCACTTTCCTCTGAGCACCTGACAGCCTGTCAGAGCATGGAGAGGTCTTGCAGAGGGTTTGGTATGTAAGGTGGAAGGTTTCCCCTTCCAGACTGTCCCAACCCCTGGCACATCTCAAATTCCTGCTCAGAGGCTCCTCTAGTCTCAGAAAACTGGGGAAGGAGATGTGAGGAAGGGCTGGCCAGCTAAGCGTTGGGCAGGAAGGCTTCGTGACAGATACAGATGAATGCAGCATGTTTGCTTGGTTATTTTTGTCTTTCCTAAATCATGCTCCCTGCTACATGGTGATCCACTAAGCATAATTACCCAGTAATCTCTAGGCACATGTGGTTACAAGGTGTTTACCAGCAAACTCTATTAAGTCCCTGTGTAATTAAAGAGAAATCACATGGTGCTGCACATCTCTGGGAGCTCCAGCTCTGCTCTGTACAGCTCATCTGGCAGGGTGATTCACCAGCTCTCCCCACCCAGCAGGGCAGGACCTGCTGGGGAGGACACGGTGTTTCTCCCGTGTTCAGAAGTGCAGTGAGCCCGGAGGGGTCGGCCTGTCAGTGTGATGAGCAGTGTTGGTGTCTTCCCCGTGAGGAGGCTAGTTTTTGCAGGGCTAACACCAGGCCGGGGGGGGGGTTATGGTACAGATGAGCAGTTCCAGTTGTAACACTCATGGTTCCTGATCAACACTGGTTCCCGTTTTATCTTTGCAGTGCTGGAGGCTGCCGCAGGCATGCCATGAGCTGGGGACAAAGCGTGGCTCCAGTGACCAGGACCCAGCAGAGTGAGATGCTGGCTAGAGCAGTGGTGATGCTGCCTTGTCCCCGGGTGCTTGGTTAGATGGGCTCTAGCTCTGGATAAGCCATCCTCTTCCTCACCCCTGCTCCCCCAAGAGCTGCTGGACGGGCTCTTCATGTGCAGCAGGGAAGGAGGCAGGTCTCCAAACAGAGCAGGTTATCATGGAGGAGGCTTGTAGAAGGAGGAGAGCTTTCAGAAAGGGTGGAGTTTGAGGTATGGGTGCAGGTGAAACAGAAGAAAGGAGGGACACAGATGCAAGACAATCTTCAAGAGATGAAGAGCTACCTTCCTAGTATGTTGTCTCCAAATGCAGCCATGAACATTACCTAGCATCCATGCTTCTCCAAGGACAGCTCTAGCACTGTGTCTTGCAGAATATGGGCACAAAGGGGAACTCCAGGCTCTCCACCCACATCTTGGTCCTGTCAGTTAACACCCAAGCCTGACTCTACTGCCGTGAATGACCCGATACAAATTGTCCCCTCTGTTCTCCTGGGGAACCTAGCAAAGGGACAATCATCCACTGCGTTCACTTTGGTGCCAGAAAACTCAGACCCTAGGCAGCTACTCTGTCCTCAGGCTGGTGGATGGACAGACTCTGTCCTCTCACCAAGCTTTGTTTAGGCTCTCCTGCAAACCATCTTTCTTGGCAGCTTGCCCCTTGAAGAGCAGGAGCCATGGAAAGTGGCCCTGCAGGCCAATGAAGTGCATGCTGTAAAGTCAATTGAAGCAATTGAATTATTTCAAGGGCCTGCCATGCTCTTATAAAATAAATAGCAAGTTTTCTAATGACGAAGTGACGATCGGTTTAGCCAGATAATTGTATTTGTGATGCCAGCAGGCCGGACTAATGACAGACTGTCCTGTTATCAGCAAGGAGTCTGTGTGGTGCTGCCTTTGCTCTCTGCAAAGCTGTGAAGGAGTGAAGGCAAACCCACCAAGTTCCTGCCAGACCCTGCAGTCCTATCGTGACTGTGCCATAATGAAGTGGTTGGAACATCTAATTAGATATTTTTAGACTAAATACATCAGTGCCTCTCAGTTGTGAGCACTGCAGCACCTCCGGAAAGCATCCTGGGGGTAGACTGGTGATGGCAAGGACTCAGGCGGACAGTGATGGGGGAAGGAGCAGGCTTTGCAGGATGAAAGGGGACCAGGAGTGACCACAGGAGCTGTAGGAAAGGCAGAGCCCAAGGCCAGATGTTTCAGGCCCAGGAAGTTTGCTTGTGAGCAGCTCAGGGCAAGCATGGCAGGGTGACTGGCAACCTGCAGGAGAGAAGGTGGTTCCTGCTTGGAGGACACCTGGGCTGTCCCAAGTCCTCCTGTGCCCAGACTCTGCCTCTTGAGTCCATAGGCTCAGTAAATCGCTGGGGAGATGGAAGACCTTGAGTGCACTGATGGACATGCCTTGGTTTTTAGGAAGGGTCTGTCTGAAGCTTGACAGTACCAACCTGGTCTAGCATGGCAGCAAACTGGGATGCAGAGTTCTCATTTGATGGTGGCTCGGGTTTTAGGTAGGCATAGTTTATACATGCATTTTTCAGTTTGGGTATAGTTGCTGAATTCTTTATTGGTATCAGCTGTAAGCCCTGGGCTGGGAATTGATGTGCCTTCTCTGCTGCCTGGGGCAGAGAGCTGAAAGAAAAAGGAGCTGGTACTATGGGTTCTTTATGCAGCCTGTCTGACCTTCCTTTCTTCTTACCCTTTTTACCCTGGCAAAGTCCTTCCCTGAGCCCCAAGCATCACTTTTTTTTTTTTCTGTTCATGGATGTTTTATTCCACTTCCATTGAATCCTCAGTGTCTGAGACCTGCATAACTGGGAAAGTCCTTGGGGGGGAGGTTTCCCTAAGGAACAGGACAGCATAAGAGGGGAGCATGTGCCTTGAGGGTTTGAAGCTTCCATGTTCTTTCTTGGCAACAAGTGACACATTTTGGGGAGCACCACACTGTGTGGGCTAAGAAAGGCTTTGCTGGTGCAATGCCAGCACCAGAGCCCTTCCTCAGCCCAACTTGAGTCCATTGCAATCTGAATTTAAGCTTCAGGGTTTGACCCATTCTCACAGTAGTGAATTATGTGAGTTCTTGGATACGTGCAGCCAGTCTGCAGCTGGTTGAGACAAGCGTAACCAAGACCAGGACTCAAACTGTGAGCTCCCAAAGTGCACGTGCCAGGCTCTGCAGTACAGCACCCCTCACAAACCTGCTTGTAGCGCCTTGTTCCTGAAGCACGTTACGAGGCCCTGCCTGTTCTTCCTAGCATCTGTTTCATGCAGGCTGACTCTGAGAACCTTGCTACTTTTCTCCTGACATCCATCCCCTGCCAGCCCTGGGGACCCCTTTGCACAGAGGCATCTCGAGGAGGGCTGCCCAGCCCAGGGGTGCTTGCTTGCGGAGGGCGGCTATTTTTAAAGCAGCTGGGGAACCGGGCAGGTTGTTCCCTGGCTGAGCAGCACTTGCTGGGACATGTTGGGTGCTGTGGTGGGGATCTCCCTGTCACAGCTGCTCCCCAGCCCGGATTCTCAGCAGCGGCAGGGAGGGCCCTGGCAGGATGGCTGGGCCAGGTCCCTGGTCAAGGACTTTTCCCTGCTAAAAGCTTTAAAGGAGGAGGGAGGAAGGAAGCTGTCTGTGAAACCCATTTCTGTTGGACAGGCTGCAGCTCTTGACATGCAAGCCTCAGTGCCATGCAAGGGGGGCAGCTGACTCCCCAGCCCTGCTCTTGGCAGCCCCCCTCCAAAAGAAGGGGCTTCCATGACGCAGGGCTGGATCAGGACTTGTCTGTCAGCTGCTGTGTGGAGCCACTGAGTGTTCTTCCTGGGTAAAAGTAACCCCTGGCCAGTGTGGCCACCAGGGTGCCCGGCTGGAGCAGCGAGTGGCTGGGCCAGCAGGCTGGGGTGGCTGCTGGTGCTGCAGGTCTGCATCAGCCGGGGTGCCTGTGTGCAACCACACGAGCACACAGATCTCTGCCTGCCGGGAGGGACCTGCAGCGGGTCCCCGTGGTTCATGCTTGCCCTGCAAACTGGGGATCAATAGTCAGGTGCTGAGTGCAGCAAAGGCATGGAAAGGCTCTCCTTGCCTGGCCCAAGGACATGGGGGCTGGGGCAGGCAGAGGCCCCAAAGCCCCCCGGAGGTGGTGCAGACCTCACTCCATCTCAGCACCCAGCTCAAATGCAGCCCATGTAGGGCAGCTGCCCGCACGGGGCTGCGGGGCCAGGTCCAGGCAGCGCTGGGCAGGCAGGCAGGCACGCTGTGTGGCTTGGCACCAGCTGCTGCTGTCCGAGCAGGCAGTTCTGCTCCGGATTTTCCCTCTCTCTGCTCTTATCACAGTCCTCGGAGTGTGATAGAGTACAGGCTTCCCCCGGCTCTTGTCTGCGCTCGCACAGCATCTCATCTGCACTCTGATCACAGCACTGGTCCCTGCAAACCTCTCCCTCCGCCTCTGCTGCCCTGCGCCGTGCATGGGGTGTCCTTCCCCATCGCCCCGCTTCCCCCTCCGCCTTGGCACCTTCTGCATCAGCTCCCAGTCCTCAGAGGGTGAAGAAGGTGTGGAGCAAGGTAAGGTGAGCTCCTCCTGGCCTCCTGCGTGCTATAAATAGCCATGTCGCCCAAGCATCATCTGAGAGTGATGTGACAGAGTTCAAGCTCCTGGAGACCCGCTGCCTCCATTGCAGACGCACCCAACTCTTGGTCATCGGAGCCGATGGAAGAGGACTCCTGCGGGTCCCGTCAGCGACACGGAGCGTGTCATCGCATTAGCGCGCGGCGGGACGCCTCTCAGGTTATGCACAGCTTAATCCCATCTGGCAGCCGCCGAGGCTGGCGTCCTGCGGCTGGGTCGGTGTGCCCGCACCTCGCTGGCAGCGGCAGCCAGACAGCTCGCAGCAGGGAGCCTTCCCCCTGCAGGAAAGACTTAGCAACCTGCCTTCAGCTCTTGCCAAGCTGTGCTGGGGCAAGGGGGTATCTTTGGTACATGTGTTAGGTCTCTGGACAGACCTTTGGGAGTGAAGGGGAAGGCAGCTCTTTTGTAGGGAATAACCAGATCTGGGAGAGAAAAGTGGTTTTCACGGTGCTCAAGTGCCTGTGTGGTCCCTGAATCTTCCTTCCCTCCCTCCATCTAGGCTGGGCTTAAGCTGATCAGGAAACCTTGGTCCTCCCTATCCATCCAGGCTGCTGCCAGAGAGGTTCAGTTCTTGGGGCAGGCTGTGCCTTTGGGAGGGAGTTTTGCTGGCAGTGCCAAAATATCCTCCACCTCTTGACTCTCTCAGATCACTTCTTGACCACCAACCAGCATGGGAACCAAGCAGTACTGCAGCTTACATGTGCATGAGCCTACAGGAACATGGCCATCTTCTCGGCAAGGGAGCCTTCCTTCATCTGGTGGCAGATGCTGAGGCACGAAGCTGGATGATCCCCAGCTCAGAGCCTTTTATTCAATGAGCAAAACCATCCCTTCCTACACCCACAGATGCTACTTGAGAGGACTGGCACTGTTGCCCCACTGTTTGGCCCAGCTGCCCCCTTGGGAGAGGAGTGGGTTGGACCTGATCCTGCCCCTCTGGGACGGGAGGTGCCTGGCAGTGCTGCCCTGGGTGAGCCAGCCAGGGAGAGCTGAGGGACTGAGCGTGGATATTCTCCCCTCCCCTGCCTTTGAAAAAAGAAAAGTCACTGCCTGTGTGGTGAGTTATGTGGTGATGATGGCTCGTGATGGCTTACATATAAAATCTCTCGCATCCCTGAGGATGCTACCAGTTGAAAGCTTTTATGGCATTTTAAAAATAGCCACAGAGGGGGAGAGAATGAGAAGATGGATAGGTAGGTGGATCCCTAATAAGGAGAGAAGAGGAAACGGCTAGAGAGGGAATGGAAAGACTTTAGTGAACGGCATGTGAGTGATTACCGAGGGAGGGGGTGGTGGGGTCATACCGAGCGGCTGAGCTTGCATGCCCAGCGGGAACGGGAAACCCTATAAAAAGCCTGGCTGTGAGATGTGCTCCTTGCACGTGCTGGGGAGAGGGATGGGGCGAGCACCAGCTCGGGCTGTCTCTCCTGCAGGCACTCACTGCGTTCTACAAGTAGCTGTTAAAAATAATCCGTGACTCTTGGATGGCTGGGCCTGGGCTGGCTGCTGCTGCTCTTCTGTGATTCCCCAAACAGCTCCAGGCTCATCTGTGCTCCTTTCCCTGCCCGGGGGCTCAGGCTGACGGCCTCGCCTGAGAGCTGATGGATGAGGTTGGTCCTGGACCCAGCTTTCCCCAAGGTGGCCTTTCCCACCTGGGCTGTGCTCCAAGAAAGATGCTGAGAGCTGTCTCTCGGCTCTGTCTTCTGGCTTTCTGCTGCCTGACAGCTTGCAGCACCCGGAGGCGAGATCTGGTGGGTCTGGGGCTGCGGCAGAGCTGTGGTGGCTGGGTGAGGGCACGGTGCCCCCGTGCCTGGCTGGAGCGGGGGTCCTGGAGCTGCTGGCAGGAGGTCCCCTCAGCAGGACAGTCCTGCTCTGCCTGGCGTCACTGCCAGCTCAGCGGCTCCCTGGTCCCGGGAAGCGGCTCCAAGCCCTTCCCTGTGCTTGTGGCAGCTCTCCCCATCACTCAGAGAAGATTACACGGAGTGTCTCCAAGAAATGCTAATTGCTTTGGCTTGCGCTTGGTACAGCAGAGCCACTGGGCATTCAGAGCTCTTAGTCAGCTTAGAGATCTGCCAGATCCTTCCTCTCCTTCCCGTGGAGAGCCGGCGGAGGTCTGCTGCGGCGGTTGCTGATCCCCCACATCTCTGGGCCCCGGCTGAGCTGCAGGCTTGCACCCAAGCTGGCCCAGACCTGCGGTCCCAAATACCCGGTGGCACAAGGCATGGTGTGCTCTCATCGGGAGTTGTAGCCTTGGGGTGAAACACCCCAAGCTCAGCCCCCGGCAGGCACATCATGGGGTCAGAGGAAGGGGGCTGGAGAGGCAACAGGAGTTTTCCCATCCTGGGGGATGAGGATGGAGCTCAAGCAGCAACAGCAGTCAGTGCTGTTCTGTCTGTCCTCCCAGACCCCTCAGCTGCTGCTGCCCGCCCCTGCTCTGCCACTGGCAATTAAAGCTCTGTGCAGCCAGGCTCGTTTGGTGCAGGCTGCTGGGAAGCATTCCTTGGCTTTGCCCCTGCTTGAACTGCAGGGAAAAAATGCTGCTAACAAGACTCCTCTGTCAAACTTGCCAGCCTGTCG
>JADKXX010004979.1:0-47220 GCA_017310255.1 Butorides virescens | reverse complement strand
AGGGGACTTGTTCCCTGGAAAATGCCAGCTCTGCTGGGCCTGTTGATTGCCTGTTAATTGCCACTAATGAGGAGCTGGGAGATGTGGCTTCCAGAGGCTGTTGGGGACAGACTGTTGCTTCGGCTTGTGAGGGACATCTCAGCAGGGAAGGGAGCCATGACCTCGGCGCGGGCGAGTCGAGCTGCGTGAATGGGTTTGTTACCAGAGAATGCCCCAATTCTTGTGCCTACGGCACGGGGCGGCAGTGCTTAGCCCTGTCGCCGGAGCGGAGAGCGTGGAGGGTTAAGAGGATCTCTGGTGCTTACGGTACACAGATGGACTTATTTACGTGTATGTAGCAGGGAGGTGGGATGGGGAGGGCTAAACCCACCCTGTGCGGGAGGGAGGGTTAAATCTCTGGCTGGCCCATGTTGGGAGCACAGGGCTGTGGGGCAGCAGGACCTGATGCCAGGGCTTGGCTGTTCACCTCCAGCCTGACGGTTGGAGGCTGTTTTTTCCACTGGCCCTGATGAAAGGCACGAAAGGCTTTTAGCAGGAGACAGCCGTGTCTGCCTGCCTGATGCTTCCCGTGCTGGCAGCCCCCCCTCCTTTTGAAGTCGGGTTTCTGGGCGTACGCAGGAGCCGAGGAGAGCACGAGTGCAGGAGGGAGGAGGGGAGAGGATTACGTCTGCCGAAACCCCTCATACGCTCATGGGAGTTTATTGTTCTAGATGTGCCTAGTCCTGCGTGTCCCCCACCGTCCCCAGCCCCGTTTGTCCTTGCCCAGCACCGAGCCCTGCTTGATGCCTCTTGGCCCCATCACTGGGCCGCCCCGTGTCCTACCAGCAGAGGCTCAGGATGTGGCTGGGGGGGGATATTAAGCCCCCTTAGAGCGGCGTGCTGTGTGAGCACTGGTGCAGAGGTGGGCTTTTACCTGCTGAAGACTGCCCCGTGCCACAGTGGGGATGGGTGCTCCTCTCCCACAGCAGCAGCTTTCTGGGTGCCCATCGCCTGCTGACCTGCTCCAGCTGCTCCTGTAGCATCTGCGCTAATTACTTCAGTGGTTTCTCTCATCTTGTCTCTGCTAAAATGGCTGAGCTGTTTCACCCAGTGCTGTTCCCAGGAGTCTTCTCGGTTTTTCTCCTGTTCCTGCCAGGCTTTCGTGTACAACTAAGCCCTGCTGCCCACCTCCTGCTCCCCGGGTACCTGCTCTTGTCCCCACAAGCGGTGGGCTGAGGCACCACCCCAGCACGCCTCATCTGCCTGCGAGAGGCTGTTTCTGTGTTTACCATTCAGCTATCGCGAGGGCGGCTCAGCAGAGGGGGAAGCCTTTGGGATTTGTTACTTCATTAGAATAAACAGCCAAGTGGGATGTTATTTTCCATTCCAGCTGAGAGAGGTTGTAGTTGCTGCTTTTTGACCTAAACCCTATGTCTGTCTGGTTTGTTGGTTTTTTTTAATTCTCTGCCTTTAATGAAGTGGGACGGAGAAGCGAGAGCGGCGCATGCTCTGGCAGTAGATGCAGCTCGTGTTCTTGCAGTGCAAGGGCTTTGTGGTTGCATCCCTGCCTCCTACTCTGACCTTGGGTTAGAGGCTCAGGTGAGCCTCAAACCATGCAACAACGCGTACTTTGTCCCCTGCTGCCTCCAGGCTCCTTTCACAACCAGCCATGGAGACAGCCAGTCCCAACCCCTACAACGGTGGGCTATTGCTCTGAAGGGCCCTGTGCTCCGTTTGGGGGTCTTGGCAGTCTGGCCTTTGAAATGCCTTCTTGGGGGCTCAAGGGATGCAGGCAGCCCTACTCTGCTTGGGATGTAGCAGGACAAACAGCTGGCACAGCTGGGCTGAGAAATGGGCCTGGACCCCAGAATTGGGATGCAGTGGGAGTATGGGCAGCCCTGGGCTAGCACGCTGTGTGTGGTGTGCTGTGACCCAAAAGCTGGGCCAATCCATCTGTGCTAGAGGAAGAAGGAGGGTGCTGAACAACCTGGCCCTAGATACCCACCTATCCATCACCTTAAGGGTCTTTTCAGTCTGGGATTTGAGGGGTGCCTCGGGGCGCGGGCAGGGCTCCTCGCAGCCTCCGGGGTCTCTAGCAGGGTGCTGCCTGTCTGCGCCGCAGGGACATCCTGCAGGGGAACTGGCGGGGGGACATGTCGTGTCCTGGAGGGACCCTTTGCTGGGACAGTCGCAGCGGGGCTGATGGACAGTGTCTCAGAGGTGCACTCAGCATATGCCCTGGGTCACCTTGCTGAAGGTCTTCCCAAGGTGAGCAGCCTAAAGGCAGCTCTCCTCCTCTTCCTCTTCCACACCACCTGTGCTTCCCCACCCCATTGCTCCCTCCTGCCCCAGCCTTTGCTCCATGACTTTAGGCTGTTTCCCTTTCCCTATTCCCTTCCCCCCTCTTCCTTCTCTTTTTCCTTTTTCTCTGTTTCTCTCCTGTCAGCTTTGTTTGCCCCGGCTGTGTACCAGGGTTGCCATGGTGACTGCCAGAGCATCTCTGCTCGGAGTAGTGGTCCTGCGCCTGCCCTGGCCATGGGGAGTGGCAGGGCACCCTCCTGCCCCTTGGAGGGACCAGCTGCACCTCTCATCCCAGGGATAGAGGCCCCCAGGGATGTGCTGGCAACACATCCTGGTGTCTGGGGAGAGGACAGGTCGGGGCACGGGGTGGCCCTCACCAGCTCAGGACGGGGCTGTGCAGCACCTTGTGCTGGGGGAGGCACTGGCAGGGCTGGCTGCATGGCACAGCTTTATTTGCCTCTTGCTGCCAGAGCTGTTAATCTTCAACAAATATGTTTTTAATGAGCAAGCGCTACTTAAGGAAAATAGAGGAGCTGCTGCAGCCCAGGCAGTCCCTTTAGGTTTAACAGGGCACCACCACCTGCTAGCAGAGAGGAATATAAAACTGTATAAATATGGAGCTGTACCCCACTGCAGGACATGCTGCACCTTTCCTCTTGCTCCTGGGAATAAGCTGCCTTTTGCCATCCTAGGAGCCATGCTATTTCTTCTCTTGGTATCATCATCTGTTGCCACGCAAGTGACTGCGGTGACTTCCCCTTGCCTTGGCTGGGCTCAGCGCCCCGGGATGCAAACCTCCATGTGTTTCTGGGCAGTGTGTCGTCTGGATCCTAGATCTAGTCGTTGCCCACGACATGTGGAGGACTAAGGCTGGCCGTGGGGGTTTGGATGCATCCCCTCGCCATGATCTGGTGTTGGAGGACACAAGTGGAGCCGTGGTTTGGAAGCAGAGGATGGCTTGTGGCTTTCTGGTGCTGCTTTGCAGACAACAATGCATCTTGTCAGTGTTTGTCAGAGCTTCTGTGCCCCTTTCATGAGATAATTAGGATGATGTGTTATTAGCTGATTACTGGGGAAACATATATTTACTGAGGATTTATTCTGGAAGCAACATTAATCTCCTGTATAGTTGCTAAACCCCCATAAATAATCTGATTTTGATAATCAATTGCTATTGCAAGCCCCCCAATCTCAATTAAATGCACATTTAATTCACATAAAATTGCCAAATTTGCTTGTACGTTTCTGTCCTGCTGTTTGCCTCAGGCAGATGTCTGTGTATGTGCTAGCTCAAGTCTGTTTATCAGACAGCCCAAAACCAGAGTATGGTTTGCCAAGGCGGAGCAGTTACAGCAACACTCCTCTCCCGCGGTCCTACACGGAGAATCCAGCACATCCCGGCTCCCCGCTGCCAGAGCTGCTCGAACACGAGTGCTCTGCAAACACGGCTGTGCAGGGCCCTTCCCAGCCCTCGTCTGTGCGCCGGGGTTTGCAGCGAGGGGAGCGGGAGCAAGCGAGGGAGACTGCACCCGCAGCAACCCGGGATTGCCCCGGGTGCACGGGCATGGGTGTGCTTGGGAGGGGCAGGGAGGAGAGGTGCAGTTGCCGAAACCCATGCAGAGGCTTCCCACAGCGCCAGCCTGGGATGGAAACTGCGGTCCTGTTGGGCTTCATTGCAGCCGGCCCCAGGGTGGTCGGGGCCGAGCGACTTTTCCAGCCTTGGTGCCGGCGGATGGGTCAGAGGGGGAGGAAGCGGAGGTTTGCTGGGTGCTGGCCCTGGACTAACGGGACACGGAGCTGCCAGCTTCCTTTGGAGTTGGAGGGAGATTCCAGGCTCTTTGTTGTCAGGGCCACATTGATTTATTTTTACTCTTATTTCTGCAAATATCAGACAGCTAGCTGCAGTGGCGCACGCCCTGGAGAGGGCAGAGAGCGCTGGGCTCCTTCTGGCAGAGCTCCGGAGGGGCTGGTGCCGTGGGTCCCTGCTGGGGGACCTGGCAGGAGCGTGGCAAACCTCCTGCTGCCTTCCATGGCGTGGGGGTTTCAGCCCTCGCCTGCTCGGGTGCTGGTCCCTGCAGCTGCAGGGGGGGGATGCTCTTTGGAGCTTGGCCTCCCTATCCCCACTGCCTCTGCTGGGAGTGACAGCTTGGGCTGGGATGATCTTGGTGATGGGGACCGTACTAGGGGTGCCATAAAAGAAATTACGAAGCTGTTCAAATTGCTGGGAAGACATCTACTAAGGTCTCCTCCTGAGCCTGGCTGGAGCACAGCCTGTTAATTATGGTGGTAGGGGAAATACACAAACATACAGATGGCAAGAAGAACAAAAACTGCTGTTTTTAATATTGAAAGCTTGGTTTTGGGCTAACTGAAACCAACACATGGCAGAAGGTAAACACTAACGGCTCTGGGTGAGACCGGAGCGCCTCGCCAGCCAGCGCAGGAGCTCTTGGAGCCCTTGCAGAGCCGGAGGGATGTGCCTCTGCGGGGCAGTGGGACGGACACGAGCCTGCAGCCGGTGGAGGAGCGGGGAGGCTGGGCTGCGGTGGGGGCTGGCTGCGCACGCCTGCGTGGGCGCACACCTACGTGTGCCCGGAGAGCGCCACGGGCAGGGCTCGCAGCTGCAGGCTGCCAGGAGCCCCACGCTGGCTCTGCACCGGGGTGGCCCGTGACTGCTCCAGCCGGCTCTGTCCCAGGGGCCCATTAGTGCACCCCTGCGTCGCAGGGAGGGCGTTTCCTCCCTCTGAACCCATGTTTCGTCTCTGCTAGGTGGGTTGGGGTGGCGGCTCAGGGAGAGGCCTCAGACGCTGCCATCGGGCACTTGTCACCGCTGTTGGCCTCACTGTGCCCCAGGGTGCTGCTGGCAGGGCAGCGTCCCCTCAGAGATCGCTTTCTGCTGACCCTTGCAGTGCCAAGGGGCTGTGCTCTTCACCGCTTGTGAAAGATGCTCTGCCTCGCGGGGTATCACCTAACCCCAGGCACTAAGGGTGGGGTGGATGAGGCGGACGTCAGGCAGCAAGGGGCTGGTGACTTGTTCTCTAGCACTGTCCTGGGGAGCCTGTGGGTCGGGATGCCTGTCTGATGCCTTGCACCATCCTGCAGCACTTGTGGTGCCTGAAACCTCTGGGTGGCCATGGGGCTCTCCCTGGCACGGTGCTGTCCCCTGCTGCGCCCTGTCACCCGTGCAGCCCTGGCGCCTGCTGCGCTCCCCTCTCTGCCACCCATATGCATGGGCAGGTGTCTCAAATAAGCTCCACGGGGGGTGGGTGCAATCTTTTTATGACCACTTAAAGGCTCCATTTGCTACCTTTAACAGAATTAGAGTGGGATCATGGTAGATTAAGCAAAGCAGTCAACACCCTCTGTGCTGCATGGCTGTCAGCTGCAGGGACCCCGCCGGGTCCAGGAGGGCTGGGGTTCTGCTGACCCCCTCTCTGAAAGAGGGTGCACAGGTTTTGTGGGATGGCCTGTATTAATTGCCTGCAGGTGTATGTTTTGTCTCTTCTGACCCCATAGTTCGCAGGCAGTTTGGTTCAGCAGGGGTCCGAGGGGACGTGGCGGTGCCCTTCGCACTGCAGCCCTGGGCTGTGTTGCCCCCTCCCAGGAGCGCAGCTGATGAGATCCCAGTTGTTTTAGAAAGCACCTTCCCAGGATATAAGAGTGGACAAAGGAATTTGGAGCCTGCTGGGGAAGCTCCTGATGGTGTTTCGCTGCCAGCCCTGGGCTGTAATTCATCCCCTGGAATGGGACTGGCTGGGGGGCGGCTGGTCTTGAACCTCCTGTGCCTCTGAGCACGCACTGATGGCATTGAGATTGCTCTGTAACATATACCCCTTCCATGCATCCTATTTATGGGGAGATTGCCCCCTCTGTGACGCCAGGGCTCGCTTTGCCAGCTGTCACCTCCACTCCAAATTCCCATTTTGTTGCATTAATATCTATACAGCGTCTCTGGATAGAGATTTGATTTCAGTTCCCTCCCTGGAGCCGAAGGAGTTAAAAATAGCAAATCCAACACCCCTCATTCCCTGGCTATGACGCAGTCTCCCAGGTTGGAGTTACAATGCCAGTGTGAATATGGTTTAAAATAAAACAAGTGAGTGTACTGCACTCTGCGGAACAGGAGAACAAGCTCCAGCCTGGAGAAATGACATGGAGGAGTCTCTGGTCTTCTAACCTGTGCCTGCAAAAGGCAAGAATTTCTCTTCCTTGCAGTGCTTGTATTGGCCAGATAAATGATGCTACGCACAGAGCGATTAGTGGAGTAATACAGGAGGTATTCAGCCCATCAGGGAATCAACTGATCGCAGAAGAAACCGGGAAGAAATGAGCTCAGTGCATTATGGCTTGGGGCTGTCTTCCTGGAGCATCACGTGCAGAGCACCTCGCCAAGCATCGGCTGGGCGCCAGACCCAATGATCCGGGCAGAGCGGGGCCGGACTCGGCAGCGCCGTGGTCCCCCTGAACGGCGGGGTGCAGGCGCGCGGGCTAACCGGGCGGATCCTCTCCCAGAAGCGGGTACCAGACTATGTTAAGCAAGTCTGCTGCAAGGTGGCGAGTTGCCAACCTGGCTCTATCTTGTCTGTCGGGGCTGTTTCTCTGATCTGGTATAGGAAAGCCTAAATCCCTACATTTTTCACTCTCAGACACTGCCCTAGTTTAAAAATGCTTCCTCCTGGCTTGCTTTGTAATATTTTAAATATAGCACCCTTTATGTTTTTGATGTATGCACCATATGTTTTGAAAACTGCAACGAAATCCATTGGGCTTGTGGGTGGAGGTTAAAGGGAAAAAGCATTTCCATACGGGAAGCCGCAAATACAAAACACAGCAGCAAACAGAAAATCCCTCCGTGCATCAGCCAGAAATAAGCTCCTTTCTGTCCCGGCTGTCTCTGGCGCGTTTGTGTGCGTGCGAGGAACCAGCCTGAATGTTTCCATTGTGTCAGCTCCTGTCCGGGACACCCTGGCACTGACTCCACAGCCCCCTCCAAGGCCCAGCAGGAGATGCCACCGTGTCGGAGACCATCTGACAGCTCCTTTGCCCTTTCCCTTCCTCAGAAAGCCCCTTTGCTGCTTTCTGGGTTTTGGTTTTTTTTTTTTCTTTTTCAGCTGGGATGGGTCCCTCCTGCTAAAGCTCACCCAGGCTGCTGTGTCCCTGGCCGGCGGCAGTGGGTGGGCTTTGGCAGCGGAGGGGAGTCCCCCCGGGCTCCCCGCGCTCCCACGCAGCACGGACTGCCTCCCAGCATTGAACACAGACTCTCTGTAGCAGGAAATCTGGCCTTGGCAATGATGAGCTAACGGTTTTCATCTTTTGGCCAGGACCTCAAGTTTAGTCTCTTCTACCATGCACATCTGGCACCCCTTGACTCTAGGACCCAAGGTCATTCTCTTGTGTGGACTCCCACCCCAAAAACCTGTCCAGCCTCATTAGAGCAGAGAATAGCATCGTGTGGGCTGGGGCTGGGTCCAACCCCCAGCCCAGGCGCGTTCCTCCTGCGTTCTCGCTGTCTGAGGCTGCTGGGTGAGCTGTTCGGCTGGCTGTAGTTCACCCACTTGTCACGCCTCATGAATAAAATCTGGGGGAGGAGATGGGCTCCGGCCAGCGCCTGGCTGCCAAGTGGGCTGCTTCCCTGGAGACCACCCTGCCAGGCCCCCTCCCCAGCCACCATCACCCCTGGCAAGCAGGAGAGAGGCTGGGGTGGCCAGGGGCAGCAGTGGGGCTGGTGGGACCCACGCGGCTGTTGGGTGGCCCAAAGCTCCTGCTGCGGGTGGCAGCTCTGGTTTGGCCCCGTGCTTGGAGGATGAGTGGGATGCAGCAGCTGCATGTACTGAGAAAGGGGGATGTCATGGGATGGCCACAGTGGAGGAGGGGATGGGGGGCAGGCTTTCATATTTGCTCCTGCTCTGCAGCATCTCATGGCACTGGAGATTCAGGGCTGGCACTGTGTGTCACCCCATGGGGCGTGCGTGCCCTGGGGATGGCAGGATCCAGCAGCCGGGCAGAGGGAGGCTGCGACCCGGGATTTGGCTGTATCCTGCAGCATGGTGTCCTCCAGAGACTGTGGCCTCAGGTGGTCCTCCTGCACCTGGGATCCACAGAGGCCACCAAGAGCAGCCACGCGTCTCTGTGACCGGTCAGGTGGGTTTGTGCTGGCCCATCTCCCTGTTCCAGGGTAGTCCCCAGCCCTGCTTTGGGATGCAGGCAGAGCCTGAGCCATGGATGTGCGATGTGTCTGTGTGCGGGATGCCTCACCCCACCCCACCCCCCCCGCTCATACACAACTAATTTGTGTCTATAGCAGCTTGGGCAAGATTTTTTAAGCTGAACCAGATGTAAAGATGAAATCCCATCTTCAGCCTCTCAGCAGGGATCCCTCCTCACCCACCTCAAATAAACATTTCCGCAGCCCAAAATGCTGATCTCAGAGAATGCTGCACATCTGCCGGGGAGGCGCTGGCCGGTGCGAGCGGCAGCAAACGCCAGGAGCGGCCCCGGTGTGGTGCCCCGGCTGCCCGCGGCGGGCAGGGGACGCCTCCGGCTGCGGGTCGGGGCTGGGGCGAGAGGGCAGGAGCGTGTTCGTCGGCTCTGGCCGTGTCCCTGGCCAGACTGTCGTTGGGTTTGTGTGTGAAGGGTGGGGTTTGTGCAGCGCTGTAGGAGCCCGGTCTTGCCTCTCCCGGCAGATACTGCGGCAGCTCTGGACCTGGAGGGCTGTGTCCCCCCCGGTGTGGGGCTGGGATGTGCAGCATCAGGCCAGGGGCTCTCGGCAGCTCCATGCTGGCTCCTGCAACTCTGCGTCACCCTGGGCTTCGCTCCTGCTGCTTATTGTTTTATCAGACCTCCGAAATTGCGTCTGACCCTCTGAATTGAGAGGCAGTCCCTCAAGAGGGACCTGTTCTGGCTTTCTGGGCCCAAATCCAGCATCTTAGCAGCCTCCAGAGTGAAGAGCTGATGTGCATGCGTGCAGGCATCTGCCCGGGGTGTCCGAGTGCCTGTCCGCCCGCGGTGGTGGGACATCTCTGTCATCTCCTGCTGGGGTGAGGGGGAGAGAGAAGAGCTCTGGGCAGTGCATGTGCTCTGGATTCGGCCCCTGGGGAAGCCTGTTCGCTGCCTGCATCCTCCATCTCTCCTTCAGCTCGCACACACGTGCCTCTCACCCCCTCTCCCCTATGGCTTCACTGCTCCCATTTTTTCTTGAAAGCAAAGCAGGTTGATAGTTGCCTGCGCTCCCAGGTGGCCCCGCACAGCTCCCCAGCCCTACGCCAGCTTGTGCCTTGCAGCCTGGTGTGCCACCGCAGTGCCCTGCCCGGCCGCTGGCCCCGCACCGGCTCCCTGGCAGTCCCTGCACAGCTTGGCTGGCTCCCAGACCGCGGGTGGCACTTAGGCTCCTGGCCCCGGCCCTGGAAGCTGAAGGGTGCTTCGGGGTGTCTCAATCAAGACCTTCTCAGCCCTGGATGTCCTGTGAGGATGTGTGGCTTGTGGCACGAAAGCCACCAGGCACCCAAGCTTGGGGTGAAAGTGCCTTGTGTGGGAACCTCAGCGTGGCTGTGGGGAGCCCAGTGGAATGGGGATCTGGTCCAGCTGTGCTGCAGTGATGCTCTGGGGCCCTGGAGGCATCCTCATGAGGCCAGAGCAGCTCTGATCTGGTCCCCTCTGCTCCTGCTGCACCTGATACCTGTGCGAGCCAGGGGCCCTTCCCAGCCAGGCTGCTCTCGCAGGGGGTGGGAGAGCTGGCAGCAGAAGTCACCCTGTGGCCGTCAGGGGACGGAGATGTGTATCCCACCTGCTGGGGGAGGCATCTCGCTTCCCAGCACTGCTGGTCCCAAACTGCTGGTGGGGGCTTCACAGCACTGCAGTGGATCTGGATAGCAGTTGGATAGCCAAATGCTGGGGAGCTGCACCAGCAAGGAGCAGTCCCGCTCACCCCAAAAGCGTGCTTGGGACTGCCACGGTCCTCGCTGGTGCCCCAGTGAACCCCAGCTCTGGCAACCAAGAGCCACAGCCGCCTCCGGGTGCTGCAGCCAGGGCTGGCCATGCGATGGCTGCCATTCCCCAGCTTCACCATCCGGGCAGCTCCCCCTTCGCTGGGCTGTTTTGGGATTCCTTCGTGAGTCTCACCTCATGTCAGAGCAGGGCATGAGCTTCAGGGCTGTGACTAGCTAGCATCCTGCAAAGATTTTAAGAGGAAGAAGGACTGTGGCCGCCTGGCTTGCAGAGGTGCAGAGCATCCTTGCTTCTGCCTGGGAATGGGGCAGAGGGGGCTGCTCACCGCTGTCCTGCCCGAGACACCCCAGGGCAAGACCCAGCACCGGCCCTCTGGCGCCCGGGGACCGCCACGCTGTCCCCTCCTGTGCGGCATAACTCCCTGCTCCGGGCTCACCACTGCTCCTGCCCTGGGCAGCCATGCATTTCAGCCATTATTAATTAAAATGCAATCTATCCTTTCTCTTCCTCTCCCCAAGACGCCAAGAACTGCTAAAATATTCTCGGGGATAATAGGGAGTGGAATTAAATAGTTACTCTGAAATTTGAACCGTGCCTTTTGGAGATTTATTGCCATTCCTAGAGCCTGCGATTCCCTGTTGAGTCCTACGTCTCCAGCCCCACGCTTGGTGGCAATCCCGTGCCTGCCGGGGAGATGGGGCACGCCGGGTAAGGTACAGGGGCAGCTGGGGCGCGCTCAGCCCCCACGCGGGTACGGTGCACGAGGTGCTGGGGGATCTGGGGGGGCTGAGCTCCTCGTCTCTGACCTGCGTGGTTATCTGCAGCGCTCGGTGTCAGTTCGGGGATGCAGCCCGGGGCCCCGATGGGACAGGCACTCCGGGTGCGGTACTGCGTGTTAGGATGAGAACAAGATCGCTTGTGGGAAGTGGCTCCCAGTGCACGCGCGGTGCTGGGAGCAGAGGCGGGCAGCAGCCAAGAGGATTTTGCCTGCAGCCCTGAGCGCTGTGCGCAGGAGGTGGGGGGAGCAGCCCCAGCCCCTGCCCTGCCTGCGAGGAGGGGGCTGCTGGACGCACAGCCTTCCTTCTCCCACATCGCCCAGTTCTTCTGTTCCTCCTGCAATTTGCTGCCGGGGTGGGGACGGGGGACACACACAAGGTGGGGAGCAGCTGGCCCAGTGCAGGGTGGCTGAGCATCCCACAGACCCTTCTGGGAGGGGATGAAATGGAGGAACTGCCTGGTGCTGTTTGTTAGCCATTGCAAAAAACCCCCAAATCGCGGTTGCATCCCAGCTGGGAGGCAGCTTGGGCCTGGTGCAGGGAGGCAGGCTGCCGCCCTCCCTTGGGGGCCCCGCTCACACCTAGTTCGGGGGTCTGTGGAGCCCAGAGCTCTGCTGGAAGGGGCTTCCCTGATGTCTGCAGACAGGCAAATGTGCTAGCACCAGGCATCCCGGCTGCAATTGCAGTTTAAAGAGATCTTGTTGCCATGACAAGCTGTACAAGTATTATCTGGGAAAAAAAGACCCCGGCAGCGCTTGTTGGAGATGGGAGAGAAGCAGCCAGCGCAGAGGGCACATAGGTACCACGCAAGCCGTGCACTAATGCGGCTGCAAGCACGTGTGTCCAGCCGCAGGCGTTAAACTCCTTCTGATGGGTGTTATCTTCCAGCGTTGCCCCCCCAAGACCTTCTGCCTTACTCCAGCCCCCTCCCTCACTCCATGCCCCCCAGGCTACCACGCACAGGGGTGCACAGCCGCGCTCCTGGCCCCTCGCCTTCCTCCAGTCCCCGTGCAGCCGTCCCAGCAGGGCCCCTGCAGGAAGGGGAAGGTCTCAGCGGAGCCCTCGAGAGACGCCAGCCCCGTGCCGCAGCACTTGCCAGGCAGTGGAGGCTCGCACCCACTAAGCCCTCCACTTCTTTGTTTATTTATTAGCAGGGGCTGGTGAGCGACGATTAAACTTTAAAGGGTGGTTCTGCACTGGGAAGCAAGTGCTGTTAAAATCCCCGGTGTCTCTGAGCAGGCGCTGCTACCAGGGTGAGAGCTTCGGTAGCGGGGGGTGCAGCCCAGCCCCCTGGCACAGATCAGCGTGGGGCTGGGGATGCTGTTCAGCCTGCGGCAGGGTGCTCGTCCTCCTCCTTTGCCTGGTGAGTGGCGAAAGGACCTCTTTCCCTGGGTGGTGGCTCTTGCCTCCGTGGTGCTCTGGGTATGGCTGTCGCTGCAACCCTGCGAGCGAGGATGCCATGCACAGGCTTGCTCCCCGTGGTGCTCCCTGGCCGCCGCCGGGCTGGGTGGTTGGGGTTGTTGGGACAGCATGATCCCTGGCTCACCAGCTCCGGGCAGCCCAGGAATAGCTGTCGGGCTGGGGAAGCTCGGGAGCACTACACAAGGCTTTCTGTTGTTGTGCTGCTCTGCACTGAGGTCTTCAAATTCCCCTGCAGCTGCAAGAACTGGAAGAGCAACTTCTTCCTCTTTTTCTTGAGAATCTGGAAGAATCACAACTGCAGCAGTTGGTGCTTTCAGTAGACCAGGGCCATCCTGGGGCCCCTCGCCCAGCACACCCCACGGCCCAGCCGGCAGTGGGGCTGGGTGGTGGCAGGGGGGTTCCCCAGGGGGTTGCAGGTTTCTGCAGGGAAGGAGGTAAAACCTGCGGCAGCCTCAGCCGGCAGCGGGGTCTTTGGGTTTCCCGGGCACGTTGCGGCGCTGCCTGCGCCGGGGAAGTAAACATCCTGCGGGCAGGCACGGGCAGCTGCCGGCAGCTGGGTCAGCGTGGGGAGACAATCGCCGGCTTCCTCAGCGCTCACGTTTGGAGAATAATTTCCATGAACACAGCCAGAAATGAACTCTGCCATTCAGGCAGGGCCCTTGCTATTTGCTGCTCCACCTTTTTTTCCTTTTTCCTTCTATCCTCTTTCTTATTCTCCTCCTTTGTCTCCTCCGACTGTGTTTTTGACCTCCCTCCTCTCTCTGGCAGACTGGTACCAGTGTGTGTGTGTGTCCCACCACATGATCCTGCCATGCCCTTGCTGTTAGCAGAAGGCTTTGGCACCCATTTGGGCACCTTCCCACGTCACTTGGCCAGCCACAGCGGCTGCCACCACTCAAGTCTGTGTGACAGTGACAGTTTGCTGCCTTCTCCCAGCTCCAGCCTGACATGAGCTCTGGGGAACCCCCCCAGCACTGGCTGCTTTGCTTCCCAGCGCAGTACTGGGAGCCTGGGGAGCAGAGCAAGAGGAGAGGCTGGTTCTGCCTGCTGCACCCCAGCAGCATCACCCGTGCGGTGCAAGGCACAGTGCTGCCGGCTCTTGGAGCTGTGCCCACCCCCCCGGCCCCCATCCTTCCCGCCTGCCGTCCTGCCAAGGCAGGGCGTGAGCCTTTGAGCACCCCAAGGTTCAAATCCGCAGCGAGCCCCAGGTTCAGGGGCTGGAGCAGGGCCAGAGCATGCATTTGAGCTCATTAGGAGCTTGATTCAGTGGTTTTGCCCGGCTGCCAGCCCTCCCGGGAGGGGTGCAGATAGACCAGGGGGTGGCAGACAGGGCTGGCACCCCTGCCCTGCATCCTTGACCTACCTCTGCAAAGGACAGACTTGCACAGAGCTTAGCTGGGAAGGATCAAGCTGCTGTACCCTCTGTGGTGAGCTGTGCTCATTCAGGTCCTCCCCACGTACCCAGCTAAAGCGGACTCCCTCCCCAGTGCGATGCCGGTGCTGGCCCAGCATCTCCATCCCAGCCCGGTCCTGCTGCCGGCAGCCACGTGCCCTCGTCCGCGCTGGCGTCTGCCACTGCAGCTCCGCTGGCCGCCGTCCTCGCAACACCCGCACCTTGTTTGTGTCCTGTGTCACGCCGAGGGAGGTGACACAGTGTGGGAATGACCGTGGTGGGGGGCAAGGGGACAGCGTGAGGCAGGTGGAAGCAATAATTGGTCATGATCTAATTAGGGAAGCCTAGGGCTAGATGAGGAGTGGTGACACAGCGGAGGGTTTTTAGCCGTAAGCTGCAGATGGCTCTGCCTGCGAGCTGGGAGAGGAGAGGCTGGCACGGACTTGGCTAGGGTTCATAATCCTGCCTGCACCATGCTCCGTGCTGACTAACAGGACTGTTTTCTGATGGTTTGGAAATACCCCAGTGCCTGGTCTGTGTAAGGTAGGTGGTCCCCGTTGCTCCCAGCCCACGCTCCCCGACTCCCTGCCCACCTTCCCTGCCAGCACCCATCACAGCCCCCTCCCGGGCTGCACGCGTGGGGACAGCAATGTGTGTGATGCAAACACTGGGAGAAGTGCCTGCCCCAGCCTAAAAACCTGAATATTGAGTAAGGAAGCATGTGACACTTCTGGATTTTACTTAGGGAAAAGGTCAGAAGAGAAAATACTTTGACCAAAGGTAAATAAATCATTTTCTTCTTGGTCAAAATGACTTTTATTTGCAGAAGCTCAATGGAAAGCAGTGGCCAGTTGCCTGAGCACTGAGATGGCCACGCAGATGACACAGCAGGTGTCAGATTTGCCACTGGAGCTGAGCACCCCAACTGCTGGCCCTTTGCTCTGTTTCAGGGGTAATTCGGCTGATCTTTCAGCTGGGCTACCGGCACGGCGGGGTGCACATGCCCACGTTGTGCCTCTTACCCAGCTCTCCACTGCTGACAGCCCCCAGTGCCTTTCCCGACTGTCACCTTCTCGGCAGGGAGCTGGGGCGGGCAAGCAGCCGTGGTGGCCCAGGCAGGCTCATTGCTGCGCCCCGGGGTCGGAGGCAGCCCTGGCAGGACGGCCGGCTGCGGCTCTCCCCGTCCCGCCTGCACCACCAACGTCATTTCACTCCAAGCCCGTCTTTCCCTTCCTCCCCAAAAGCATTTTTATGGCCACAGCCAAGCCCCTTGGCTACTATGGGATGGCAGGCAGGAGCCCTCATCCCCGCTGCTGATGAGAAAGCCATATCCCGCAGCCGCTGGAGCTCCCACCCTTCCTCCCCAGCTGCCCTCGGGATGCAGCACAGCTCCCGCCTGGAGGGGAAATCCTCCCCCTCGCCTCCCGCGGGGCTCAGAGCCGGCTGGGCTGCCCTGTATCCCTGCGGTGGTGAGCGGATTTGGGGTGCAGGCTCCCAGAGCGCCACCTCTTTCTCCCCACATCCCAGTGGGGGTTTCTTCTGCACCCCCTCGCTCTCCGCCCCCAGTCCAGCAGACTGCATCCCATCGCTGGTGGTTCACCCCAGCCTCTCCCTCAGCCTCCAGCGCTTCCAGCAAAATTCCTTTCTGGCCAGTCATTGCCGCCCCTCGGCCTCGACGCCTCTGGGGCCGATGCGCTGGCGGGGCCGGGCTTCCTCTTCCTGAGCTGCCCCGGCCCCCACCACGTTCCCAGCCCCCTCCTTGCCCTCGCCCTGCGCTGTGGCATCAGCCCTTCTCTGGGGACACGAGGTCTGCCAGCCAAGCCCACCTCGGGGGCTGGGTGCCCAGCTCCCCTTGCCCTCCCCGGGGGACCTGCATCCCGTGTGCCCCCCATGCCATGCTGGTGGCACCACCCCCAGCAGGATTTTGTGAGAGGACAATTTATAGCCCCTGTTGGCACAGGGAGCATGCAGGGGATGGCTGCGGTGAATCGGTGACTGCCAGGCAGCGGGGAGGGGTGGGAGGCAGCGACTGCTGGAAGGAGGCTCAGCCCCGTGGGGGTGTGGGGGCTCCTGACAGCATCATCTGCCCCGAGACACTGCTGCCGCTCCCCCTCACCTCCCGGCACCCACCCCAACTCAGGTCTCACCCAGGCACACACCCAGCGCCCCTGGAGCTGGACCCCATGCTAGCACCCACAGCACCCAGCAGGGACACCCCCCCTGCACACAGCCAGCACCCCCTGGCACCGACCTGCCTCAGCTTCCCATGGTGGCACCACCTCTCATTATTAATTAAAGGGAGAATGCTTTGCTTTTCCACAGTCCCCTTCACCTGTGGCTCTCTGTGCATTGTGCAAATATTAATTACTGGTAATTAATTACACCAGGCCTCCCCATCCCCCTGTGGAGATGCTGTCTCACAAACATGCTGATAGCAAACACGGCGTCAGGGCAGGCTCTTCGAGCTGGGTGGGAGCTTCCAATTACCTGTTGCTAATGATGCAAACCCCACCTGCAGCAGTTTCTACCTAATTGACCTTCCTGGAGGGCTAATGAGCTGGGAGAGGGAGAGAGGTGGCAAACCAGCAGGACCTGGTCTGATCCCAGTAAGGGGCTGATGGGTGGATCTTTATAAATGCCCCTGCTCAGTGCAGCTTGTGTTCCTGGAAACTTGGCTCTGGGGTGGGGCTGTCTCAAGCAGTCAGTGGAGCTTGCTTTGTGCCAGCCTTTCAGCCCTGAGCCTTCTCGGGGGGATGTGCCCTGTTATCTGCAGTGGTGTTGAGCTGCCATCCCCCCAAAGTAGATGAGGATCATCTCCTGTCGCTCCCCTCTCCCCCTCCAAAGGGCTTAAAGCCTTTCAGAGGCAGTGTAAGGGTTTGGTGCTCCCCTGTCCTGTCGCTCCTTGGTAGAGGGCTGGGATGCCGTGCAGGAAGAGGACAGGAAGACAAATAAGGTTGTTGACCCTCCTGAAGCGGAAGGTGGGTGCTCTGGGAACGAAGGAGCGGGATCGCCTGGGGATGCACAGCAGGAACCTGCAGGTTGCTTGCTGCAGCGTGGCTCGGAGGATCTCTTGGGTGAGGTCCCTCTGCCTTCCCAGGGGACAAAGCTCCTCTGCGCAGCCTTGGGTGTTGTTTGGGGGCACTGTTTCCACCAGGTCGCAAGCTCCCTTCCTTGTGTGTGGCTGCTGCTGTCTGTCCCTAAGGGCACCGATCCCTGACCAGAGGTGCTCCTTAATCCGGATCAGTGGGAAATCTGTTGTGTGCCTACGCGGCCCCGTGCAAGCAGCTCACTGCCCGGCTGTGGCCACAGTGGCTCCTTGGATCGAGGGACAGCCGGGGCAGTGGGGGCAGCCCTGCAGGAGCCTGGTCCTGGGCAGCCTTTTGTGCTGTGTGTGGAGCAGTTGCTGAGCGAAGCCAGCTTAATTTCCCGCTCTACCAGCAAAAGCGGGAGCAAACTGGGGTGAGATTAAGGCATTCCTTGGGCAGCTCCCACCCCCTCACCCCGACTGCTGTATCTCGGCCTGTGAGGCCACTAATGCTACTTACATTATTACTGGATTATTTTGGTGTAATGAGCTTTGCCCTGCTCAGCTGTCCCCTCTGCTCAGGGGTGCTGCGATGTGTAATGCTTCCTGCGCGAGGCCACGAGGCGGGCAGCTGCCTGCTCAAAAACAAGCGGAGCCCCAGCAAAACAATGCGTTAATGTTCCCGGAGCGAAATTCCAGCATGGGCTGGAGGTTAATCACAAATCAGGGAGCTTTCGGCTTAGTGTTGAAAAAAGGCAGCAGGCGGGAGGGTGGCGGTGCCCTAAGCCGGGTCCTGACCCATCTCCATGGGTACAAATAGGAGTGACCGTATGTGTTTCATCTCTGCCAGCGGTGTAGTGCAGCTATAAGCATCTCTCCCATCCTCGACTCCTTTTCCTTTGCCTTCCATCCCATCAGACCTGCCAGTGCAGGGGCTTGGCAAAGTGTTGCTATGGACACCAGGAAGTTTCCCCTAGAGACCAGAAGCCCGGAATAAGCGATGCCTGCATTTTCTGACATTGATTATATTTTTATTCTTCCCCTTTTTTTATTATTAATGTTTGTTTAAGTGTTGATTAATTCCCAGCCTTTCACCCCTCCTCCTTCCTTCTTTCCTCTCCGAGCTTTGTGGATTGCCGTGGCTGTGTCCCAGGGCTTGGCTTCTGCTTCGTTCCCGGCGAGGGTGCGAGCATGGGGTGCGTGGGAGGAAGTTTCAGTGCTGTAACTCTTGCTCTGCTGGAGACCCCTACAGAAGGGATCCCCCATTTGTTCCAGTCTCAGGAGATCCTGTTGGGGTCAGGCCTGGGTCCCCCCAGGCAGCTGCAGTGTTCATGGGTGCCCACCAGCAGCAGCTGCCGCAGGAGGTCCTGGACCCCTCTTGCCAGGGCTTGCACCTCCCTGCAAAATATGCCTGCAGAACTTGCGTGGGGGTATCCTGCTCCCTTTACAGGTGTCCTTCATCATATTTGGGACCTCAAAGTGATTTAGATCTAGACTAGTTAGTGCCTCTGCTGGTCTGAGCTCCAGGCCTGACTCCCATTTCATAGCTCCTCAAGTACCTCTGTTGGCCTTTCGGAGCTCTGCAAGAGCGTGATCCGGAGGGAAGTCCCAGCAACTCTTGGAAATTCATGTCAAGGCTGGACCCTGAGCCTCGCTGGGGGACACTGACAGGAAAATGCCTTGGCTTTCCTTGCAGCCATCGGGTCGGACTTGGCGAGGCAGCCAGTCCCCAGCAGCTCTGTAGCCCCAGGGGATGGAGCAGCAGTCCGGGGGGGGCGGGGGTCAGCCCATTTTCCCAGTGGTGAGCAGTGCTGCACGTCCATAGAGTGTGTCTCTGGGCACTTGGCTTATGGGTTGGGATTAGACTGTGAGACAGTCTCAATGTCATTTTGACTTCTCTTTCTTTGCTTTTGAAGCCAATAATGGGCTGCTTCTGTTCACCGTCACATGATCTGCCCAACGGTGAACGCGGAGCCTCTCCGATGAGTGATCCCCTCTGTCCCGTGCCCCTTCCTCCCTGCTCTGGAGGGAGTTCACACACCAGGTTTCAATCAGCTGCTTCTCTTGTTCCTGGGAATGCAGTTCAGCACTGGGTCAGAAAGTCTCTGGTCCATTGAAATCCTGCCCTTCACTGCTCAAGTTGCCCAAATTGCAGCTCCCTCTGAAATCTTACAGCAAACAAGTCCTTTGTTGCTTGGTCCCTGCCTGCAGCAGTTGGCATGGTGTGGGCCAGCCTGGAGCTCCTGCGAGCAGTCCATGGCTTGCAGGTGGGGCAGGGAAGGGAGGAGCTGCTCTTTAAAATGTTTTCTGTGTGTGTTTGGGGATCGTGCTGAGGCAGCAGAAAGACACCCTGCTCCATACAGTTCCTCCCCTGGAGCGTGGGGCAAGGTTGCAGAGCATCAGCCCTTCGTGGTGGTCTGCAGAGCTGCTGGAGGGGGGTGAGGAGTGGAGGTGAGCCCCAGGACCGTCTGCAGCAGGAGGGGGTCGGCTTTTGCCCAATAGCTCCAGGGAGCCATGTAACCCTGCCCTCCCCTGTGGCCCCCGGCTCAGCACAGAGCCTGCACGCGCCGTGGTGCCGCTCCGGAAGGAGCAGTGGGATCGGGATGCTGCTCCTTGCTGAGGAGGTGAGAGTTGCACCAGGGCCAAACACTCAATTGCTGTGATGTTTGAAAGCTCCTTGAAAAATGACTTCTTCATCCAGTTCCTAACCAAACAAGTGGAAGCTACAAAAAAACGACAGTTCCTTCCCATGCTGCTGCCAAATCGGTGCTCGCTGGCGTGTTTCTGAGCAGGTCACCAGCAAGCCAGGACTGCCCGAGGGCTGAGCGGAGCAGAGCCGGTGGGTAGCTGGTCCCTGCCTTGTCCTTCTGCACCTGCTTGGGGGATCGGAGAGCATCCAGGGAGCTCTGCACGGCCTTGGGGCGATGGTGCAGGTGACCTGGTTGTGCATGCGGGGACAGGGAGCAGTGCCCAGGCACTTGCACTGCACAGCGCTTAGGACTGCAGATCTGTGAGCCAGACATAGGTGGTGGCTCTTTTGTGGGGATGGGGAAATCCTGAATCCAGGCAGGGATGTGCACCCAGCTCAGAGTCACCAGGCTCACCAGGTCTTGGTTGTCCTTTGCCCTTGGCGATGGCCTGATGGCCCATTGCTGTGTCACAGTTGCCAGAGGGCTCTTCTGCAGCTGCCGGGCTGAGTCCTGAATGCTAACAGACCCTTCCCCTCTCTCGCTTTCCCTCCCTCCTTTCTGCCAGCAGTTCCCTATCAGCAAAACCCCTACACCCCCGGGAGCAGCTCCACCGTCATCCAGTGCTACCGCTGCGGGGACACCTGCAAGGGAGAGGTGGTGCGTGTCCAGAGCAACCACTTCCACATCCGCTGCTTCACCTGCCAAGGTAGGACGGGGACGCCCAAAGAGCTGGTGACCAGGTTGCCCCACAGCCCTGGGTGCAGTCTGGAAGGCAAACGGCTGGGGACAGACTTACTTGGCCCATCGAGATGTGGTCACACGCCTGGGGGTGGCGGGTTCCCGCAGGGGTGGATGTGGTGCGGTGCAGGCGGGGAGGTCACAGCACGGGGCTGGCACGGTGTCCCAGAGCTGGCCGGCTGTGAACAGGGGTGGCTGAGACCTGGGCACTGTCACTACCCTTGAGCTGCCTGAATGCCAACAGCCCGCGCTGTGACAGTCCCAAACATACCCACGGCCCATCTGTGATGGTGGGGGGGCGCCACATCCTTCAGCTGCCTGCCTGCCCCCAAATTAGGAGGAGGAGGAGGTGTCACCAGCCTGGCTGAGAGGCAGCGAGGCGGGGGAGATGCCCGGAGCAGCTCCTGACGGGGCTGGGGGCTGGTGACGGATTGCTGCCACCCACGCCTGGGATGCGGCTGAGGTGCCGTGGGATGCTGCGTGCTGCAGCTGGGGCTCAGCGGCCCCCAGGGGCTGGCAGAAACAGCAGAGAGGTTGCTCGAATCCTCCCTGAGCACAAGAGGAGAGCCGTGGAGCTGCAAAAGCCAGCGGCCCAGAGCTGACACTGAAGGGCTCCTTAGCACATTTATTAAAGCAGCCGCTCTCAGCCAGGCCAGTGGCCGTTTCTGTAGGTTGCAAAGCATCCCTTTACCAGGGCTTTTTAAAGGTCTGTGGTCTTCCAAGCTCTCAGCACCTTGTGCTAAGCAGAACAAAAGTCCCTGTCCCCTTGGCCATGCTTTGCCGCTCCTCCCTGGGGGACGGAGGGTTTGGCTGGAGGGGGCTTTTCCCCTGGGCTGTCACCACCCCTGCAGCAGCCCTGTCCCCCTTGGGATGGGCAGCCCCGCATTTCTGGGAGGGGGTGTGGGCCCCAGGTTGCCCAGGAGCTCACCTGCCCACTCGGGGTGCTGTGCTGAGCCCCTTCCCGGCTCCGTGTGCGGGAGCAAGTGGGAGCTGCGCTTCCAGACAAAGAGCTCAGACAGCCGCCGGCTTCAAAGGGGCCAGGAGCCGGCAGGGAGAGCTTGGCAGTGCTGGCTGCCTGATTTCCAAGTGAAAGGGAATAAATAATGAGAGGAAATCCTCCTGTCTCACCTTCCCTCACAGCTCGAGCCCCCTGCCACCTCAGGCTGGCTGCTGCCAGCTCCCACGCCAGCCCCATGGCTTGTCCCCAGCGTGTCCCCAGGAGCCTGGCACGGCTGGTGCAGCCTCAGGGGATGTGCTCTGGGTCCCACACCAAAAAGGTCCCAGACTTGCCTTGCTTTTACTTGCTTCTGCTTCCTGGTACTGCCCCAGAGCTGGTGGCCGGTCCCTCGTCACTGTCGGGGAGATGCTGGCAGGCTGTTCTGGAGAGCAGTGGGTGCTGGCCCCATACGCCCCGGCCGTCTGCCCCCAGCTCTGGGGAGCAGCTCTGCAGGGGATGCTCTGCAGGGGGGGAGCTGCCTTGCTGCCCCCGTGGGTCTGGCTGTGCCCCGGGGAGGGTGGCCACTGTGCGGGCTGGCCCAGGGGCGCAGGTGAGGTGTGCGGGGACAGGACAGAGGGGTGCTGGGGGGCAAAGCAGAGACCATGATGGGCTGTGCCAGCGGGTGCTCAGCTGCTCTGCAGTCCCCCCTTCTTGTCACCTTGCAGGACAGGCGATGGGCATCGTGCAAAGGCCCCAGAACCTGGTCCCTGTGCTGTTCCTGAGGTGCCTTCTAGGGTCTGACACGATCAAGGTCTCTCTGTGGGTGGTGAAGGCATAGGAGGGAAATGACACTAAGGGCCAGGGCTTGCCACATCTCCTTGGGTTACTCTGATGGGCTGTGCACCACCCATGGTTCCCACAGCAGGGAAGGAAGTGAGGTTGGGCTGGACACTATGGAAAAACAAGCAGTGAGAGCACCAACCCCAGTGTGTCCCAGGACCTGTTCCTGTTAGGGCATGGCTTCGTATCCAGTCCAGGGAGTGGAGATGGCTCATCATGGAGAAGGCTACGCCCCAGGGCGTGGAGAAGACCTCTCCCCAGCTGTCCTAGGGCATGCCCAACTCTTTGCCATCTTGCTCTTGGCTTCCCAACACCCTGTGAGTGTCAAATGGAGGGGCTGAGCCCCATCCAGGTGCTGTGGGTCCAGGAGGAGATGCCACGGACCCTCCTGGGCTGTTTGTGTGAGGTGGGTGGGGGCTGCAGGGGTTCCCCTCCCTGCTCTGGGGTTTCCTCTGGGAGTGCCCAGCCCTGGCTGGCTGGGCAGCTCCATCCTGCACCCCGCCACAGCCCGACACTGACATCTTGTGGTGCTGGGGGAAGGCCCCAGCGTGTCTGCTGGGAAGGGAAACCCTCCGAGATGCAGCAGCGGTGGGCTCAGAGATCCCAGCCATAGACCTGCCTGCTGCCCCTTGACGGGTGCGTGTCCTCCCCCTACAGTGTGTGGCTGCGACCTGGCCCAGTCGGGCTTCTTCTTTAAGAACCAGGAGTACATCTGCACCCATGACTACCAGCAGCTCTACGGGACCCGCTGTGACAGCTGCGGGGACTTCATCACCGGAGAGGTCATCTCCGCCCTGGGGAGGACCTACCACCCCAAGTGCTTTGTCTGCAGCACCTGCAGGTGAGCTGAAGCCATCTCTGAGGGCACGCAACCCCCACGCAGCCCTTGGCCATGCACCAGGGAGAGGGGCGTGCATTAGCCCACAGCCCCTCATTCCCTGATCAGCACCGCAGCAGGCACCTCCTCTGTGTTTTCTTGGTGCAAACCCTTGGGAAGCAATGAAATGGCTCCGACCCTTCCCTTTGCAGCCTGAAGACCTGCCTTAACGCCTGCGTTGGTCCTCCTGCCCTGGCACGTGTTGCACGCTCCCTGTCTCCCCTTGCAGCCCTCACCTGTAGCCCCTCCACTCCCTGGAACTGTGGGTCCTGCTGGCCCTGGGCAGCCCCAAATGCTGCATGGAGAGGAGCGAGCAGCTCATGCCTCCCCACCTTTTCTTTGGCCACAGGAAACCATTCCCAATTGGAGACAAGGTCACGTTCAGCGGGAAGGACTGTGTCTGCCAGAACTGTTCCCATTCTCTCATCAGCACCAAACCTATCAAGATCCACGGGCCCAGCCGTAAGTTGACTGCTCCTGTGTTATGTGACTGCTCCAAGGAGAGGGACCGCCTGCCCCTGGACCAGTGCTTGGGGAGGTGACGGGATGGGCTTTGGGGCCAGCAAGCAGTGCTGCACAGAGCCACGGGTGTTTGCAGAGGTTTTGAAGGAGGAACAGGGTAGTCCCATGGCTCCACCCAGGATTGCAGGTCACCGCTGGTTTCGGAAACTCCCTTGGCCTGTTTGTGACCTGGGCAGGTGCTGTCTCCCCTGCAGGCAATGCCTCGGGCAGTGGGAAGGTTTTGGAGCTGGGTTTGCTCTGAGGTGGTGCCCAGATGTTGCTTTGTGTCCTGCTGCACCAAGGTCTCTGAGTGCCAGCCTCAGGACCACTCACCCGGCATTCCCAACACTGGTGTTAACTTGCTGCATGCACAAGCACTGAAAAGGCTTCTTACACTCACCCCCTTGCTCTGATGAACCTAAGCTAAAGAGCAATGGACAGCAAGAGCAATAAACAGGCTTTTTTTGGGTGGATTTGGCCTTGATTTTGACCCCAGGTTGTTCTTTGGGATACCCTCTCTTCATGCCATCCCCCTCTCGGGGGCTTTGCTCCCCAGCCTTTCCTTGCTGCTGGCTCTCTGCCCCGGGCGTCTGTGGAGCATCCCGTGGGTGCTGTGCTCGGGGGCTGGCAGAGCATCCCTGCGGCGCGGAGCTGCTGCGCACAGGGCTCGCGTCAGCCCGTGTCCAGAGCGAGGGGGCTGCGGCGCTGATGTCCACGCTTCCCTCTCTCTCACGTGCCCCATGTTTGCTGCTGGCGAGTCCCAGGGGAGCTGTCTCAGCGCGGTGCGTGGGCAGGTGGCAGAGGGCAGGGAGAGCCGGGAGCTGAGCCGCACCGCGGTGCCCAAACCCTGCCATGTCAGCAGGCTGAGCTGGGGGGGGGGGGCAGGCGGGGGCCCTTGCTGCTGCAGCTCAGCAAGCCTTGGAGCATCAGTGCCTGGAGCCGAGCCCTGCAGACAGGGGTGGACCCAGGAGCATGGTGTCACCCATGGTCCTTGTCAGCCGGTCACTGTGGCAGCACTGGTGGTGGCCCTTTGGATTGAGCTGTGAGTTGGTGCTGATGGGAGCTCCCCCAGGCTGCCTCCCCCCAGCTCTCACGGTGGCCTCAGTGCAGTTAGGGGATGTGGTGGGGTTTGAGTGAGCCCCAGCCAGAGGACGGGGCTTCCCCCACCTTCCTGCATCAGCACCCTGGGCTGCCCAGAGGCAGGCTGCGGCCAGCCTGCAGCACCCCACCGTGCCCCGTAGCAGGGCAGGGGCAGGGCAGCCACACGCTCTGCCTCGTGCCTGCCGTCCTCTCCCTTCCCGTCCCCTTCCCGCCAGCACTCCTCCCTGGCCTGCAGAGTGGGGTTACCTGAGGGCACCATGCTTTATTCATAGGCAGCTGCAGGCAGCAGCCCGACGACGCCTGCTGCCCGCATGTGCCCCTTGCGGCCCGGGTGCCCTGGCAGTGCCACCCGGACAGGGTGGCAGGGGAGGTTTGCCTGCTGCAGCCCACACTGGTGCACTCTGCAGGGAGCGCATCCCTAGAAAGAAGGGTGCTGAGCCTTGCCCTGCAGCCCCAGTCCTGCCAGCAACAAAAGAAACCCAGCAGCACTTGTGTGAGAGAGGGAATGGATCCTGGCTCAGCTGAGCTGGCCAGCCTGCTTTTTGCCAGGGGTCAAAAATCCACTGCCCCACTTATCTTTGCCCAGCAGGCAGGGATTTGGTGCAGAGCTGCCTGGGGATGGGCTGAGTGGAAAATCCTGCCTGCTCCGGCTGCCATTGCGGTGCTGCTGCACCCCTAGTGTGGCGGCTGGGAGGGAGTTAAGGAGAAACCCCATCCGGGCAAACCTGCTGCCCGGGGGAGAAGAGGACAAGGAGGAGTCAAGGTCAGGGGTCCGAGGCCCATGTGCTTCCTGCTCCCAGCCTTGGCCAGAGCCAGGGGAAGCGGGGAAGGAAGGGAGTCTCGTAAATACCGCAGCGGGGCCGGACGCGGCTGCCGGAGAGCACAGCCCTTCCTCTGCTGCGCTCGCTGCTGGAAACTTCCCACCGCTCCCGGCCCGGAGGGGAGCCCCCGGGGACCTGCCAGGGCAGCACGGCCCTGGCAGCCCATCCACTCGCCCCGGCTCGGGCTCGCCGCTCGGCAGGGAGACCCGGCTCTGTGCTGTGGTGGGTGCTTGGCTGGGCCGGCTGGGTGCCAGCAGTGCCTCGGAGGTCCCAGCTCCAGCAGGAGGCTTTCCTCCTGGCTCCGTTGCTGGCAACAAGCAGAGGTGGCATATTCCCGTAAAGAAGTGATTCCCCATAGAGAAATGATCCTCAAGGGGCTGTCCCTGGAGTGGTCTCAGGAGTGGGCGTTTTGTAACAGCGGCACCCCCTAGAAAAGGAGGTCTTCTGGGGCAGGGCTTCCTCCAAGTGTGAGGGGTGCATGGGGTTAAATAGCCAGGGTGCCTTGGCCAGCAGATGTGGGTGCTCTGCCATGCTGCTGAGCCCCCTGCTGGTTGCTTCGGTGGTCCCATGCGTGCCCCCCATCTTCTGTCCCCCCAGACTGTGCAGGCTGCAAGGAGGAGATCAAGCAAGGCCAGTCCCTCCTGGCCCTGGAGAAGCAGTGGCATGTCAGCTGCTTCAAGTGCCAAACGTGCGGGATCATCCTCACCGGCGAGTACATCAGCAAGTGAGTGCCGCTCTGCTGGCGGCAGGCTGGGCTGTGCCGGCCATCGCCGGGCTGTGCCCCCCGGGGGTGGGGGGGGCGGGGGGGGGGGGGGGGGTGTGCCCAGCCTGGCCCACCCCCTGCTCACCCCCTTCTCCTCCCTTTCCCAAGGGATGGCATCCCATATTGCGAGTCTGACTACCACGCCCAGTTTGGCATCAAGTGTGAGACCTGTGACCGGTACATCAGCGGCAGGGTCCTGGAGGTGAGTCCCAGCGCCAGAGCCACCCCGTCCCGGTCTGGAATAGGGACCGCGTGCGTCCTGCCCCGAGGTGCGTGCCTTGGGGAGGCGTGGGAGTTTCACTGTCCTGCACCCTTGTCATGCTGCCCTTGGTCTCTCGGGGCCATGGCTCCTCCTGCGGTGGGTGCATGGACACAGCCTGGCCACCTTCTCTGGAGGGTGGGAGTGGGGGAAGGAGCTGTACCACACTGCAGACCTTCGGAGAGGTGGCTTGGGTACCAGAGCTCTGGAAGCAGCCGGAGCACGCGGTGACCTGGGTGTGCTGGGGTGCGTTCTGGAGCCCAAGATGTGGGGACATGAGCCTTAACCAGCTTATTACCACACCTGGCTCTGGAGTGTCCCCACCGTGCTCGCCCCATCCCGCCTCTGAGCGCATCCCTGTGCAGGCAGCCTGCCTGTTGCCTTGGAAACGCATCCAGCCTGGCTGCCCGCTGCCGAGCCTGGGCGAGGGGCTGCAGCACCCTGCCCGCAGGCAGCCGTCCCCACGCACACCCCTTTGCAGGACAGCCTCTGAGCAGGGGGTCCCCTGCCCTGGCCCAAATCCAGAGAGGGCTTTGCTTATCATGTTGCTGGCCAGCAGGAGCTGCTCTGGCAGAGCTACCAAGGGGTGCAGGGATCCCACGAGGATCCCATGGCAAGGCATGGATGCAGGTGGCTATGGAGGATGTTTTGGGCGATGATGGAGCTGCACAGCCAGCAGGGGTGGGGGGAGTGGGGTTTGCTGTTGGGGACGGGCAGGGAGGTCTGTCAGGGCTGGTCCATCCCATCAGCCAGGCAGTCACATCCTTCCTGCGGTTCCAGCTCCTGGAGGTGTTTGCTTTCTGTTTCTACCCCAACATTTGCAGGGGAAAAGAAAAAGCTGGAAAATCTGGTCTGAGGGTAAACTAAAGGCTCAGGAGGCAGAGAGAAAGATGTCAGAATGAAACCTGTTGTGATTTTTAGACCCCCTGGTGATGCTATGGGGCTGGGCTGTGGTGGTGTAGAGAGGCAGCAATGCTGAAAGTGTGCTCAGTCACGCCTAAGACTTTCCCTTCGTGGGAAGGGAAAATGTGGGTGGCATTGGCACCCACACCCCTGCCATCTCCAGACAGCAGCGATAGGAGGCTGTATCCCAGAATCGGAGGTACTGTGGCTCCACAGCGAGCCAGACCGCAGGTGGTGTGGGCTGGAGTGGCAGTGGCTGTGTAGGTCTCCAGCATGCTGAGGGCTGTTCCAAGACATCTCCAGCCTCATAGCCTACTGAGAAGTGGTCACCCCATCTGGTCCTCCCAGCTGGGCTGGCCTGAAGCTGGAGTCGGATGCCAGGAGCCCTCCAGCATCTTCCCCCTTTCCAGGGAGCTGTCTGTGCCTGGGAATGCTTTCTGCTGACTCCAGGCTTCGGCAGGTCCTGGCACTGGCTGCTGTGAGCGTGAGCTCAGTGCTGCAGCGGCTGCCGGGGGCCGGCTGCCCACCATGGGGCCCCTTCATCAGCAAGTGTCTGAGCAGGGCAGGGTGAAGCCAGAGGGTCCCCCAGGGTCGAATCCCTGCTGCTGCTCCCCTGGGCAGTCTGGATCCCAATAACCCCTTGCCAGGACAGAAGCATCCTCAGCCACCCCAGCAGGCCAAGCAGGCTGGGGTTCAGCGTATGAGGGCAGGTGAGAGGAGCCAGAGGGGACTTGGGACCCTGCCCTGAGCGCAGAGGCTGTGCTGCCAGCACCCTCAGGCACCGCTGCCTCCCCGCTGCACTGCTCTCAGGGTTTTCCTCGCTTGGCACAACCCCAGTGGAGGTCAGGATGTTTCTGCTGCTGCACGTCTGAGGGGACGGACAGCGAGCAGCCCTGCCAGGCGTGACAGGCGTGCAGGTGGTGGCCACCCGCCCGCAAGCTGGAGGTGGCCCCGGGGCAGTGGCAGCCTTCCCGCTCTCCCTTGCCTCCATCTCCCCTGGCTGTTCTCCCAGCGTTAGCTCCGCATTCCCCACCGCTTTGTCCTCGCCCTCTTCCCTGTGCCCTGTCCCAGCTCTGCTCCCAGCATGAGCTCTCCCTGCCTGGAGTGGCTGGCTGGCTCTGACGGGCTGGGGGAAGATGCTGCCTGAACCCCATGAGATGCTCTGGACAGCCATCGTCTTGCATTAGCACCTCGCCTGCCGCACCCACGCCCGGGCGTTGGAGCCCTCCTTGCGTGACAAGACTCCGGTGGGTGAGAAGTAACGAGCCTCGGCGCCGGGGCTCCCGCGGGCAGAGCTGAGGTGCCGCCTCCTGGCAGGCACTGTCGTGGAGCAGAGAGGAGCATCGGGTTTGGGTGCTGGGGGGCTGTGCCGGGCAAGGATGTCGGAGCACCCCTTGCCTGCCCACGGCCAGGGCTCAGCCTGTGCTCCCCGCCCTCCCCGGGTATGTGCCTGCTCACAGCGTTGAATGACCTCCTGTAAAACCAGAGGCTTTAATTGTCTTCTCCAGCAGAGCACAAAATGGAAAAGGGCGCCTTTAAATAATTTTAGGCCTTGAGGAGCTTTCTTGTGCTATTGCAGCAGCCTCCGGGCTTCCCAGCCGCTCGGAGCTGTGCAGCCAGGCTTGGATGATTAATGAGTCTTTAAGGGACCGCAAGCGATAACGAGCAGGTCTCTTCCCTCGCAGCCTCTACCAGCCTTTTATGAGCTGTAATTTTAACCAATGTAAAAGGCGCAAGGTTTGTGCACAGTTTGGAGAGTTGCTCCTCAAGGTGGGGGTTGGGGGGAGTTGAGTGTTTTTGGAGAAGGTCTGTATTGAAATTAAAGTCGTGACTGAGCTGGTACGTGTCCCCGAGCGAGCAGCCAGCCTTGCTCCACGTCTACGCCCCCAGCTCTGCAAAGCATCCTGACCTGTGCCAGCAGCCCATGTAGTCTAGAGAGGAAAACTTGGGGTGGGGTTTTTGGGGTTTTTTTTTTTACTACTGTCAGCACACCAAGGCAATGGGGGTACTAAGAGCATCCAAGACCACCAAACCCACCCCAGATTTAGAAGATTGCAGGTGGTGGCCCATCAGGGCCCCGTGTCCCCAGCATGAGCTGTCTCAAGTCAGCTGGACATACAAGTGAGGGGAGCCGCAGGCACACTTGCCCGAGGGGTTTAGGAGCTGGGCTTTCTCTGGGTTGTTTTTCGTCTCTTTTCCCTACGTTTACAGCTGTCTCCTCCGGCTGACACAGCTCAGCGTGCCTGTCCCAGGCACGCAGTGCTGGCTGGTTGGGTGCCCGCTGCGGGGGGTGCTGGCATGGTGCTGTGGCGGGGGTTTGTGCAGAGGGGCTTGGGCAGCGCAGGAGGAACCAGCATCCTTAGGGAGCCTTTGCCTTGGCGGGGCTGGTGGGTCACCTCCTGGAGCAACAGGCGTGAGAGTCAGTGAGCCCATTGGCACGGTGTCAGAGACACTGGGAGCTCTGCGTGAGGCTTTTAGGGGTAAAATTGGTTTAGGATCTGTATAGCCTGGAACCAGCTGGCGCATTTGCTCGGGCTGGCAAAGCATTCAGTGCGAGCCCCTGCCGTGGGCCACTGTGGGTGGGCTGGGGCTCAGGGTGGCTGCTTGCTGGGGCTGCCATGGGGACCTCCCGTGGCTCTCTGGAGAGCCTGGGGGACCAGGGCTGGGGCCTTCCCTGCTGCTCATCTGCATCCGCAGTGAGCCTGAGTCTCCAGCCCTGCCACCAGGGACTTCCCTGCCATGTCATCAAGCTGTTGGGTGTGAACTGGGGATGTTTGGGCTGTGGGCTCACTTGGGCCAGCCCAGGAGTATGTTGTGCTGCTGCTGCCAGCTGGATGAGGAGGTGCCTGGGGCGCAGGGCTGTCCCCTCCCTGGATTGAGATGCACTCGCAACTGCAAGGTACAAACTCTTACTCATCTCCCCTGCCTGCCCTAAAACCTTCCACTCATTTTTGGCATAAACTGAAGGGAAATAGCCACTGGCTGCCGTCTGTACCCCAAGGACATTGAGTTCCAGGTTGATTTTTATGGGCAATCAACAGGCAGACTCTCAGTTATCCTTGCAGCAAATTTTCCTGTTGATCCTCCCTGTTTCAAACTGGCTCCAGCCCCCTCTATCATAACCCTCCCCTTTGTCAGCCAGAGCCTTGTCTTCCTTCTGCCACCTTAAATTATCCTTCCTCTTCTCTTGGATTATTATGGGAGTAAAATGTCCTTTGGGGTTGAGCTCTAACAGTGCAGCCCAGACTCCTCCTGCCCTGAGCCAGCTCCTGCCTCCCAGCTCCCAGCCCAGAAAACGAGCCTGTAATTGAAATGCTAGCAGACACTTTGAGTGGAAACAAGCTACCGATTAAAGCTATTATCCCTGCCAAAGAGCAAAGGGAGCAGCCCAGCTGCTGCTCAGCTGGGGAATAGCATGTCGCTAGTGCCGAAGTTTGGGCATGGCTTCACAGGAGAAAAGTTTCTTGAGGGAGAGGGGCTGGCAGTGGTAGCCCAGGGGGGATCTGACAGCAAGAGGAAGCCTGTGCTTTGCAAGGTTCATCTCTGGGGCCCTTCTTCTCCCTTTACTGCTTCCCTGCTGTGACATCCTGGGCCAGATTTGCTGGTTCTCTTCACACCTGTAGAGAGAAGGAGCTGGTGCAAAGCATGGCTGCTTGGCTGAGAGTTGCTGCAGGGGTCTCGGTTATTGCCAGATCCAAGGACAATGTATTAGGGATGGGGTTTGTACGGGTACCTTGTTTGGGACCTCCTAGCTCTGCTTTCCTGTGTGTTGAACAGTTCAAGGAGAGCAGAAGGGTCCCAGTCTGGCTTGTAGTCCTGCAGAAGCATTAGTGATGAAGTGGTCTCTGGTTTTCTCTCTACGCTGCAGTGGTCTCTGAGGCCACTCGGAGCAATTTTGCCACATTTCACCTCGTCACTGCCTGCAGCAAAGAGGGCTGCCAGGGATGCGAGTGGGTCACCATGTCCTGCCTTGCTCAGGGGCCCCTCTTCTCCGCTCGCCTTTGCAGGCAGGAGGGAAGCACTACCACCCCACCTGTGCCAGATGTGTCCGCTGCCACCAGATGTTCACAGAAGGGGAGGAGATGTACCTCACAGGTAGGGGTCCCGCTGTGGTGAGGAGGGACCAGCGTGGCTGGGTGGAGGTGTGCTGGCTGTGGGGGCACTTGGGGTTCAGGTCCTTATGGTGATCGAAGCCAAAAGGGTCTCTCCACACAGCAGAGTCCCAGTGCCCACCAGCAATGCCAGAGACCCCTCTCCAGTGCTTTCCAGCCCCTGGGCTATTCCTGGGCTGTGTGGCAATCACTTCTCTCCACGAAACATTCCCTGCTGCTGAGTTGGAGGAGATTTTGTTCCTTGTCAGCAGCTTTTTGCTCCCTGCACATCTGGGGAGTGCTGCCGGGCATGCCTGGATGTGCCCCTGGCCTGCACCCAGCAAATAGAGGCTGGGATGGGTGCAAGGTGACTGTCTCCCCACTCTCTCCAGCCCCAGGGGAGGTGGTCCAGGACCCCTTCTCCACTGCCCCCAACTCCCCTCATCCAGGTTACGCTGCAAGCAGCACTGGAGGGGTTAGGCTTTCGCTTGGCACAGCTGGATGGTTTGAGTTTGGTTTTGGCAAGGAGCTCATCCCTGCCTGGAGCTGCCTTAGGGGCTATTTCCAGCACAGAGGGAGGGTTTGTTTTCTCTTAGTAGCCTGTGCTTGCCTGTCACCCTGAGTCACTAATGACCCTGTGGGTGGCAAAGGGAGAACTGCACGCTGAGAGAGCCGGAGTGGGGGTCCCAGCAAGGCCCTGTTGTGGGCAGCAGGATGGGCGTGCTCAGCATCCATCCTGGGGCACGCCTGGGTGAAGCTCAGTGGCTTTGCTGGTTCCAGCCCAGAGGGCGTGCAAGGGGCTCTGGGTGCCCCAGGCTCGGTGTTACCCCGAGTTTAACCAGCAGGAGCTGGCTGAGCACTGGGCTGCCCCAGAAACACGCCCAGGTTTGCTGTCACAGTTTAGTAGAATTGGCCGCTACATCTCAGTGCTTGGGAGCTGTTTAGTTTCTTAGTATGGACACCCAGTCCCCACTGCCCTGCCTTCCCAGTGGGTGCGTGCCTGTGGCTGCGCTGTAGTGGAGAAGGCACCCAGCAAAGGCAGTGGGACCCAGAAGGTGACTCCCACCTCTGCATCCTCGGCGCTCACCACCTCCCTCCTGCTTTGCTCCCCATGGAGAGGCTCTGGTTCCTACCTCCTGCCCCTGTAAGGCCCCCCAGGAGCTGCCCCCCCAGCATGCAGGGGTTGCACTCCTATAACACTGGTTGTTCAATGCAGATGCTGCTAAGGGGGAGCACTGACACGTCCCCCCCCGGGCTGCAGGTCAGTGCTGGAGATGGCAGGGATGGGACAGGGCTCCCCCATGGCAGGGGGAGCTGGAGGATACCTAGCAGCAGGGGTGAGCTGTGCATGGAGCTGAAACACTTTCCCTTTGCTGCGTTGCAGGCTCCGAAGTGTGGCACCCCATCTGCAAGCAGGCGGCCAGAGCAGAGAAGAAGTTAAAGGTAGGCAGGAGGGAGAGGGACATCTCCGAGAGGTGGCATGTCCCAGGTGATGTTGCCCCCAAGTCCCTGCTGGAGGTGAACTGTTGTGGCAGTGGCCAAGCCTGGGGTGGCTTCCTGAGGCTGGCACGAGCTCTGTCCCCGCTGCCCAGAGGATGGCGGGTGGCTGTGGCCGTTCATGGGGACCTGCCTCGTGGCTGGCACCAGCCTGTGCCACAGCTGGGGAGGGGGCACAGCAGTCCCCTCACCGACCCCCTGCACCCCTTGAGCTCTGCACCCGGCTGGCCACGGGGGCAGCTGCCCACTGGGCTTTGCCAGCCAGGCCACTCGCCTGATTCCGATCTGGCCCTGAGAGAGGCCAGGGCACAAAGCTGGATGGCCAGGGCTGCCTGCAACGGCCGTGGGCACTGGCAGCAAGTAGATGAAAGGGCAGACAAACTGGACCTTGAATGAAATTCAGCTCCAAACCCAGCGATTTGGACACTGTGCGCAGCATTGTGCCTGCTCAGGGGTCCCTCCTCGCCATGCTCTCACCAGTCCTCTGCTTCTCTGCCTCCACAGCACAGAAGGACATCAGAAACCTCTATCTCGCCCCCCGGTTCCAGCATCGGCTCCCCAAACCGCGTTATCTGCGTAAGTACAGCTCAGCCTCTCGCCCGCGCGGGGCAGGACGGATGCTCCGGCCCCAGGGGAGGGAGCCGCAGTTCCCATTGCTGCTCTGCAGTGTGAGGCGTCCCCGGGGACAAGCCCAGTGTCTGGGGACAGCATGGACAAGCTGTGCCCCTCGCCCCAGCGGCAAGCCATGCCGCCTGTGCCATTGGCACGGACCAGGAGCGCTCGGAGAGGCACGGTCCCATGCTCCCAGCTCCTCTGCCTCTTCCCGCTGCTGCGTCTCGGGCATCTCCTCTTACCTGTTCCCACTGCTGGGGTGATGGAGGGCTCTGTCTGCTCTGTGCTAGCTCCACACCGTGTGCTCCAGCCTCCCTTCCTTCTCTCCTCTTCCTTTCCGTCTCTCTCTCTCTCCCCCTCTCCCTAGGCTAAAGTGGATAATGAGATCCTTAATTACAAAGACCTGGCAGCTCTTCCCAAGATTAAAGCCATCTATGAAGTGCAGCGTCCTGACCTCATTTCCTACGAGCCCTATCACAGATACACATCGGATGAGACGCTGGAGAGATATAGCTATGGGGAGGTACTGGAGTCTCGATGTGCCCAATGCCAAGCTGTGCAGGGAGCCAGACCCCAGTTCGGGGCAATGGGGAAAACTGCATGCGGGCTTGCTCACTCCGGCAGGAATGCTGTAGGGAGGCAGGAGTGGGGGTAAGACCTCTCCCAGAGGCTCCCCATCACTGGGAAGAGGGCCTGAGCTGGAAGGGAAATCGTGGTGCTGTTGCTGTAAAGTAAGAAAGAAACCAGTGACCTTATCAGCCGATGGCGGTGCCCTGCCCAAACTGTGCCGTGCACCCGACATGCAGGGACGAGCAGTGCTGCGCAGGAGGAGACGTCGCCCTCGGGAGTGATGTGGTGGGGAGCTCACCCCTCGCAGCCTCCAGGGTGGGGGGGCAGAGGGTCGGCGGGCTCAGCCCAAAGCCTGGCCCCTGGCAGGCAATCCTGGCCACCCAGCCCCAGCACGGAGTCTCTGGAGCACAGCAGGGCTGTCCCTGTTGGGTGCTGGCCCCGCAGCCGAGGGGGGGGGGGAGGCTCGGTCAGGGCAAGCGTGTGATGAGATGATGCCCAAGCAGCACATGGGACAAGACTGCCCTGCCCCGCTCCCCCGGGCAGGCTGGAGCTGCTGGATGATTTCAGAAAGTCCATGGAAGAAGAGGTCCCGAGCAGCTCACACAAAGATGGGGGACCTGAGGTGGTCCTGGAAGAGGACTTTGTAATGGCCAGCAGCAGCATCTCTTACATCTCCAGTCCCAAGGCTTGTCACAAGTTTGGTTTCCTCCGGCCCAGCCGGTGAAGGTGCCAGCAGCGTGGCCATGGCCCGCGGTGGAGCACGGCGGGGCCAGCAGCCGCCTTCCCCCTTTACAACCGCTCCACCGAGGCCTTGGAGAAGGGGTGCAGGCTGCCGGTGCAGGAGGTGCCATCCTGACGCCAGCTCCCCTCCTGGCCAGTGGCTCCCAGCCCAGTGTCCTGCCAGAGTTCAGCTCCGGCCGTGCCAGCAGCCGCCCTCGCTGCCTGGCAGCGGTGACCGGGCTGTAACACGGGGAAAGGAGCCAGTGCAGGGCCCCGTCTGTCACTGTTCCCCCTAACTGTGTGCTGTCTCTCTCTCTTCCCCCCCCTTTTTGCCTCCTGCCGCCTCCAGTCCCTGGGGACCCTCTCCCCGTACTCGCAGGTAATGCCCTGGTGGGCACCGGGGGGGGCGTCTGTCACCTGCTGCCATTGCAGGGCATCCCTCTGACCTTTGGGGCTCTGCTGAATGTCCCCCCACCTGGGTGCTGCCCCGAGGTGGGGGGAAATGGGGGGACCTGTCCAGGAGGGCCCTGTCCTTCAGGCCCCGAGGAGAGCAGCGTTCAAATCTTCCATGGCAGAGTGGACCCAGGATGCAGCTTCTGCCCTGCAGAGGGGGATGCTGATAATTGGGAGCAAGCTCAGGGGAAGGGGATGATCTCCAGGCAAGGGGTTGAAAGCCTCTGGCCAGACACTGTCACCTGGTCCCAAACCCTGGGCTTTGCTGCCTGCACTTCGGCAGTGGGGAGGCAGAGCAGCCTGGGGACCCCCTCCAGCCGCAGAGGACACGCACGCTGCCTGGCATGTCACACCGCAGAGCATGCACCCTCCCGGGCTGCCACAAGCCCAGGGACCCCCATCCATGGGACACCTCCCCGCAGCGCTGCCGAGGCACTGATCTGCCTCGTCCCGCCAGCTCTAACGCTGCTTCTCTCCATGCCTTTCCCCGTCCCCAGGACATCTACGAGAGCTTTGACACGCGGCAGAGGCGAGCCTCCAGCCCTGGCTACATCGACTCCCCCACCTACAGCCGCCAGGGCATGTCCCCCACCATCCCGAGGTCCCCCCACCATTTCTACCGCTCAGGTGAGGATTTCAGCTGCCACCCCCAGCTGGGCTAAGCTCAGACCCTCAAGTGGAGAGGGGATCACCAAACTGTTCCCTGCTTCTCCCAGGGAACTTCAGTGGTCCATCCTCTGGCAAGCAAGCAGGAGGCCTGGAGGGGGGCGGGGATCTGGGGGGGGGCTGACAGCAACAGGAGCTGTGGGGCAGCGACCAACTCTGCTGCATGCATCCTCTGGTTCCCATGACTCTTGTCTTGTGAGCAGCAAGGAGAGGCCGAGGGGGCTTTGTCCTGCTTCAGACCTGAGCTCCTGGAGAATGGGGTGGGGAGAGAGGGGACCCCCAGGTCCAGTGAAGAGCCCTCGGCTGGCCTGGTAGCTCTGGGACGGGTGTGCACGAGAGTGCTTGTGCCCAGCCAGTGCTGCAGGGGGGGTCCTTACACACACACGTGTGTGTGCACCCTGGAGCGTATCTGGGGGGGAAGCAGAGTGTGTCAGTGCCGTGTATCCTGTCCTTTGGAGCCGGAGAGGAACAACTGGGGAAAATCCGAGGTCAGTAATTCCAGAGGTCCCGCATTCCCCGAGCTACCCGCACTCTGCACCGCCAAGGGCCCGTCAGCGTTTGCCTCTGCAGCACGCTCGGCTTCCCCTCACCAGCGGCAGGGCAGCCTGCTGCCCCGTACCAGCACCGCACACGGGCTTTCCTCTGCATCCCACCTTTCTCCAGAGATGCAGGAAATCTTCCCCTGCTCCATCACGCCCCATCCTGGACCACGGCCTGGCGCACGTCATGGGTCGCCCCCCGCTCTTCTAACACCGCTGCATTTAACACCCGTTTTCTTTTGCCTCTTGTTCTCTCTCTCGGTCACTTATGGCTGCTTCTGCTCGGCACCGTGTAGGCACCGAGAGCGGGCGCAGCTCCCCCTACTATAGCCAGTTAGATGTGAGGTCCTCCACTCCAACCTCATACCAAGCACCCAAGCATTTCCACATCCCAGGTAGGCTCTGGAGTGCCCCGGTCCCTGGGGAAGTGCCGTGTCCGTGGCATGCCCGCATGTGCCGTTCCCCCTGTGTCGCATGCGTAGCTCCACCGCCTGCCTAGAGCCAGCTGGCAGCAGGATCTACCCCTGGTAGAGGCCATCCATAAACAGGACCTGCAGCTTGAACCCTCCTTCTTCCCCATCACCACGCGGACATCCCAGAGCTGCCCGGAGTCTGCTTGATCCTTGCAACATCCCTCTTCTTCCTCTTCCCTGACCTTCCTCCACCCCCCCCACAAAGACGAGTCCCCTATGGAGAGCCTGCCCCCTCCCCTGCCTCCCCCCCAGGATCACGAGCTGAAGCGTGTCTGCCGGAGGCCTTTCCGCACCCATCCGCTACAGATGACTATTTTATACTCCCCCTAGGGCCCGCCGCTCCCTCCCCCCAGAGTCTTCTGGGCTTGCCAGATGCCTGCTCCCCTTCTGCAGGGATTGCAGGGGGCCACCAGGTAAGGGCCACCACCCGCTCCCAGCCACGCAGAGCCCACGGGGACGGGGACGGAGCGGGCAGAAGGGGAGAGTGGGGAGGGAAGCAGGCAGAGCTGCCCATCCATCCTTCAGCACGTGCAGGGGGGGCAGAGCCCCAGACCACCCTGCTCAGCTGCAGGCATCTCCCGCTGCCCTTGTCCTCCTCCAAAACCTGGAACCCTCCACGATACACAGCTGATGCCCTGGGACGGCACCGTGAGGACACCCAGAGGCTCCCCACCGTGGTCCCCTGCTTCGGTCCCATCCTTGCCAGGGTTTGGCCCCGCTGCCTGCCCTGCCCTGCCCTCCCGCTGACGGTCAGTGTTTTATGGATGGCCCCCTCCCTGCTCCGCCAGCTCTGCTGCCTGGCCCCTGCGCGGGGGCCGTAGCTCTCAGCGCCAGGCTCCAGCTCGCTTTCCCTCCCAGCTCGCTCTTTTCTCTCTCTGCTGTGGAAAGAGGCTTTGGCTGATGTTGTTTCGCCCCCAGGTAGATTGCAGGTGGTTCTTCCAGGCGCTGGCACCCCCAAGAAACCGCACCAGCGCGAGCCGTGGTGCATTGCTGCCGGCTGGCAGGGGTGGCCGGTGGTCCCTGGCTGTGCCGCTCCCTCCCGGGGCTGGCAGCACCCACCGCCCCGCGGTGCATGCTGACGCTGGGGCGCTCACTGCATGTCCTGCGTGCGCACCGCTGCCCCGGGGCTGCGCTCCTGCTGCCCCTCTGGGAGCCTGCCTGGCCCTGGCCCGGCGCTGCACTCCCGGGGGACGCGTGGACCTGGAGGCGGTGGTGTGATGGATACGTGGCGTGGGGATAGCATCTCCCGCGGGACCTCTGTCCTGCCCGTTCTCGGCACACCCACACTGACCTCCCCTTCCTCCCTTCTTTCCTTCTTTCTTCCCTTCCTTTCTTTCTTCTGCCACCAGCTGCTGGCGAGAGCAACATCTATCGGAAACCCCCCATCTATAAGCGACACGGTACGGTCTGCCTGCTGCACGCCGGGCTCTGCTCCGCGGGGGGAGCGGGGCAGGGTGCCAGCGCGGGGCTCGGTCTGGCTGAGTCGCATTTAGGGACAGGGTGGGAGATGGGAGCAGACGTCAAGGTGAGATGCTGGGGCGCTGGGCTTCGGTGGGCTGAACACGGGGTTCAGAGCAAGTAAAAGGCAGCTTTGAACCAAATCCCTGCTGTGAGGAATGGGGGTGAAGGCTGTCAGCGTTGCAGGGGACAGGGATAGCTGTGGGGGGGGGGGAGCGAGGCCATGGAGGGGTGGCAGAAGGGATGAGGGTGGCCGTTGCTTGCTGATGCCAGGAGCCAGAGCAGCCTCGGGAAAGGGATGAAGAAGGTAACTTGCAGTTTCGCATGGAGCTCTGGAGAAGAATCACAGGCCAGCCTGGATGGATGCTCCGGGGTGAAATGGGCCTGGGGGGTGTTGAGGGGTGGGGAGGAGGCAGAGGGGTGTTTGGTGTCTCTCAGCAGGGCTGGCTTGCACTGTCCCTGCTTGCTTCTGCGTGTAGAGGGGCAGCAGCTCCCCCCGAGCAGTAACGGTGTCTCCTCTCTCTCCCCGGGCTCTCCCTTCCCGCCTGCCCATCTCCCACCGCCCCGCTGCTGCCTGCACCCACTGCTGTAAGTAGCTGCTGCTGGCAGGGTCCCCTCCGCCCGCGGGGGGTGGTGGGGTGGCTCTGCCGCACCGCCCGTCCTTGGCACTCCTGCCCCTGCGAGTCTCCCGGCCTCTGGGGGAAAGGAGCAGGGCTCACCCTTGGGTTTGGCACGTGTGCCACCGAGGCTCAGTCCCCAGCCCGAGCACAGCTCTGTGTGTGGCCCTGCCCACCGGGGGCCAAGCCCCTGCCGGAGCTGCCAGGGTCACCCCTCTGCTCCCCCCCCCCCCCCCCCCCCTCCGCCCCCTCCCCCCGGCAGCAACTCACCGAGAGCCCCTTCCCTGCCAGGACTGAGCCTTCATCCCCTCCCGCCTGCGCTGTCGCAGCCCTCCGGGTGATGGGACAGCCTGGGGCACAGGGGCATGGGGAGGTTGGTGGCACTGGTGGCACTGGGGCTGGGGTAAGCAATATGCAGAAGCCAGAGCTGCTTGTGGTGCTATGAGCCGCTGGGGTCCCATCCCAGCCACATCAGCAACAGCCCCCCTGCTTGTCACTGTCCCCGCCATCTGCCTCTGCACCCTTGTCTCCAGGAGGTGTCAGCAGTTTGAAAATGGATTATTCCCAGCTCTGCTCCCTGCTGTCCCAGACGTAAATTGCTGGCAGCCACTGGGGAGAGGGGAGGGAAGAGGATTTGCCTTCATCCCCGGGGTGGATCTTTGCAAGTCCTGCCAGCAGGACTCAGGGTCCTCTGCCTGCTCCTTTTGCAGACAACCTCCCTGCAGCCACGAAAAGCAAAACCAGCGAAGACATCGCACAGTCATCCAAGTACAGCCCTGCCTACTCCCCCGACCCATACTACCACTCCGAATCAGAGTACTGGTCCTTTCAAGGCTCCCCCAAAGGTAACAGCCCCGAATTGGGCTGGGGGAAAGGGAAACCCATTCCTGCCCCCAAACCCAGCCATTGTCTGGGAGGGACCCCCCTGGACCTGAGGGTGGGGTTGGGTTGAGATACCTGCCAAAGTGACCCCAAAATCCTAGCAGCCCTTGGGACTCAGCTGTCCCCATGCAACTGGGGACTGTCTCTTCCTTTACCTGCTTCCACCCTCATCCCCATCTGACCCCCCCACCTGTCTCCTTGCAGCCCCCCGGGCCCGGAGGTTCTCGTCGGGCAGCGAGGAGGATGGGTACGACCGGGGCATGCACAAGGTGAGTGAGCTCCCTGCCTGCAGCCTGGCAGGGGAGAGCCAGCAGCAAGCTGCCCCATGGTGGCTGGCTTGGGGAGGAGGCCCAGCCCGGCTCCACCACCCAAGAAGGGGCCACCACCATCCCTGCTGCCCTCTGCCATCTCTGCCCCCTTGGCCACCCCCAGCATGGGGTCTGAAGGAGGCGCACCCCCTTGCTGAGGCACCCCACCCCAGCACCTTATCCCCAGGGATGGGGGAGCAGGGGGTGCTGTGCCCTGCTGCTATGTGCCAGCGATCAGGGAGGGCTGGGCAGGGAAAGGAGGGGTGCAAAGTGGCTTCCCCCCCGCTCCAGATCCAGAGTGGCATCGGCAGGCTGATCCTGAGGGAGGAGATGAAGGCTCGGTCCAACTCCTATGCAGACCCCTGGACGCCCCCTCGCAGCTCGGCCAGCAGCAGAGAAGCCCTGCACACGGCTGGCTACGAGGGCTCCCTCAACGGCTGTAAGGATGACCCTGTCTGTCTTGTCTGTCCGTCCCACCCGACCCAGCCCCAGCCCCCATGGGAAGTTTGCTGGGGTGGAGAGGGGAGAACAGGAGACTGGGAAGGTGTGGTGGGAGAGGTGCTGGGCACCAGGGTTAGGACTTGGGAGGCTCTTTTCCTCTCTGGAGGGCTCCATCCATTCCCTGCACCCTGGCTGGGATGGGGCATCACCTGGTGAAATGCCTCATGGGGGGCTTGAAGGGGCCCTTGGGAACCTCACAGCACAGCCACGCTGGGTTTGCTCTGGCCTGTTTTGGGCTCGCTGCCTGTGTACCTCCTCAGTAATGGCACATCTGGGACTGCCTGGCCCCCCAGACCCTCTGGCTGGCCCCAGGGTTGCTTTTCTTGCTTGCGCTGCTCTCACTGCACAGCACTCCAGGCACCCAGCCCCTGTCCCCTGGGGGTTGCGGGGGGGCTGGGGGTGTTGGGGAGCTTGGCAGCACAGATGCCCCTGCCCATTCCATGCTCTCCTTCCTCATGGCACATCGGCCCTCGTGGAGCTGGGGCTGCTCGGAGATGCTCAGGGAGCCTCTCAGCCCCGCTGGGCTCCTGGGAGCCCCGAGGAGGAGCCGTGGGGCCGGCAGCCGGGCAGCTCTGCATGGCGTAGGGCGCTCGGTCCTGCCTGACGCCCAGCTCTGCTCTCCTTGCAGCTCCCCGGACGCACTACCTGGCCGACAGCGGTGAGTCTGTGAGCCTGCAAGCCCTCTGCGGCTGGTCCCCCGTGGCTGTGGGGTCCAGATCCTGAGCTGGAGGAGATGCTGGGGCCAGGGAGGGAGGAAGGGGAGAGAAGGAGCCCATGAAAGGCTGGGCCAGGGCAGAGCTGGTGGTAGTGCTGGGAGAGGACGAGTCAGAGAAACAGAGAGGAGATCGTGTTAGGCAGGAGGGCTTCCATGGGACAGGGATTTCGGGGAGAAGAATATCAGCATGGGAGGAAGCCAGGCTGAAAATGAGTTGGAGCTGGAAGGAGACAGAGCTGAGTGAATGTGGAGCTGGGTAGCAACGTGGGAACACAGCGGTAGGGTGGCCCAGTGGGTGCTCGCCCAGGGTGTAGGGCTCAACCCTGCATTTCCCCTTACGCACCTTGGTGGCTTCTTTGCAGATCCCCTCATTTCTAAGTCAGCTTCCCTTCCTGCCTACAGGAGGAACGGGCTGCACAGGGTAAGTGCCTCCTGCCTGCATCCTGCTGCTGCCAGGCATCTCTGCACCCTTCATCATGCTCCCCAGGCTCCTCAAAGCCCTCTATGCTCCCCTTCGTGACCTACTCCCCCTTCTCTGCATCCTTGCTGTCACTGCTGGTGTGTGCCAATCTAAAGTGACCCTTACTGGGGACCAGAGTGCTCTGTCCAGGTACTGCCTGCCCTGAACGTCCTGCAGGGCACGTTTCAGAGGGATGCTGGTGTTGCTTCCCAGCATGAGAGCTTTGCTTTATACCTGGGGCAGTGATTGCTGGGGGTCAGGAGACCTGGTCCTGCCTCTGTGTGACCTGAGCTTGTCACTTCACCTCCTTGTGCCTCAGTTTCCCCACCACCAGGTTTGGGGAGTGGGTTCTGCTTTGGGGTGGGTGGGTGCCTTTTCCCCTGGGGATGTGGGAGGTGCCATGCTGAGCATCTGGAGGGGACCCCTCTTTACTCCTCCCTGTATCCCTCCCACAGCCTCCCAGTGCCGAGCTTTTCCACTATGACAGCACGAATGCCGTCAACTGGGGGATGCGAGGTAAGGCGCCGCAGGGCTGGGGGGCATCGTGGGCAGGGGACCCTGCAGGCACGGAGCCAGATGCCGTGGGGCTGCCTACCCCACCACAGGCAGCTCTGGAAAATGAGGTCCAGGCTGGAGGGAGAAGGGGGGGACAGGCAGGGGTCCCCGCAGCCCCGGGGGGAGGTTCCTGGCAGCAGAGGGGTCAGCGGGGCTCATGTCTCTCATCTTTTCTCTCTCCCCACAGAGTACAAGGTAAGATGTTCCCGCTCCAAGGAGCGGCTGCCAGCCGGAGGTGAGAGTACCACCCAGAGGGAGCCCCAGAGACGTGTCCATGTGTCCCCAGGCCCTTCAGGAGGAAGCTTTGCCCCCTGCCCGCAATGCCCTACCTTCATCCCCCTCCATCCCCCACCTGACAGCCCTGGCTCAGGACTGTTGGGGCTCAGACCGGAGTCCTTTCCATCCTACCAGGGTCCCAAGCACTTGGCTGAGGAGAGTCTCCTGGGTGAGGAACAGAGAAGGGTGGTTGTGCTGGTGGGTCCCTACTCTCACTCCTCCCTGGGTCGCTCCTGGTTTCGCAGAGTGAGGAAGGCTATTCCAGAGCCACTAAGGTGATTCAAGGTGGATTAGGGTCACCCTGAGAGCAAGCCCCCCCTCTGCCTTGTCCCGTCCAAGCCCTGGAGACAGCTGTGCCACCCAAACCCTGCTAAACACGGCAGGAGGAGGCTTTGCCCTGGTGGCCCCCACGGCCTCATTCCCAGGCGTGCCCCAACTGTCCTGGCTCCGGAGGTACCCCATGCTCTTCCTGTCCCCGTGCAGATATACCCCTACGAGCTGCTCCTGGTGAAGACGAGGGGGAGGAACCAGCTGCCCAAAGATGTGGACAGGACTCGGTTAGAGGTGAGGAGAGCCTTTTCCACTGGTGATAGTCTCCTCAGGGCTCAGAAGGATCCAATCCTGTGGGGTGTCCCCTTAGCCCCAGCAGGCACCGTGGGGCTGCACGGGGATTGTGGACGTGTGAGGAGCATCTCCACAGCTCCCCAGGAGCACACGTGTGCCAGCACACTGTCACGGTGGTCCTGCTGCTCTGCTGGCTGGGCAGAGCTGTTCCCCACGCCCACAGCTTGAGTGGTTTTTGCGGGAGCAGGAGGGAGCCGGGTGCTCCCCCTCTCCCAAGTGAGCACTGCTGGGGGTTGTAGTACCCCATTGCACGCAGCTGGGCAGGAGATGCCATCAGACCCCCTCGTGTGCCCTCCCACCCTGCTGTGGCCATGCAGCCTGCGTGGTGGCTGTTGGCCCCGGGTGGTGGCCACGGTCCCCAGCCCTGGCCCAGCGTCCCCTCTCTCCCCAGCGCCACCTCTCCCAGGAGGAGTTCTACCAGATCTTCGGCATGACCATCGCCGAGTTCGACCGCCTGGCCCTGTGGAAGAGGAACGAGCTGAAGAAGCAGGCCCGTCTGTTTTAAATGCAGTGCACTATAAATATATACATACCTATAAATATATACATAGAAAGATCTCTATATGGCAGCTCTGTATGATTCTCAGCGCTGTACGTGGCAGAGGCGCCCTCTGTACCCCTGAGAGTGAATTGGAGTCTCGCAGATCATTTTATGCTCTTTGTTTCCTGTTCTTTTTCAACCCTGTTTCTGCATCGGTCCTTGGGTTCTCCCAGGGACTGAAGCCACACAGACCCCGAAGCACTTGGCGTCTGTCACTGCTGTTCCATGGGGACACGGGGAGGGGGAGGATTTCCCTGCTGCAGCCACAGCACCCAGGGCTGGGGGAGAGCGGCGCCATGGGATGGGGGTGTCCCACCCCCCTCTGCTCAGCTGGTCTGTGTATATACTTACGGGTTGGAAAAGGCCCTGGGTACAATTGCAGGAAAGTGGGATCTCACCATGGGCTCCTTAATGCCCTTTCTGCCTTTAACATGGCCATGCACTGGGGGCACCTCCCGCCTCACCCTCAGGATCGAAATACAGAGCTTGGGGCAGGGGACAAGGAGGAGAAGCGGCGAGGGCCCCACGGGGATGGGTGCAGCCCCATGGGTCGAGGCGCAAGCCTGAGCCCCGCTGCGTCCTGAGCTGTTGGCTTCCCCTGCAAACCCCGTATTGCTACACAGCCAGTTCTTCTTCCCAAAGTGCCGGAACAGCAGCTTTCCAGGCCATCCTAAAACCAAGCCCTTCTTAAATGAAACAGCCAAAGTTCCTCCCTTGTGCAGTTTCTCGCTGCTCTTCAGGTTTGTCCAGGGCTGGAAAAGCCCAAGAGCGGACGAGCTGCAATGTTGCCCAGGGCTACCATGCATCTTGGCATCCACGTGAGCAGTGGTGGGAGCAGCCCAGCCAGGAGCTGGGGGTGCCAGTCCCACTAACCGCTGGACCTTTTCCTGGGGGTTTTCCTGAATTACCCCATCGCTGATGCCTGAGTCCCCTCTGCAAGCCTCCAGGGATGAAGGCCATTGCCAGGGCCATTCAGCATTCACTTCACTGCTAACTACTGGGATTTTTTTTTTCTTTTGCTTATTTTTTCTTAAAATGAACAGGATTATTTCCACACAAACATCTTTCCTGGTGTCTGTGATACTCTGGTTTTCTAGCCGCTTGTCTGGCACAATTTTCAGGCACACCACAGGACTGAGCGGTCCCAAACAGGCCAGCAAGCCATGGGGCATCTCTGCAAGAGCTGGGTCAGCAGGGTTCCTCTGAGGGGACAGTGAGGGTCTCAGCTGTGCCACAGGCCAGTTTGGCTTCTGCCTGTTCTGGTCCTCTTTGAAACCCTCCTGTCCTGCTGTCTCCCATCAGGTGGATCGAATGCCCTCCCTGCCTTCAGCACCACCACTGTTGGGTGCCAAGGTTGCCCAGCTTGTTGCCCAAAAAAGCCGTCACCGTGTTCCTGTGTGAGGCAGGAGACGTGCAGGGCCCCTTGCAGGGCTTTGCCAGGGTGCAGGGTGCTCGGGCAGGAGGTGTCCCGTCAGCAGCAGCCCCAGCTCCGGCAGCTTTATGCTGGCATGGAAGAGGCTGGGGCCTGAGGTGGAGATGGCAATATTGCACTGGTAATTGCTCCTGTCTGCTTTAGCGCAGCAGTAAATGAACCAATTGTATTTATAATGATTTCACTCATATAAACTACAGCTCCCTAAATCAAGCTCAACCATTTGTGGCTGTAAGAAACTTCCGTCTCCAGCAGCAGTTTCAGCGATAAAGCCTGGAGGATTAATAATGTGTTAATAACACAACAGCAGGAGTCTTTACATTTTCAAAGCATTTTATGGGCAGTAACTAACCATTCCCTGCAACTACCTGGATGGCAAAGATGGGGAAACTGAAGCAGGGCTCAGTGCTCTCTCTCAGAGCCAAGGAAGCCTCTCCAGCCCATGCCATTCAGGGGCGGCAGACACCCTGTGGGACCCCTGTGGGCTCCCATTGCCCCAGGGTGTGCAGAGAGCACCCATCCGCACCCCGGTGAGCAGCGTTGGCACCTGCCCGGGAGCCGTCACAGCCTGAGCCTGCCCTCGTTTGGCTGCTTTGCAAGTCCCAGCCACAAAGCAGCCGGAGCCCGGCGGGCAGCAGCGTTGGCGGCTTTGGCCTGCGAGCGCCCTGTGCCTCGACCACAGCCCCAGATGTGACCCCGCGTTGCGAGAGAAAATGGGGTTCGCTCCAGAAGGGAGGGACCAGCAAACATGGGCCAGGCAGGGAGCAGCGTCTGGGCAGGAGCTGCCGGGGGAGAGCAGGGCAGGGTTGGCTCCCGGCTGGGGGCACAGGGAGGTGCAAGAGGGGGGGGCGCTGCCTCCGCTCTGCCCTGGGCTGAGTGCCCCAAATGGGGAAGCCCTGGAGGCCAGTTGCTAATGCCATGTCTAATATTTCAATTATGCCTTTCCCAAGTGATAATCGGGTACGCGCGAAACAGAATCACATTTCTGTCACAGCCTGCTGTCCCCAGAAGAGGGCTCAGCTGCAGTCCTGAGGCTGGGAGAAATTGTTCTGGGTGTTTTGGGTGTCACTGTCCCTGCTGCCATGCGCTCTCCGTGCACAGGACACTCCCTCACACACCCCACAAGTCTCCCAAGCCCAGGTCTGCTCTGAGGTCTTTGCTGGGGAGGAACAGTGATGGTGGCATGAGCACCATGGCCAGGCAGAGGCTGGGCACATGAGGGACACCAGGAGGGAGCAGATATTGAAGGGGTTTGGGGGCTGGGAACAGGGACAGCACGGGTGAAACAGGGAGTGAGGTGGTAAGGGGGAGCTGTGCTTGCTCACTGGGTGTGCGTTTGGGTGGAGGAATTAGTTCTGGATCTTTGCCCAAACTGAAGTTGCCCACACCAACAACCCCACGTGGGCAGGCAGCGGGCAGGTGGAGGTGCCCCACTCTGGACCCCCACCCTTCATGGGGGGGAATCTCTGGGTGCTGCCGCTGCTGGGGATGCTCGGTGTGGGGCAGCACCTGGGGGAGATGCACGGGGTGAGGGGGAACCCCGGGACACCCTCGGCCGTGCAAGGGTGGGTGGGTGGAGGGAGGTGGGTGCTGCAGAGGGGTGTCACCAGCGATGGGGACAAATTTTCCACCCGTGCTAGCGACGGGGACACCTTTAGGAGTTCTCTCGGTGCCGTGCCGGGCCGTACCGGTGCTGGGCGCTGCCGTGCACCGAGGGAGGGGCGGATGAAGCGATTGGCCGGCTCCGAAGCCGAGACCCGGCCCCGCCGGGCGGCTGCTACCGGTGACATTCGCCCGCCCGCGCCTGCCGGGGCGGCCGGTGCTGCCCGCGGCTCCGGGACCATGGACCGGCTCAGCGGTAAGGGGGGACGGGACGGGACCGGGACTGGGACCGGGACTGGGACCGGGACCGGGACGGGCATCCCCCTCTCCCCGCCGTGCCGGACGGCACGGCGGGGGT
>JADKXX010004978.1:0-41679 GCA_017310255.1 Butorides virescens | reverse complement strand
CCTAGACGCTCTTCCGATCTCTTCAGCGCATAGGTTCCCCCCCAGCCAGTTGGGACACAAACTGGTACCAGTTTCCCTTTGGTTGGTCAGATGGGTGAAAAGCCAGCGGCTTGTTAAGCAAGCCTGCGGCATGTAAGCACTTGTTAAGGGAAGTTATGGTCGTCGAAAGGGAGGTGACTGGTGTTTCCAGATGGAGCTGATGGGATCCAGAGAGTTTCCCCAGCTGGGGAAAGATGCCGGTGGTCTCGTAAAGCCATGGAGGGTCTGATCCCCACCCTGCTGGGAAGCGGCTGCCTTCCCACACGTGTGCGATTCCCGCCTGCAGCTTGTGGCATCGGGCTCACGTAGCTGTTAGGCTTTGATCTGGGATATGAATAAACCTGCCAGGGCTTCAGGCCAACTTTGCAGAGAAGGTCCTGGCTTTCTGCTGGGGCTGGCAGGTCCCTGGGTGGGAGCAGAGGGAGGTTTTCAGGGGGATTGCTGCTTGCTGCTGCAGAATGGTGGCCCTAGGGCTGCAGAGGAGGAGCAGGTGCTGACATGGTGGAGCACAGGGTCCTGGCCCTTGACTGGTCCTCAGAGGTGCTGCAGCAACACCAGCCAAAAATGATAACAGAGGGGCCAGCGGCATCGCTCCAGCTCTGCAGGCTGGGACCACACTGAAGTCCCAGGGTGATTTGGGTAGTGCTGTGTCTGCAGCTCTGGGTCAGCACCAGAAAGACCTGAACAAGGGTCAAGGGTTCCCCCTCCTGATGTAAAAGGATGGGGTGGTGTTTCCGCAGTGGAAACGCAGTATGAGGAGTTTGACTCTTGGGCTGCAGCTCGCGGTGTCAGTGGTCAGAGAGCAGTGTCAGTGCCCAGCAGCCTGGGAGGGGACAGGGTTGGTGACAGGGACAGCCTTCCCCCACGGCTGCTGGGTGGCTTTGCTGGCTCTGAAGGATGGTGCTGTTGCAGGAGGGGGGGTGTTGTCAAATGACACACGGTGCCAGAGCTGTCCTTCAGGGTCCCAGAGGACCTCACAGATGGGGAGAGGGGAGACCAGAGCGTCTCGGCTTCCCCGTTCTTTTGCTGTGTGAGCTGGTGGGAGGCTACCCTGTTTGCATCCCAGCCCACCCCAAAAAGCAAACCTGGGACCTCACCACAGGGAAGGGCAGGGGGTGCCCAGCGCGCTGCTGAAAACATCCTGGAGCATCATGGAGATGGGCCCAGGCATGGTGTGGCTGCTCCAAGGGCTGGCCCTGCCAGGGGAGAGCTGCTCTGCTGTTTTATCCCCCTTGCTGGTGCCTTCTATGGTAGCAGCAGCAGCGCTTGCCTGCTTTGCTTTGAGTGTTTGTACTGAACTGCTGTTGGCACCTGGATGGCTCTTTGTTAATGTAAACCTCCCCCAGCCCCTCCTGCTCATCACCCGGAGCCACTGGATCCCTCTGAGGGCTGTAGCTCATGGAGGGAAGGTGTTGGGGGGCTCACCAGGCTCCCTTCCCTAGTGCAAGGGGTGCACTGGGTCCAGCAGTGGGTAGGAGCTTTGTGTCCTGTTCCCAGCCTCTGCCTGCTCTCCGGCAGCCCCTTTCTTCACCTGGAGCTCCACTCAGCTCCTGGCTTGCTCTATGATCCACCGGCTTCTTCATCACTTTCCATGCTCCAGCCAAGCCTGCTGCCTTCCCCAACAGGCTGGGCAGCAGCCGGTGTGGGGCTCAGCTCTACACCAGCGCCTAACCAGGGGAATTGGGGCTGTGGGCTGTTTGCGGAGTTGTTTCAGGTTGTGCTAATGGAGAAGTGCATGTGTGCGTGATTTGGGAGGTGATCTGTGCCACCAGCCTTTGCTCTAGCAGGGCTGTGCTCACACACAGCTTCTCCTCATTAGTGACTCTTCCCTGACCTTTTGTGCCACCAGAATTTAGGTCCTGCACCAAAGTTATCTGGGGTCTAAATCCAGCAAAGCCGGCAGAGATGTGTCAGGGATAAACTTGGCTCCAGCTTGCCCACAGGAATGGGGAGGCCACGGGCTTGGTGGGAGGGAGCCCGGATCATTCCTGACCTGCGAGCTGGCAGGAGGAATCCCGCCTGCCCCGCGCACGTAGCGCGGTGGAAGGGGGTGCGGAGTGGGTGCGAAACACAGATCGGGCCAGCTGTTAGCACGCCAGGCAAGTGCCGAGCTCTCCCCCGCATTGCAGCCATTCCTTCCGCTGGAAACTCAGCTGCCCGGGGCCACTGCCTGTTTATAGCCCGGGAACGTGTGGGGAAGGGGGCTGAGCCCACCGCGGGCTGCCCCGGCCCCACCGTGCGGGGCAAAGAGGGGTGGGAAGGCAGCCTTGGGGATGCTGATGCTGAGTGGAGCAGGGAAGCACTGGAGTTTTTTGCCCCTCTGTAACTTCTGGTAGCCTTCTGTGTGCAACGCTGCCCTTAACTGGGGGAAATGGGTCTTGCTGTAGATACTGGATCCCTGCTGAAGCCAGCCTGGCTGTGGCGGAGGGGCGCAGACCTGCCCTGCCTTGCCCGTCACCGCTGCCCACTGCGGCAGGGGCTGCTGGAGAGGGGAAGGAGTGGGCTGGTGCCCTTACTGACTGCTGTGGGGGTAGTGTCCTCCAGCCAGGAACCCTGGGGACTGTCCTATCTGCCTGGGCTGTCTGGAAAACCTGCTTCTTTCCCGCCTTTGCTCTTGACCTGGAAGTGCTGTTTTCTGGTGCAAATTGCTGAGCCGCAAGGCTGGCAAACCCTCTGCTATGGAGCAGCACCGAGCACCGATGTGCCTGAAATCCTCTCGCCCGCAGCTGGTGGGCAGTTCTTATCCCAGCCCAGGAAAACTTTGTTTAAGATTTTGAAGAAGTTGTCTCGACCCAAACAGTAGGAAGGCTTTTCAGAGGAGGACAGGGAGTGAAAACTGGGCTTGACCCAAGGTTTGCCTGTTGTTCAGTAGCCAAATAACTTGCTGGGGCAGGAGATAACGATTTAGCAGAGTGGAGGCTTGAAGTCGTTTCTAGCATCCCAGACTCATGTCCTAACCCCTTAACCCTTCCAGCTACTGTCTAGTCTGGCACAGCTAAAGCTCTCTGCTGAGGAGCACGCATCTCCTCCCGCGTATAAGGAACCTTCTTCCAGTGAAAATTAATGGCACAACTGTCAGCCCTGCGAAATATCTATTAGATGTCACCCTTCCAGGGCAGCAGCAGGACAGTTTGGTTGCAAACCTCCCAAGCAGCTCTGCACTGTCTCTGCCAGCCCTGCCCCACTGCCGGGGCTGGCACCTCGGGCCAGGGCCCCCGCGGGATGAACAGAGCAGGTCCTGCCACCCGTGGGGAGGGCACCCGCACAGCCACCAGCAGCCCGCCTGTCATCACCCCGTGGCGGCGTTCGGGGAGCTCAGGTCCCTCTGCAGACGCTGAGCTGACGATCTGCAGCCTCCACGGTCAGGAAGGATGAAAATAACTTCTTTGGCCCTCCCTCCCCCAGGCTCCCCACACCCCACGGCTGCTGCAGCCCCTTCCTTTTTTTGCTCCTGAAATGCCTCCCATTGCATCAAAGGCAGGCTCTTTGGCAGGCAAGGGAAAACACTGATGTTTCGTAACAGTTTGGAACGAAAACAGATCTTTGCTGCAAGGGGTTTCCATGCTCAAAATACTTTTTTTTTTTTTTGAAGTGGGTTTCATGCACATGTGATCCTGGAAGTGATAGGAGGGAGCTCTGGGAGATGCTGGTATGCTCTGATTGCTGGCAATTAGCAGGAGATGTGTAAGGAGCAGCTTGAAGAATGGCTTTGGCTTTCTTCTGGGTTTTTTTGAACATCAAACCCACCCAGCTTGCTGATGGGGGAACAGTTCCTTGTCCAGTGGGTTCAGTCTCCCATTTTCATGTGGTACCAGTGTTACCTTACGCTTTGGGAAACCGAGGTTGTAAAGCACAGATCCAGGAATAGAAGTTACATAGGAACAGGTTTGATAGCTGACTTTTGTGTCCTGGAGTTAAAAGCAGCTATGGTGAACCAGTCCCGGCACTGACGGAGCCATCAGCCATAACCAGAGCAGTTGCACCTTCCCCTGTGCTCGCTTGTCAGCTTTCCCACTGGGATAAACTGGCTTTCCTGCCTCTCCGCCCCTGCCCCGCAGGGGTTAAGCGGGTAGGAAATGCTGTCTGCCGGTGGCCTTGCTCCTGCACCTGATGCTGGCGCGGAGCTGGGCAAGGGAAGGAAACGGAAGGGCTGTTCTCAGCTGAGAAAATACGCTTATCCTGCCCTCTGAGGGTCCTCCGGGGCAGCACGGCCCCAGCCCCCAAACGCAGAGACCCTCTGCTGTGCCCTGCCTGCCCCGGCCCAGGAACATGGCTTTCCTGCAGGGACAGGGCTGAGGTGGCGACCCGTGCCCGGCACAGCTCCCAGGCTCCTGGGGTCAAGGCAGGGATGCCCATGGATGCCTTCTAATACAGGAGACTGGGTGCTTGCCTCCCTCCCTCCAATTCCATAGGGATATTTCCCCCACAGGGTGCCTGTGGTTTCTCCTCCCACCACTTTTGAAAAGAGGGGTCCGCATTGTACAACATGGCTGAAAGCATTTGGGAAAGCAGAGCTGGCTGGTGGCTAATCCAACGGCTCCTTCCTGCAAATCCCACGCCTTCCCTGCCCATACCCTGCTAGGTGAGGGTCCCGTGCCCTCCTCTGCTTCTGAGGGTCCAGGCACAACCGCCTCGCGTGACTCTTCCTCCTGGAAAGATGTGTCATCCCTGCGCCCCGCTCCTGCGGGTCGGGTATTGCCTCAGAGGTGCTTTGGATCCTGGCTTTGGGGAAGGGGGATGTACGGGACATGGAGAGCAGACTTTTGAGATGCAGAGAACTTTCCACCCCCATCAGTGAGCTGGGGTGTCCATTTTGCAGATTTGGGGGCTGGAGGACCCACCTGGGCCTGGGTGTTAAGGTGGCCATGCCGGCTGGGCGCAGGGCGGTGGGGAGGGCATGCCCGTGGGGGGGGGCATCATCAGCACCCAAGTGCTGAGTCAGCGGGTTTCCCGCCATGGTGCCTGCAATTCGCTGTGACTCCTGCTGTCCTGGAGGCTCAGGTTTGGTGGAGACAAAGGGCTACGGAGAGGTGAGAGCTTCAGGTCCCCCCAGCTCGCTGCAGGCGGGAAGGTGCGACCCAGGGAGGCTTCCCGGTGCTCTGCCCATCGCAGGGGTGGGCAAATGGCTGTGGCTCCGGTCCCGGGGCCTCTCCCGGTGTTGGAAGGGAGCCCAGGCCAACCTGCTGCTCCCAGCACTGTGGAGTTTGTTTGGAAAAGGCCAACGCCAGAATTTTGGTTGGAGAAAATACAGTTTATTCTGGGTTCTGACTAATCCTAACATCTCCCCTCTGCCTGAAGCTTGTTTTTTATACATTACTCAGCAGGTCTCACCCCTGCCTGACTATTCCTTTAAAGGGCATCTCAAACCTCTCTTTTTCATTCATTATTTAAACGTGTTCTCCAGCCAGCAGCCCCTGAGCCCTGCTCCTGGGCTGCCCCAGCAGAGCATCCTGCCACGCGCCTGCGGAGGCTGGCACCGCTTTTTGAAATGTCGCCTGGAAGCGCTGAATCTGGCCCACGCAGAGCTAATTGCATTGATTGGGCTGAGCTGTGGAACAACTTGTACCCGGGGTTGGGAGCCCCCCAGGGTTCAGGGGTCCAGGGCAGAGGGAGGAGGCTGCCCATGCCCTGCCTGGGGGCATGAGCAGGGTCACTCCGATATCTCACCTGGGGCAGGTGAGATATTTTATTTGCTCGACTTCTTGCTGTGCTCAGCAGTAAGAGAGGGCAATCCAGAACCAACCCCTCCTCAACCGGGGTGGGGGTGGCTGCAGCCTGTTTGGGTCAGAGGGATGAAGTTTGCTTTTGGTGAGCTAAAGCAAACCACCAGTCTTCTCCAGGAGGCAGAGAAAGGGCTGCTAAGCCATCAGCGGCGGGGGAACAGCCCCGGCAGCCCCTGGAGAAGGAGCCCTGCAGCAGCACAGGGCACTGGAGGGTCCTTATCTGCCTGGGTCACAGGAGGTGTTTGTGGGTGATTTAATCAGCCTGTTAATTATTACCTGTACTGCTTGTGAAGCTGCTCTGCTTGGATGCAGGCTGCTGCGAGGCAGGACATACCCTGCAGCCTGACAAGGGCTGCCCCGGGGTTTTTTTCCAGCAGTGATGCCAGTTCAGAGCCTCAACCCCTCTGATGCCCCATGGCCCTCACCCCTCCGTGAGTCGCTGCCCGAGGGGACTGGGCACCAAGCGGAGCAGGCAGGGTGAGGGTGCTGCAGCCCTGGGGGAAGGCTGCAGCCCTGGGAATGCGGTTGCTGCCGCTGAGGGGGGAGATTTTCCACCCGCAGCCATACTCTGAGCATGGGCATCACCAGGAGAGCCTTGACCCAGCTTGGGGCTTTGATGAAGGGCAGCACCCCTCCCTCTGGGCCACGCTGCCAGGGGTGTGCTGCCAGCACGGGACTGGGTGGGAAGGGAACCACCATGTTCCCCTTGTTCTCCAGTTTCTCCTTTAATCCAGCTATACAGAGAAGAGCAGCGAGCAATGGTTTCTGTCGTGTGTGAGCTGGCAGGGGCCCGAACGCAGGTGATAATCTTTGCCCTGTGAAAGTTCTGTCAGCCTGTAATTACACTCCTCTCTATTCGGGACTCTTGTTTCCATGTACAAGACTGTGGGGAGGATGTGAAACTGTCTCTCCACCAGAAAAGAGTGCGCTGGGATGGGGATGTTTGGGGTCCTGCTCCTGCGGCTGATGCCCTCGTGCCCATGCTCTCGGCACTCTCTCTGCCGCAACTCCCCTTGCTCTTCTCTGCTTTTTGGGGGATGGTAAGGACTCTGAGAAAGTGCTTCGGCACAGAGGGCCAGGCTGAAGCAGGAGGGCTTGGGCAGAGCGTGGCTGAGAGGGCGGCTCTGCCGCTCGGCCCTGCGTTGGACTTGCTGCCGCTGAGGTCTCTGCTGGGGTGGGTGAGCGGCTGGAGCCGGGCCATGCGATAAGGCTTTCTGCAGAGCTATTTATACCGGGGAGAGGAGCCACTGCTGGCAAAGGCGCGGGGGCAGACGCAGGACCCTTCGCACGAGCACTGCTAAACGCGGCTGAGCTGGCCGAGCCGCTGGGGCCGTGCTGGGGAAGGAATTCGCCGCCCCCCCCCCCGGGAGCTGTTGTCAGCGTTGGGGTGTGCGGCTGGAGCAGATGGGGCCACAGATGAAGGAGGCTCAGCAAGGCGCAGCCAGGGCAGCCTTCTTGCTATTTAACCTCTCTGGTTGCTCATCTCCCCCTCTCCCAGGGCTGGAGCGGGACGGAGGGGCCCTGCAAACCCTGTGGGCTCCTTTGTGTAAGGAGAGAAGGCAGCAGGCGACTGCGCCGGGAGGGAGAGCTGGTGGGGGACCTTCTGTCCCCTTGAATAACCAGGTTTCACGTTCATCTCCCGGGATTGATTTTCCAAGGTTATCAGCTAAGGGTATTAGCTACTGTAAGGTCATGATGATGAGATGCCCAGGAGATGTGCATCCCTGCCCTGCTTGTTGCAGCCTGGCTTGGCGGGGTGCAGGCTGTGCCGTGGGGCAGTGGGGAGGCAGCAGGGAGGTGCCGTGAGTTTGGGGGACAGGTCAAAAGGTTTGTGCTCACCTTGTGCTCCACAACACTTGAGGATGCTGCGGCCCCTGAGCTGGGAGCCGCTGGGGGAGCAGGGATGGCTGCCGGGGTCCTGGGGCTAACAGCAAAGGGTTAATCGCAGCAAGGGGTGGCAAGAGGCACCATGTGGGGCAGATGGAGAGCCGGGGAGGGTGGGGGGCTCCTGGCAGGAGCCTGCCCCAAGCGCTCAGGTTCCTGCTGACATTGTTGGATGCCGAGTCAGAGGCGCTGCCCCCATCCGCCCCACTCAAGGGGCCCTTGTTTCCAGGGAGGAGATGATTCATGGGCATGCATCAAGTGGCCCCTTAGCAAATCTTCCACTGTTACGGGATGTTGTCGGAGCTCAAGTGTGATCATTAATGGTTGGCTTTTCTCTAAAAGCCCTCCGGGCTGGAGCACGCCAAGTTGCTCAGTAGCTGCACAGACAGCTTCACTGGGAGGAGGAGGTACTTTCCAGGCTGGCGTTCCTGGCCCCACCAGCCTGTCCCAGTCATGCCAGTTTTCCCCACACCCAGCTGGTGATGGCTGGCCGGGCAGCTGAGCCTGGCTGGCAGGGATGCCCTGCCCGCCCCTGCTGCCTCCCGGGGGCTGAGCGCTGCCCATCTCCTGCCCACACCGGAGGAGCGGTGGCCGCAGGCAGGGTGCAGGCAGGCAGCAGTCTGTCCTCCCATCTTCTGCACAAAGGAACAATTCTGGGAGCGCTGCACGGCCCCCGCCAAGGCACTTCCTCCCCAGCTGCGTGCCTGCCTCCTCCCCGTCGGAAAGAAACCTCTTTGGGAATGGGAGTGGGAACAGGAACTGCCCCGGGAGCTCAGCAAAGAGCTCAGGAGGCCATCGCCTTCCTCCAGGAGCAGCGTGGGGGGAAAGCTGACCCCGTTGGGGTGGGAAGCACCGTGCTGGGGCCAGAGGGGGCTGCCAACACCCACTTCGGGCATCAGCCCTGCAGCCCGTGCCGGGGCAGGAGGAGGCTGGGGGCAGGCAGCGAGGTATGGAGGCACATCCCGGCACCTGGGTGTCTCTTGCAGGTGGCTGAACATCAGCCCATGGAGAGGACAGAGCGGTTTATCTGCTGCAAGTAACTCCTCTGGCAGCGCAGGGTCTGTTTGTCCCACAGGGTGGGCGACCTCCCTGCAGGGATCCTCCTGGGGCTGGGCCATTCATGGCAGCGTTAGGTTAACGGTTGGACTTGATGATCTTAAAGGTCTTTTCCAACCGAAAGGATTCTATGATCTCTGCTGCTGTCACCGGCTGCTGGGGTAGTGCCTGGCTGTGCCCCGCTCCCTGGCCCACACCCCACCTATTTCTGGCATCCCAGGAGCTATAAATGTTTGTTTACTGCCGGTGGTGGCTCTAAGCAGCCCTGCGCAGGCAGGCAGCGCGTCCCAGGGCCCTGCCCGCGCCAACAGGAAGGATTTATTTTTGCTTGGTTTTTATTTTAGCTACAAACAATGGCCGTCACTCCCAGCATCCGATTTCCCCCCAGCCTTCACCTGGCACTGGAGGAAGCGTGGCCGGGGGCAGGTGGAGGACACGGGAGAGCCGTGCCCGGGGGGCTGCCAGCACCTGGGCAGCCGTGGGACGGGGGTTCCCGTGCACGTTATGGTGCTGCAGAACAGCATCGTCCCTCCCCGGGGCGCTCTGTCGGGCTGGACCAGCTTTGCTTGGGGTGACAACGCCATACGTGTTGTCTTATCTCTCCCCACACAAAAGCTGGGTCTGTACACCAGGAAACTCCTGCTTTGGCTTGGCCGGAGCCTCTTCCTCCTCCTCCTCTTCTTCCTCTCTGCAGGTTGCTGGAGCAAGACCTGATCTTTGCTCCTGTGATGGAGCAGAGGCCGGGGAGGGGGAGGCGGGCTCTGCAGCTGCAGGCTGTGCCCGGACCCTTATCTCCGCACTGTGGATGCAGGTCCCTGAGGTGGGGGAGTGCTCGGGGGGTCTAAGAATAGAGCTGGCCTGGGTGGAGGGAGGTGGTGGAGGGGATGCGGCTCCTCTGCCAGCATCGTGCTTGGTGTTGCTTCGAGGGCAGGCTTTAGCAGCAGAGGGAATACTGCCCTGTTGTCCTGAACAGCAGCAGTGTCCTGGTCCCCCTGGCTCACCCTGTCCCAGCAGAGCTGCCCTGGGTCCCCCCCGCCCGTCCAGCCCACGTTAGCTAATGCTAAAGCCATCTGCTGCCGCGGCTCCCAGCCTTCCCAGGCTCAGAGACCTCGCTGACATCTCCCCATCAGGCTGCAAACGTGGGGAGGAGTGAGTCTGCAGGAGGGGAGGCTGGCATCGCTCCCTGTCCTGGGATGCCTGTGTCCAAAGCCTGAGCCCAGGGAAGTGGTGCAATCCCGCAGGATTTTGGTCACAAGAGAAGCCCCAGAAGAAAGCAGCAGGTGGGAGCCATCTGTGAGCACCAAAGGCAAGTGCGAGGCCGGAGGTGTCCCATGAGCAAGGCGGTGGCTCGGTGGGTGGGGGATGTGGGGTCCCTTTTTGGCTGTCACCTGCTTAGTGCCTGTGGTTGCTCTGATGTTGTGCCGCCTCCCCCCCAGGAGCCCTTTGATGTCCCACCACCGCTTCCGTCCCCAGGCTCCGCAGTTTCACACCGTGGTTGCCAAAGCCCCCAAGGGCAGGGGTGTGCACCCACACCAGCGCCCACCCCCAGCCCGTGAGCCCGGTCCCCTGCCCGCCGTGGTGTGGGCACGAGCGCAGGCTGCTGCGGGGTCTGTGCTTGCTCCTGCTGGCCATTGCAGAAGTGACGTGCGGGTCCTTGCTCATCGGTGACCTTGGGTTGGTCACATCAGCACCCGCTGCCCTCCACACAGCAACCCTGGAGCAATCCCCCCTTGCTTCCTGCAGCCACCTCATTAACCTTATTTAGGCTGGGAGCCTAACGAGCATAGGAAATTAATTCCTCCCTTCCTCAGCTCAGTGGGCCGCACACCCTCCTGGGATCACAGGCCTCTTTGACTGTCCCTGCCCCCCGTCCCTTATATTTCGGAGGATGTTTAACAAGGGAGACGGAGGGGACAGCTCAGCTGGGGACAAACAAAGGCGCCTTCAGTGCTCGCCCCGCGCCGTGCTTCGTGCGCTCAGAGCTGGCGCTCGGGGCGTTGCTGATGAGCTCACCCGCCTGCCATGTTGGGCGACAAACCTCGCTTATCGGCCGCTCTCGCTCCTCCTGTGCAGGGGGGGCTCCTTGCCCCCCTCGTCACGCACACCGCCTGCTTTGTCAATATTAATAGAAACCCGCTTGCCTGTTGGACCTCGGCTGGTCCAAAGCCTTCACAGAGGGGCTGGTGGCTGCAATGGGAGATGTCCCACGGCAGGGGACGGGGATGCTGGTGAGCACCATGGCCTAGGCTTCCGTGTGCTGTGGGAAGCTGATGTAGGCTGTGTGCATGGTCCCCATCTCCTCCATGGGAGCTCAGGGCCAGCTGAGACCCTGCTGAGCTGGGGCAGCAGGAAGATGGGTAAGTGTCTCCCTAGATGCTTGCAGGTGCTGGCTGGACAGGGGGGCATCTGGCTTTTTGTCCCAGCTACTTTCTTGGTAGCCCCATGCCCCCCCAAGCCCCGCAGCTGCGTCCTGGGCAAGGCAGGGGAGGGTGTCTCACCTGGAGACCACCACCGAATTGCTGAGCAGGAGCCTGCTCCCACCCTGCCTGTGCAGTGCTCTGCAAGCACCCCAGGGAGGATTGGCCCCTCTTCCCTCCCTTCCTGCCTCTGCAGCGGGGCAAGGAGAGGGCCATGGGAGCCGAGCGTTTAACCTGCTCATCACAGGCGTGAGGCTCTCGAGAGGCGCATGCTGGAGCGGGGCAGCAAGCGGAGCATCAGCAGAACCTGGGTCCTGTGGCTGCCTGCCTGCTGCGGGGTGTTTTTCTAGCTCAGGGAGCCGGAGCCCTGCTCTCCTGTGGTTGTCCTTTCCTTCCCCATGGGCTAGGGGATGCTGCCAGCTCCCCAGGCTTGCTTGCTCCTTCTGGAGCTGTGCTGAGGTTTCTCCCCCTGCCTGGGGGCTACCTGTCCCAGTTTGTCCTGCCCACGGGAGATGGGCTGTAGCAAAGCCGCCCTTGCTGAAAGGGCTGAGGCTGCTGTTTAGCTTGGCGCTGGGGAGGGAGGAGGAAGCAGAAGGTCTGCGGAGATAGAATCCCATCAGCTGGGGCAGCAGGAAGAGGCTTGTGAGCCACATCCTGCCTTGTGTCCTGGGGATGCGGTGATTTGGGGCCGGGCACGCTGCCTCCTTGCCCAAGGGCCTGTCTTGACCATGCGCTGATCCGCATCAACCTGCTCGTGTTGGGTTCCCTTCAGCTGAAAAGCTCTGAAGCAGCAGTTGGTTTTACTGCATTGTCCCTGCTGCGGGCAGCAGTGCCAGCCTGGTGCTTTGAGCCGTGGCTCGTGGGGGTGAAAGGTGGGCACCCAAAATCCTGGCTCAAACATGTAGCAGCCCAGTTTTTGATGGGTGTTGGGCAGAGTGAATGCGGTGTTTGGATATGGCCCAGTGGAAACTCTTTAAAGAACATGAGTAACGAGGATCCCAGCGGCAGCACAGCATCCTGTCCTTCCCCTGGGAAATGCACCCCATGCCAGCCCTGGCTGCTGCCCAGCTCTGCCCTGCCGGGGCCCTTTCCCTGGCAGAGCCAGGACAGGTACAGCCCAGGCAGAGTGTCCCCGAGGCTCTGTGCTGCCAGGGCGCGTGTTCTCCCCTCCTTGTAAACCATCACCATCAGTCAGCACGTCCGAGCTGCCTCTGCGGTCACCTCTGGCCTCTCCTCCTGTCCCTGGAGACCCAAAGCCAGCTGCATGCTGCCCCAGCTGCGCCGCAATGACTTTCGGTTGCTGCCAAGAGAAGGGATCCTGCTCACGCTTGCGCTGGAAGAAACAGCAGCTCTTTTTCTCCCACCCTCTGTAGCCGCCAGAACCGCAGGTTTGCTGCGGTCCCTGAGCTCGGCCCCTCCGATGCCGGCCATCTCCCGCAGGCGCTGGACCCTGCAGGGGCTGCCCGGGATGCCAGTGGAGCTGGGTGGGTGCATGGTCCTGGATAAAACGGGAGCTTGGCTTTGGATCTAGCTCAGTTTTCTCTTATCCTACTTGGAGGAGATAAAGCACAGGAAGAAACCTGGGATGAGGATGTCGGCCCACGTGCAGAATTGGGTGTGGGAGTTCATGAGAGATTTGGAGTCCAGAGCTCGCCTTGTTCAAGTCCTCCCTGTCCCTCCCATTCCTGGCCAACAAGTTTTCCCAAAGCTGTCGGTCAGCTGCTGCCAGCACCATAAACACTGCTTTCAGTGACGCGTTTTTTTTGTAGCCCTGCTCTGATATGCAAACACCAAAGCGTTTTCTGGCGCCTTGCTGCATGGGTAACCCCACAGCTGCAGTGTGCTTTTGCTTCGCAAAAACTAGGCCATGAATCATCACATCAGAGAGAAGACCCACACTTTTATGTGTTGTGCTTGTAATGGTGATTTGCAGTGAATTCTCTTTTCCTGCTTTTTGCTGGGCTCTCCCCACCCCTCCTGCCTGGTTCTGTCTGCCGGGCTGATGCCGTGTTCAGGTGCGGTGGCAGCCCAGGAGCTGGAAGCTGCTGGGATCTTGCAGAGCAACAGGAAAGCAGATGAGCAGTGGCTTCTGGTGCGGTTCCTCTTTGCCAAGACTTCAGCTGCTCTGACCCCCTTGGCTGTGTGTGTTGGGCCAAGGGAGAGCCCCTGCTGTGCTGCAGTCCCTGTCCCCTTCCTGGGCACCTTTCAGGCCACCCGTGTAGGGCAGGGACTGTCCCCTGGGGGACAGTCATGCCTGGAGGGGAGAGTGGGGTGGCCTTGGAGTGGTGCAGATGAGCTGGGGTGATACAGGGGAGGAGTGACAGCAGGGCAGAGGAGATGCTGTTGGGGAGTGTGGGGAGGAAGGCTCTCGCCTGTATTTGGGGATCCTGTGGAGGTGGCACTGGGCTGGGAGGTCACGGGTGGTCTGAGCACAGCAGGGCGAGGGGTGGGGGGACATCTCCCTGGGTGGCGTTGCCAGGTGTCTCTGGAGATGGCATCTGTGTTTCTTTTCCTTCCTTCCTTCCCTCCATTACCACCCAATGCCCATCACAGTGAGGGGGCACCAGCAGCAATGATTCGCTGTCAGGCGGACAGAGGTGTAGTTTTATCTGCATGGAAAAATCTGTGCTGAGCCCTTTGATAGCGGTCCAGTAGCCCTGCAGCGCTGGTGTTTCCGTTCACAGGCTCAGCAGGCTGCATCCCGGCATCTGCGTGCAGGTGGAAGAGCTTGTGCATGGAAGGAGCACGTGTGCGCTTAGCAGACACCGCCTGCGCCGTGCTGGGCCAACCGGGAAAGACCCCCATCCTGGGGTCTTCCACCCATTCCAGCCCCTTCTGCCTTGTCTCAGCCCCAGCACCCCGACACCACCCTGGCTGACAGGCTTTTTCCTGCTCCCCCTAGTGCTGGACCAGCTCCTGCCAGAGCTCAGCATCTTGCTCAAGCTGCTGGACCACGAGTACCTGAGTGTCACCACGCAGGAGAAGAAGCTGGCTGTCTCCACCATCCTGCAGAAGCTGCAGCCGCCCGCAGGTCTGTGTCCTGCTCCCGCCATGCCCAGTGCCTGTCCCCAGGGCCGGTGGGCGTCCCCAGCAGCTGCCCCGGGCCAAAACCCCAGTGGGGTAGGGAAAACCATCTGCAGCGTGGGGATGAGCTGCCTCTGTGCCCCACGCCCCACGCCTGCTCAGCCCCCTTGGGGTGCTTTGCTCCCCGCTCGCACTTCCCAGCTTCTCCCGGGCGCGGGGGCTGGCGTCAGCCCTGCCATGGCTGCGGGGGGGGCTGTTCCCTGCGGAAATGCTGCTTCTCAGAGGTCTTCCTGCCAGCGGGTTCTGCTGAGCGCAGGGATTTCCGCGGGAAGGCCAGGAGGGCCGTGCACCTGGGGCTTCACAGCCTTCCCATTTTCCTGCCCCTGCACCTCTGCGGGCTCCACCGCTCCCCGGGCACCTGCTCCGGAGGAGCAACCCATGGCACGGAGGGGTGGGCTGGCCTGTGTCCTTGGGTTGGTGTTTGTGGGGAGGAGAGGTGCCCACTCCCAGGCTGAGAACATCCCCTCGCTCCCAGGGAAGGACGTGGACTACATGTATGTCAATACAGCATCCCTGAGCAATGGCACCAGCTTCGTGGAGTCTCTCTTCGATGAGTTTGGTACGTGTGGGTGACCCAGAGTGACACACCAGAGGTCACGCTGGGTGGGTGCAGTGCCGGTCCTGGGGGCCCTGCTGGCAGCGGGGGATCTTGGGGCGCCCTGGGGAAGGGGGGTGAAAGCTGCATCCTTGTGCCTGGGGCGGGCACTGTCACCCTGGGTGGCTGCTCCCACTCCCCTGAAGCTGCTCGGGGGCTGGCCATGGAGGGGGGTCACATGCACACCCTGGCCCAGCTGCATTTACCAGTGGTGCCCATCTCCCAGCACCTTCCCAGTGAAGGGACATGGGTGCTTGTCTTGGGGGTCCCTGGAGGGCATGGCTGGGGAGGCCAGCTCTGGGCTTTCCTGCTCCCTTCACCCCTTCCGCTTACCCCCGGGCAGACTGTGACCTGCGGGACCTCCAGGACATGCAGGAGGAGGAAGGGGACGCTACTGATGGTGTTGGCTTGGAGCTGGCAAGGAGCCAGACGGCAAAAACTGTAAGTCCCGGAATGCCCCCCCGCGAGGTCTGCTCTGTACCTGCCTGGGAGGCGGCGGTGACCCGGGCTGGGACCCCTTCCTGTCCCTTACCACAGCGGTAGCTGCTGGCACTCGTGACCCTCTCCCCTGCCTGGCTAACGCCGGTGGTGTTTATGCTGTAGGTTCCTGTGGACCCTGCTCCACCGCTGCCCACCACTCCCCCGCCTGAGGATTACTATGAGGAAGCCCTGCCCCTGGGGCCCGGCAAGGCCCCCGAGTACATCACCTCCCGCAGTGAGTCCCACTCCGCAGCGGGGCGGCAGGAGCGGGGGGAGCCCCACAAGGTGCCTGCTGCATCCCCCCCCCCATGCCTGCCCGCCTGGCACAGCAGGCAAGCCCGCAGCGGGCGTGACGGCTCGTCCCGGGGAAGGAAACATCGCTGCTCCCACCGGCACTGCTCCTGTCCCGCTTCCTTCCCATCCCGCTGCGCTCTTACTGCAAGGACTTCTTTGCTCCGGCTCGACTGGGAAGGGGGTTGCGGGGAGAGGTCGGAGCTGTTGGGGGACCGATGCTGAGATGCCCCGGGAGGGTGTGCTTTGCTCTGCCTCGGCTCGCTGCTCGGAGCATCCCTGGGGGCAAAACGGGTCTAACAACCCCAGCTGCCCTTTGCTTCCCCTGCAGACAGCTCCAGCCCCCCCAACTCCATCGAGGACGGCTATTACGAGGACGCAGACAGCAACTACCCTGTCACCAGGATGAATGGGGAGCAAAAAACCTCCTGTAGGTATCCAGGTGCCCTCGCTGGGGAGGGGAGAGCTTTGGCAAAGTCCAGCCCTGAGATGGGGTTTGAGGGCTGGGCTGGGGGCCGGCGGGGTTGAAGCTGGAGGGCCTCTCGTGTGTCAGACGCTGCCGGGCAAAAAGCAAGGGGCGTGCAGTGCTGTTTGTCATGCAGGCCAGAGCCCTCATGCCACAGAAGGGATGTGATCGGTGCCGTGTCTGTCACCAGCGTGGGGAAGGGGTGTCCCTGCCTATGCAGCTCTCAGGCCCTGCGAAAACCCAGGGCAGGGACACCACTGCGGAGCCCTGCTCCTGCGCACCCCGCACGGGAGGTGTGAGGCAGAGGGCCAGTGCGTGATCCTCTGTTGCAGGTAGGGGGTTTAATCCAGGCTTTCAAAGCTTGAGGCTTGCAAAGAAATAAACCAGCCCGAGGGTTTGGATAGATGCACTTGGGACTGGCATGTGGCCCGCAAGCATCCTGCCTGGTTTGGAAGGGAAATAGAGACAGCTGGGGTCAAAACGCTGCTGTTTTCGGGGGATGACACGGAGTTCGTCCATCGCGGCGCCCAGGCTCTGTGCCGGAGCCCGCCGGGTGCGGGGAGCCCTGGCAGCGTGCGAGCATGCCTGGCAGGCAGGGCCCCGGGGTGCCATTTGGGGTGACTCACCTGCTTCCTTCCAGACAACGACTCGGATGCGATGAGCAGCTCTTACGAGTCGTATGACGAGGAGGAGGAGGAGGGGAAGGGCCAGCAGCTGACACACCAGTGGCCATCAGAGGAAGCCTCCATGAACCTGGTGAAGGATTGCAGGATTTGCGCTTTCCTGTTGCGCAAGAAGCGGTTTGGCCAGTGGGCCAAGCAGCTCACCATCATACGGGACAGCAAACTGCTGGTGAGCCCAGAGCTGGCGGGGGACAGAAACCTGCTGGAGGGTGGGGAGGGAGGTCGGGCCCAAGCTGTAAAGTAACACTATCCTAGCCAAGCCCCTGCCCCAAGGCTGCAGCTGCCCTGCAGAGCACGTGCGGGGGCTGCCCTCGCTTCCCCTGCGAGCAAATGGAGGACTCCCCTCTTTTGGGTCCCCACGGGGTGACAGGGCACCCTGCAGCCCTCTGCCGCCGAGGCTGTTGCAGAGACTGAACCACCTCCATCTGTACCACCTGAGAGGGACCCCAGCTCTGCCCGGCACGGCAGCGGGACAGGCAGGTTTTGGCTGAGCCCTGAGCAATTCCTTTGGCTTTCCCTAGTGCTACAAAACCTCCAAGGACCGGCAGCCGCACGTGGAGGTGCCCCTGGGGACCTGCAATGTCATCTACGTCCCCAAGGACGGACGGCGCAAGAAGCACGAGCTGCGGTTCTCGCTGCCGGGAGCCGAGGCGCTGGTGCTGGCGGTGCAGAGCAAGGAGCAGGCTGAGGAGTGGCTGAAGGTACCGTGGCTGCCCCCGCTTTGCCCGGGGGCCACAGACCCTCCTTGGCATCCTCCCTGGCTGAGGTGGGGAAGGGGCTGCCCTGGGAAAGGTCTTGCCTCCCTGGAAGGGGAAGGGGGCTTTGCTCCCATCTCTTATCGGTCGGGGTGGGGGGCTGGCCAGCTACTTCCCAGGGCCTGGGCGTCTCCAGTGCTGATAGCCCCTGCAGGGTGGGGATGTTTGCTCTCCCCCTCCTCTTTCCCATGGCTCTTTCCTGCCTTTGTTCAGGGGCAGGAGGCGGGGGCCGCAGGGAAGGGGCCATGGGTGGAAAAGGAGCCTCTGCGCACACCACTAACCCGGCTGTTACCCCAAATGTGGGAGAACGGGGTCGTTTTACCTGACCTGGGCAAGGCACGCTGTGCCTGCCTGTAAAACGGGGTGTCATGAGGTGTCCTATGCTGGCAGGATGACTGTGTGGCTTGGCACCCAAATCCCTCACCTCTGAGATTTCCAAAATCTCAGACAAAATCTGCAAAACTCATTGCACTTTCGAAGGGGTCAAGGTGTATGCAATCCCGCAGGCAAGCCGGGCTTGTACCCCGAGCAGGGCTCACTGTCCTGTCCTGCAGAGACCAGGACCTCTCTCCCTGTGGTTCAGCCTGGCTCTGGTGGCAAGACAGGAGCAGGCTGAGCCAGGGAAAGTAGCCCTGGCCCTCGGGTCCATTTTGAGTGGCTGCTGGGGGCTGTCTCCGCAGGTGATAAAGGAAGCCAGCAGTCTGGCAGCGAGTGGGGTGGAAGCCCCCACCTCCCCGGTGATGCCGTGCAAGATGGACCTGGATAAGGTGATGGTTTCTAACCACCTTGCTGAGGTGCTGCATGGGGCTGCTGCGGCTGAGCCTGGGGAACACAGCGCCGGGTCCTCCTTCCCATCCTCACAGCAGCTCTGTGGGGCTTATGGGGCTCCCCGCCACTGGGGAAGGGGAGCAGGGCTCCCCTGGCACCCGGGGATGTCCCAGCCCTGCACAGGAGGGACAAAGGGCCGATAGTGGCCATTGCTGGGGGCTGCATAAGCAGACGCTGCTGACGGGGTGCCTGCTCTGCTCCCCCCGCAGCGGCTGTCGCAGGAGAAGCACACCTCCGATTCGGACAGCGTGGCGACCGGTGAGACCAGCTCCCCTGCGGCCCGCAGAGAGCCTGGAGAGCATGGTACGGCCCCTGTCCCCAGCCAGGCAGGCTGTCCCCCCGGCCGGGGGGGCTGGCTGTGTGCACCACCGCTGGGGAACATCCTCTCCCGCTGAGGGAGGATGCTGTGACATGCGCCAGGGGCACACAGCTACCCTGTTCTCCTTCCAGGGAAAGGCAAAAAGAGCGGCTTGGCTGACCTGAAGGGCTCGATGAGCCGGGCGGCAGGAAAGAAGATCACCAGGATCATCAGCTTCTCCAAGAAGAAGCCTTCCCCTGAGGACATGCAGACGTCCTCCACTGAGGAGGACATCCCTTGCTGCGGTTCGTGCGGGCCGGGGGCAGAGACAGGGCTTGGCTTACGTGGGGCCAGGAGCGGTGGGGAGCTGGGATCCTTCCCCCCAGCCTGGCCGTATGGGGGGCAGGCAGGGGGTGGTGGGGTGGGGGCAAGCTCACTGAGCTGCAGGAGGGCTGTGACACTGCCTCAGGCTACCAAATGGTGCCCAAATCCCACCTCTGCAAATTCCCATGGTGTGTGGGGAGGGGGCAAAGGGTCACCCGTGTCCTCCCAGAAAACAGGCTCAGGTGACTATATGGCACTGAGCTGGCACCTCACTTGGGTCCAGGGGTCCCAGCTGGCTCTCCACGGGGAAACTGAGGCACAGAAGGACCAAACAAGATGCTGTAATCTCTGGGCAGCCCTGTCTCATTAAAGCCTGCCTGAGGTCCGGCTGAGTAGGTGCTAAGACCCTTCCCTCGGCCCTGCCGCCCCCCAGGCTACCTCAGCGTCCTGGTTAACCAGTGCTGGAAGGAGCGCTGGTGTCGCCTGAAGGGCAACACCCTCTACTTCCACAAGGACCGCACCGACCTGCGGACCCACATGAACGCCATCGTCCTCCGGGGCTGCGAGGTGGTCCCAGGGCTGGGCCCCAAACACCCCTTCGCCTTCCGCATCCTTCGCAATGGGCAGGAGGTGGTGGCACTGGAGGTGAGTGGGCAGTGGGGCAGGCGCGGTGTGCCGGTCCCGTGAGGAGGGGGTTGCTAAGCTGGGGGAGCATCTCCTGTGATGATCAATGCTTGCATGCAAGCAGTGCCTTGTTTTCCCCTGCCCTGCACGTTAAAGAAGCCCAGGGCATCGTTTGGGTGAGCCGGGGGCAGCCCACAGGTACCTGCAGGCTGGAGGCAGGGAGGAGGCTGGCAGAGCTGAAGCAGGCAGGTTGCAGGCAGCGGCTGGGGGTTTGGGACTGGGACCTCCTGCGTGTGCCTGTGTGCTTTCTCTTGGACCCTCCTGAGACTTCTTGTTGGAGGCCCCTTCTCCACAGCAAGGCTTGTGTCAGGAGGCAGGAGCAAGGGCGAGGGGCCAGGAGCTGGGCATGCACCCCAACCTTTTCTCTCTCCTCCAGGCAAGCTGCTCCGAAGACCTGGGCCGCTGGCTGGGTCTCCTCTTGGTGGAGACGGGCTCACAGACAGCACCGGAGGCCTTGCACTACGACTATGTGGATGTGGAGACAATTGCCAACATAGTGACGGCTGTGAGGCACTCCTATCTGTAAGGCTGTCCTCCTGTACCGTGGCTGGGAAGGGGCTGTGCCCGGGCAGAGTGTTGGGCTGGGGACGGTGATCCTCAGCGCTGTGTGTTCCCTAGAACATGCAAGGGCTGGGGCATGGTTTGTGTTGTGATCGCAAGGAGAGCTGGTGCCCCAGGGTTTGGTGGCTCCTGAAGTAGGGCAGTTTCCCTTGGGCAGGATAGAAAGTGGAGGTGTTTCATCAATGCTGATGAAGGACTTCAGGGATATGTGTGGTAGGGTAGGGTAGAGCAGGGTAGGGTAGAGTGCTCGTGAGTGAAGCTGTGAGATCAATGCAGGAAGCCCTCTGAGATGGAAGGGCTCACTAGGGGGCTGGCAGGGCTGTCCTGGAAAGGAAGACCCCATCCCTCCTCCTGCAGGTGGGCGAGCTCCTCCCAGGACCACCGGCCAGACTCTTCCCGTGTGGTGTACGATGACGTCCCCTATGAGAAGGTTCAGGTGAGTGTGGCTCAGGGGCTTGCCCTCTCCCATCACTGTGGCCAGACTACAGAAGATGCCCTGGGGAGCCTTGGCTGGGCCACAATGGCCCCGCGGGTGTTTCAGCATGCTCTCCCTCCTGTCCCCAACGCAGGCCGAGGAGGAGCCGGGGCGGCCGGCAGGAGCCCAGGTAAAGCGTCATGCCTCCTCCTGCAGCGAGAAGTCACGGCGGGTGGACCCGCAAGTCAAAGTGAAGAGGCATGCGTCGAGTGAGTGGGGACTCTCAGCCACAAACCTCAGTGGGGGGACCCTGGCCAGTGTGGGAGGACGCTGTTTGCCCAAGGGGGTCTGCGGCCAGGCTGGGGGTGGCCGGCTCTGGCACACGGGTGATGGGTTGTGCTGCGCCAGCTCAGCCGGACTGTGATCGGCATCGGCGCAGCCTTCATGACGGGCTCTCCTTGTGCATACAGATGCCAACCAGTACAGGTACGGGAAGAACCGGGCTGAGGAGGACGCCAGGAGATTTCTGACAGAGAAGGAGAAGCTGGAGAAGGAGAAAGCATCGATCCGCAGTGAGCTGGTGCTGCTGCGGAAAGAGAAGCGAGAGCTGCGGGAAGCCATGAAGGGCAGCACAGGTAAGTTGGTGCCATCCAAGCACTGCAGCTGAGGATGCTCGAAGGCACTCTGGTACAGGGGGATGCTCGAACGCACTCAGGTACAGGGGGAAGGCTACAGAGCCACGGTGGGATGGGGACGCTGGGCTGGGGGTGGCACTGTGGCCATGAGCAGAGCTAGCTGCAGCGTGCTGCTGGGCTGGCAGCCCCATCTAGCGTCCCTATCCAGGAGGATGGGTAGCTTCATACTGAGCTGGGCATGCTTGTGCAAGCAGGGTCGAAGCTGCAGGACCTGGAGCAGCGGGTGGCGGTGCTGGAGGAGCAGTGCCGGCAGAAGGAGGAGCGACGCGTTGACCTGGAGCTCAAGCTGACCGAAGTGAAGGAGCGGCTGAAGCAGTCACTGGCGGGAGGGCCAGCCCTGGGGCTAGCTGTGACCAGCAAGGCTGAGAATGGGGTATGCACCCCTTCTTCCTTGCTCTTGCAGCTCTGGCTTCCCCTAGCAATGGTGCTTGGGGTGGTGGGGGGAGCAGCACATGGGGAAGAAGGGACATCCCTGCTGCTTTGTCCCATTGCGGACAGAGGTGGGAAGTAAAGCATCAGTTAGGTTTGACCTTATGACAGTTGGTGGTTTTTTTTTTCCCTGGCTGTACCTGCTCCCTGCATCTCCTAAATCCTCCTCCTTCTTGCTCCCCCTTTTCCACAGGAAGCTACAAACAAGCCAAATGGGAGCTCCCCTGAGCACTTGGTCCCCGTTAACTGTGCAGCTGAACTGAGGAAGAGAAGTCCCTCCATCCTCCCTGCCAACAAGGGAAACGTGCTGCGGAAGGCCAAGGTCCTGCTTCGCTCTCCTTCTCCCCTCTGGCCCCATGGGAAATCTCATCCTTTGTCTCGTCTCCCTTCCCTGACCATGAAGTCTGGGAACCAGGGATGCTCCCTACCCCAAAAGCAAGGGGTACTGCCAGGGTCCCCTGCAGCCAGGCTGGCCCAGCTCAGCAGCACTTACTGCTGGTATGAGTCCACCTTGCAGGGAGATTTGGGAGCTGCAGCACTGGGTGGGCAGAGGGAAGAGCATCATAGATTCATAGAACAGTTTGCATTGGAAGGGACCTTCAAAGGTCATCCAGTCCTAACCCCCCTGCAATGAGCAGGGACATCTTCAATCAGATCAGATTGCTCAGAGCTCCATCCAACCTGACCCCCAGGAGGGAGGGAGGTCCTCAAAGGGCTCAGTACTTCCTTCTCCAGCAATGTCTCCTCATCCCCCACTTTTTTTCCTTTCTCTGCAGGAATGGGAAAAGAAGCAGACTTAAGCCGGGCTGCAGGAATGCCTGCCAAGCCCCTACTGGACACTGGGGCTCATGGAGGAGCTACAAGCCCCCTTTTCCGAGGCACAGGGAGGGTGCTGGGAAGGCATGGGGGGAGAGACGCCCTGCCATGCCCCACCAATGCGACACCGTCTGCCTTGTGGGCAACACTATGAACCATGGGGAAGGGGACGGGAGGGGGATTTGGGAGGCGGGTGGGGAAGGGGAGTTGTTCGTGGATCAGGGTCACATACTACTGGGAAACACATCTCTGTGGGGAGCCTCCCATGGGAACGGGAGTTCGACACAAGGTGTGTGTGCCCATGGTGGTGCATAAGGAAGGAGGGGAGAGCCCAGGGGCTGGCATTTGGTGCTGCCCAGCAGGCTCTCCAATTTCTCAGGATCAGTGTGTGCCACCTCAGGGATGCTGGAGGCCAGGATAACACTTCCCAAAGCAACCACGGACTCGGGGATTTTTGGCTGCCTCAGTGTTGGGATTCATGAGCTGCTCAGGACTGGACACTTTGGAGACGCCGATCATTCACCCTGCTCACAGCTCCCAGCTCTGCAGGGTCTCATCTCAGGGTTCCTCATGTCTCGAGCTCGCTGTGCCTCAACCAAGTGCCCTTGTCCAATATTTTTTTCTCGTCCTCCAGGCAGTAAGGGTGAAGGCACGCTGTCTTCCCTTGGGAATGAACAAAGCTCAAGTGTCAGCATTTGAAAGCAAATTAACAGTGGATACCTTTCAACCTTGCTAAACAGCTTAGAAGTGCTGCGAAGGGCTGAGGCTGGAGGCAGCCCAGCTCGCTCTGCCCGAGCCCCATGCCAGCTTTTGGGGGAGCAGGGAAAGGGGTGGGGGGTTGTCTCCTGGCCAGCAGTACATTCGCACTATTGCTGCTGCAGTCAGACACAGTTTGCCAATGCATGTGGTCAAAATGGAGCGAAGGGAAGTTTAAAAATTAAAAAAAAAAAAAAAGGTGTTTTCAAATGAGGGGACTGGAACAGAAAAGCGAAATGGAGGAAGGTCATTTAGCATAGGCAGAAACAAGGGACAGGAATAAAAACGAAAGGCCCGGGCTTTTGTACCGGGAACAAGTGAGCAGGCCATCGCCCACTCGTGCTAACAACTGCCACAATTAACCTTTGCAGCTCGCTCTTTCAAAGCCCTCTTGTTCGTAACTAGGTAAGCAGCTTTTAATAAAAACGCTGGCACTGGCATGCCCCTTCCCCAGGCTGTAGGGACCATGGTGGGTGAACTACTCCTGCTCATAGTGAAATGGGCCAGGATGGGTCTGGGGTGGGTTCGGCACCCTGCAGCAGTGGCCACCAGGGCTGGCAGGCTGGGTGAATCTTGTATGCCGCGTTAGCGACTGCAGTTAGCTCAGAGCCGTGAGCTTAGCTGCCTGCTGCCCAGGCTGGAGGCTCCTCGTCTCCCAGGGATGAGGTGCAGGAAAGCCCTGTTCCTGACGGTACTCGTCCTTGGCTCCCCCATGCCAGTTGTCACTGCTTCTGTCCCCTCCGGGACCTGGAGCCACACCATCCCAGTTCACTTTGGAAATGGGTAAAAGCCCTCTCCTCAAAGCATCACCTCTCCTGTTAGAGGAACATGTGCCCTCAGTGGGGAGAAATGGAGCTGGAGGACCACAGCCTGTGAAAGCACGTCGTGGAATCACAGAATGGTTTGGGTTGGAAGGGACCTTAAAGATGATCTTGTTCCAACTCCCCTGCTATGGGGACACAGAATGGTTTGGGTTGGAAGGGACCTTAAAGATGATCTTGTTCCAACTTCCCTGCTATGGGGACCCCTTCCACTAGACTGGGTTGCTCAACGCCCCATCCAACCTGGCGTTGAATACTTCCAGGGATGGGGCATCCACAACTTCCCTGGGCAACCCATTCCAGTGCCTCACCACCCTCGCAGTGAAGAATTTCTTCCTAATATCTAATCTCAATCTACCCTCTTTGCGTTTAAAGCCATTAGTCCTTGTCCCATCACGACATGCTCTGATAAAAGAGTCCCTCCCCACCTCTCCTGCCCGTGGAGTTAGTCCTCAGTTAAAAGGCAGGCTTGGCCAAGGGTCGGCGCGGTTTTTAAGGTTTATTCGCTGTGCACCCCATGCACCAGTACAGGCTGGGAGCTGACCTGCTGGAAAGCAGCTCTGCCGAGAGGGACCTAGGAGTCCTGGTGGATGACAAGCTCCCCATGAGCCAGCAGCGTGCCCTTGTTGCCAAGAAGGCCAATGGCATCCTGGGGTGCATTAAGAGGAGTGTGGCCAGCAGGTCGAGGGAGGTTATCCTCCCCCTCTACTCTGCCCTGGTGAGACCCCACCTGGAGTACTGTGTCCAGTTCTGGACTCCCCAGTTCAAGAAAGATGAGGAACTCATAGAATGAGTCCAGAGGAGAGCAACTAGGATGATAAAGGGACAGGAGCATCTCCCCTACGAGGAAAGGCTGAGAGATTTGGGCTTGTTCAGCCTGAAGAAGAGAAGACTGAGAGGGGACCTCATCAATACATACAAATATCTTAAGGGTGGAAGTCACAAGGACGGAGCCAGACTCTTTACAGTGGTGCCCAGTGCCAGGACAAGGGGCAATGGGTGCAAACTGAGACATAAAAGGTTTTGGTTGAATATGAGGAAAAACTTCTTTACTCTGAGGGTGACAGAGCACTGGAACAGGCTGCCCAGGGGGGTTGTGGAGTCTCCTTCTCTGGAGATATTCAAAGCCCACCTGGACGATGTCCTGTGCAGCCTGCTCTGGGTGAGCCTGCTTTAGAATCATAGAATCATAGAATGTTTTGGGTTGGAAGGGACCCCTAGAGGTCATCTAGTCCACCCCCCCTGCAGGGGGCAGGGACACTGCTAACTAGATCAGGTTGCTCAGAGCCCCATCCAACCTGGCCTTGAATGTTTCCAGGGATGGGGCCTCCACTACCTCTCTGGGCAACTCCTTCCAGTGTTTTACCACCCTCATTGTAAAGAATTTCTTCCTTATATCTAGTCTAAACCTACCCTGGTTTAGTTTAAAACCATTACCCCTTGTCCTGACACAGCTCGCCCTACTAAAAAGATTTTCCCCATCTTTCCTATAGGTCCCCTTTAGGTACTGAAAGGCCGTAATCAGGTCTCCCCACAGCCTTCTTTTCTCCAGACTGAACAAGCCCAACTCTCTCAGCCTGTCCTCATAGGAGAGGGGCTCCAGCCCTCGGATAATTTTTGTAGCCCTCCTCTGGACCCGCTCCAACAGTTCCATGTCCTTCTTGTGCTGAGCTGGACGCAGTACTCTAGGCGAGGTCTCACCAGAGCTGAGTAGAGGGGCAGAATCCCCTCCCTCGACCTGCTGGCCACTCTTCTCCTGATGCAGCCCAGAGTACGGTTGGCCTTCTGGGCTGTCAGCGCACATTGCCGGCTCATGGCCAGCTTTTCATCCACCAGCACCCCCAAGTCCCTCTCGGCAGGGCTGCTCTCAATCCTTTCTTCCCCCAGCCTGTATTGATACTGGGGGTTACCCTGACCCAGGGGCAGGACCTTGCACTTGGCCTTGTTGAACCTCAAGAGGTTCACACAGGCCCCCCTCTCCAGCCTGTCCAGGTCTCTCTCTCCTTTAGCAGGGGGGTTGGACTGGATGATGTCCCGAGGTCCCTTCCAACCCTTGCTATTCTGTGATTCTGTGAGGTAAGACGCACCATTTCTTCCCTCTCAGCTCTGCCTGCTGGCCCAAGCCCCTCTCAGAACAAGAGGCGACACCTGGCGCGTTGCCACCCGCGCAGGAACGGCGCCTCAAGCCCCACCCCCAAATCCCGCCCGAAGCACCGAGGCAGGCCCCCCTCGCTGAGGCGCTGCTGCCCGCCGGGACTCGTAGTCCGCGGAGGGGCTTCTGGGAGCTGTAGTTGGCGGGCGCGGCGCCGGCGCGTCCCTCCCGTCAGTCCGTCCGTCCGTCGGTCCGTCCGTGGGGCGATGGCCGCCCGCTCCCTGCGGCGCTTCGTGACCGTCCGCGGCAGGTACGTGAGGCGGTGGGAGAGCGTGAGGGGGGCCGCGGCGCCCCCCTGCCTCGGCCGTTAACGGTCGCCAACGGCCGCCGCGCTGACCCCTCCCCTTCTGTGGCGGGCTCGGTGCGAGACGTGGCAGCGCCCCGGGTCCGGGCCCGGGGCGCCCGCGGAGGGGCATAGGCCGGCGCGGGGCTCCTGTGGACGGGCACCCCCCCGCCCCGGAGGTCTCCGCCGTACCCCTCATTAGCTCCTCAGAAGGCCTGGAAGAAAAAAAAAAACAGGCTCTGAATAAGCCATCTCTTCCCTGGAAAAGTAACATTTTGAGGAAAAACTCCCTTTTCGTTTGTAGGGCAAAAGCGTTTCTGTGGTCATAAGTCACGTTGTGACGTTGTTTCCTGCCGTTACGGGTATCCACGGGGGATTTCTGGGTCTCTTTTTGCCCATCTGAAGTATTTATTTGTGAACTATATAACTATATGTTTATTGTGCTCCTCAGGTTTTATTTTTGGTAGTGGCGCAGCACCTGTGCTTTCAGCGTGTTTTGGATGGTCGAGGGTCCATTTAATTGTGTCGATATTTAGGCAGAAAAATGATGTCCGGTCGTATTTTTGGATGTTGTGGAATATGGCTTATAAAAGTGAAATCCATAACAGATGCTTTGGTTATTTGAATGAAATGTGGGCAGGTGAAAAGAAAGAGTCAAAATGCATGCTAGTTTATCCTAGAGTTTCTTCTCTGAAAAAAAAAAAAAAACCAAAACCAAAAAACATTTAAATGCAATAAAATAATTTTGCAGCACATAGCAGAAGCATCTGTGTTTGTGGCCAGGTGAAACAAAAAGAAGTCAAACTGCATGTTATCTTAATCTAGAGACTTTTTTCCCTGGAAAAACAACCTGAAAAGACCACTTAAACGCAATAAAATAATTCTGCAGCACATAATAGAAGCAACGCTGGGACTAAATGTAAAGATGTGCGTCTGAAAGTCCTTCCTCTTTCATATGCTCTTACACGTGTGAAAACTGGTTCGCTCCTCTCAAAACAATGCACCAAGGTTGAAATAGGTGGCTGGTGGGAGCTGAGCAGGTTTCCTTCGTGGAGGACGGCCAGAACCAACCCCCGGCGTGAAGCTCCTCTTTGTACGCGAGTTGCGTGTGGCCCTGCCTGCATTGCAGCCGACAGGAGCGGCTCTGTACGGCCAAGCGGTGGGTGGTGGGGCCCAGGCACCCATGCTGAACGCGTCTCCGGGACTTCTTGCCCAGGACTAGCTGTGGTCTGGGAGCCCACTGCCCAGTTTACAGCCGTCCTGCGTTAAGGTGTGCTGCTCAGGCTTCTTCTCCAGTTTCATCAGAGAGGAATCCACATGGTATTAATCTCTGGTATCACTCCCTGATGAAACAGAGCACAGTAATTGAGGGTAATTAGTAGATTTCCTTCAACAGAGCTAAAACACTAATGCAGATGCTTCTGTGTGTCTCAGCACTTCCGTACTTTGTCACGCTAATTTGGGAGGAGGAGAGGAGTGAGTGTTTAAGGAGAGATGGGGTAGGACCCTTCTGTTCAGAATGAACATGACAGAGTCAGTTTGCGATGGTGGGGTGTTGTGCCTGTGCTCCAGAAATAGGTGATGCTGTTGTTCTGACCACACGGACCTGTTTCTCATCATTTAAACTCTAATCTTTAAGGACAACTGGCTGAAGCCATATGGATACAATCGACTTCTCTGCTGCATCTATCTATTTGGCTCTCTGTGACATCACTTTGTAAATCTTTTTGTATCACCAGCTAAGTTGTATAATCCCTTCACACGCCCTCGGACTTCCACGTGTCTGTCACTTCAGGATGTGTCAACTTCCTCCAGTGGGATTTCTGCCTATTTTTAGGGCAGATGTGATCGCGACTGTGTTTAGGAGATGGAGCACAGTGCAGTGGACAGACTGTGAAGAGCACTTGCCCTTTTTAGTGGAGCGTATCTTTCATCCTGGAGGAAGAAGTAAATTGAGCAGCATTAGTCCTTCTTAAGAATTCCCTTTGGAGTTGGTCTGCGGTTCTTGTTTCTTGCCTGCAACTTTTAAGGCAGGCTTGTCTGAACAGCACGTGATACCCGGGCACTTCGCTGCACGGGGGAGTGTTCTGTGACTGGGTTTCACCGGCTGGAGAAAGGAGTCCATGGAGGCAGCTCTCGGCTTCACGTAGGCAGGTCCCTGTAGCTGAGGCACCAGCTCATTCATGCCCCTCTCCTCCTACACACCGGAACACACCCATTTGTGCAGTATGAATTGCTTGCAGAGGAAAGTGACTCACTAGCCTCTGCTTCTTGGATGCAAAAGAGTTAACTCATTTGTATTTTTTAAGACACAGGAGTCTAACCTGTGAGGTGCCTAGCAAGGCTGGTTTCTCAGCTGCCTTTCGGGTTCTTAACGGTTGGACTGGATGATCTTAAAGGTCTTTTCCAACCTAAACGATTCTATGATTCTATTCTTTGGTTCATCTGTAGCATGGTTAATTTCTGACCCTGCAGCTCTTTAAATGAAATGTGAGATGATAAAGGGCAAAGCTTGTAGTCGGTGCTTGCCACGGGCACACCTTTTATTTACAAAGAAAGCTTTACAGTTGTTAAAAGCTTCATGGATTGATTTTGAAGGCTTGTTGAAGGGGGTCCTTCTCTGTCCCCACCTCCGGTTTAGTCCAACTTTCTATAGCTTTGAAAAAGTGCTGTGTTAATCAGTCAACAACACAAATGTGACAAGCATCTTAAAAATCATTCAAGATGGGGTCTTGTGCCTGCAGCCAAGGTTAAAATGTGGTTTCTTCTGTGTTGGCATTCCTGGAACCCAGAACCCTAGTGGCTGGGCAGCTTTTTGAAAAGAGCCTGGTGACAGCCCCTTGCGTGGTTCTTTAAAGATTAGTGCGAGTAATGTCCTACTCCAGAGCAAATGTATGTAGCAAAAGCACTCTCCGACTTGTATTTGGCATGTAATGTGTTGAAAAGGAGCAATTTGATGTGCAGATTATGTTTTAAGTACCCATTTCATAAAAAAAATTATATGCTAATATCTTCAGGTGGGAAAAGGAAACTTGTCATTAGTGTTGTGGGACTTGTAGCAACCTTGTATTAAAGACAAAATGAGGGAACATCTGGGCTGCTAAGCAGGGAGTGGTAGGAGATGCTTGGTGGTCTTTGGACAGATATAAATCTCTTAAAGTGTGCTTTAGTCATGGAGCTGAGCCAGTCTAAGCCCTGGCTGCCACCCAAAGGGGGACACCTCTTTGCTTCCCCACATTCTACCTCCCACACTTCACCAGGCTTCACGTGTTCGTGTTCTCTTTTGTACTAACACTTGCACTCATCTGATCTGTCAGCAAACCTATTCAGGGACACAGACAGAAAAGTCTTTTTGTTTTGTAGGGTTAGCTTTCAGCTGGCTTAACTCCCTGAACCTTCGTTCTGTACAGCTCCAGTACTGGAATAAGGAGAGCCCTTCCTGTTGCTGCTGTAGGATCAGCTTAGCTGGATTGCTGAACAACACTTACATTGCATGACTGATTTTATAGACCCAGAAACAAAAGCTGTGCACTTCTGCGACATTGTACCCGAGCCATATAGCCTTGCTGAAAAGTAAGAAAGCTTAATGGTGCAGGCCTGGTAACATGAACTTGGCTGTATCGATTCTGGGACCTAAATCAGCATCTCTGTGCAGTGTTGAATTGTGCTGTATCAACAGAAGTTTGAGTCTGTGCCAGTGCAGTGATTTCTATGCCATGCTGCATTTCACTCGGTAGGTGTGCACTTAGTATATGCAAAACCCTTCTATTAGAGGGAATGTTGAAAACCCTGCTCAGAGGAAGAGCCCAGGTGTTCCCAAAAAAGGAGACACCCTTCCTTGTTAAGAGTATACTAAAATGTTTCCTGAATGGAGCTGGTTTGGAAATAAATTGAACTTTCTTCTGCAGACTCTGTTCCTGGTGTAAGCCATGAGAGGGAGGTGGGCTGAGGCTTTGGCCTCGTGCTGGCAGGAACAGGTCCTCTCGAGGTCAGTTTGTGAAAGCAGGTGGTGTAGGAGGGGAAGGGAAAACTCTTGGTTTTGCTCTTGGAGTGACAGCATTGTTACCGTAGGTGAAGGGCTTTCTGGAAAAGAACAGAACAAAGTGAAAAATATTTTATTTATTTAATTTTTCAAAGTGTCTACCATGCTGCTTTTGATCATCTTCTGACCAAACTGTTTTCAGCCAGACTTCTATTATCTAGTTTTTGGGAAATATGTGAGATTTTTACAGAATAGATTAGGCTCCTAAGTACCTAGGCGGTGTTTATACAGCTCAATCCAATTATCTGACTCTTTGGTTGTTTCATCATCTCATCTGCAAGTTGTGGAGTCAGCCTCCTGCTGTACCAACACAAACCACTGACAAGTGTGCTTTTTAGTTGAAAAGCATACTTAAGATGAAAAAGTCATTGGAAATAAAGTAGGCTTCAGGACTTGAGGCTTGAGCTTGTTTTGGGGTTTTTTGCCTTTGGGACTCTTTCCTTGCCAGTAGAGATAAAAACAGTTGGGAGAGTATTAGGGACAATTTTCAGCTGGCATGTTCAGTTCCTTTTCCAAACGCAGCTAACAATGCTGTGAAGGTCCTGGCAGAAGGCCTCAGAATATTTGAGCTCCATGCAACTTGGTCAAGTCTCTGACAGTCCTCTTTGGTTTCTTAACTATTCTCTGTGCAGTGGACATGAAAGCTGGGTACAGTCTAGCAACTGCTACTTTGTAAGAACTGATTGGCAAAAGGTTAAAACTCTCCTTCTCTTCATTCAATCATAGGAAACGGAATACAGCAAATACTATGTCTAGTTGCACCTGGGAGAACAAGTAGGTCAGAGCATCTGAGAATTGGATCCTCTGTTAGCCGGCAGTTTGAGATGTGTATGTCTTTCCTTGCTTGTTGAATTGCTCCACAGAAATCCACAGCCATTCCACTGGTCTGACTTGCCCTTTTGCGGTCACTGCACCATCTTAGGTAGTGCTGCCTGCCTATCTTAAGTACCTTCAGTTTGAAGATCTTACTAAATTTTGCTCAGAACATTTGGGTTGTTTTTTTTTTTTTAAATAACTGTAAAAACAGCTTTATACCACCTGCCTCCTTTTCAAGACTACCTTGCAAAATGTTTCTGAAGTTTGCCATCTGGTATTGACCACTTGTACTGGGAAGTCAGCAAAAATGCAACCCACAACTTGTTTTCCTGTAAAAATGTGACTCTTTTCAAGGTATGTCAAAGAAGTGGTGTACAGCCTCTGTAGTGACGTGTGAGTCAAAAATAAAAAAGTGAAAGAATTCTTGTGTTTCTGTGCTAGTTGTCCATATTTTCTGAAAAGAGCTAAAATTTTATCTAGAATCCTATTTTTAAGTGAGCCTGCTGTTGGTAATGATACTAAACTAGAATTCTTCTTTTTGACCCTGTTGTTACTTAACTTTCCTTCTTTGTCACTAGTTTGTATTTCAGGGGGTCCCCGTGTGTTTTCAGCACTGCAGCTCAGCAGAGAAGTACAGGAGATGAGTGTGGCCCAGAAGATCCCCGTGATGAGCCCAAGCATCCCCTTTCTGATTGTGCCTTAGAGCACAAAGCCATCAAATTGGAAGAACAAGTCCGTGATTTAACCGTGAGTTTGCTGCTGGTGGCATCATGATGTCTTTTGTTCAGTCCCCTTGACTTGTTCTGTCTTTCAGCCCTAGCTTTTTCTGTAAGCCCGGTAACATGCATGCAACATCGCTGTGCTATGGCAACCTTCAAAGCAGCTGTGTTCTAAGTGTGAGAGGGTGCACAGTGAAAGTACAGTCTGCCTTCCCCAGAAACGCCATCTGTCAGTAGTATCTAGGAGCAAGATACTGACAGTATGATCCTGGGAGGCAAAACAAAACTGTGTGTTAGAGATGCTCTGGTCAATTCTTTCACAGCATTGTACAGAGGGAATGGCAGTAGCTTCGTCCTGATTAGCCTCACATACTGTGTAGCACCAGATCCAGATTGTCTGAGAAGGAAAGTCCTCTTTAGTTACAGTGGTGTGGTGGAAATGGTGGGGATCACATTATAGGGACTTTGAAGAACAGATGTGACTAAGGAGAGGATTAAATACTGCAGCACTGGGCAGGCAATTCTGGAGATCATCGCCCTGAGAGTGCTACTGCACCAAGCGATAAATCAGCTGGTTGCAGATCTGTTGCTGAGACCGCCAACTTGCCTGCTAGAGAAAGGAGTGTTTCAATAGCCGCAGTGAGTCATGCAAAAAACAGCAGCCTGACAATGCGGTGTTCAGTTGAGCTGCACCCTGAATGCTTCTGGCCTTTGCTTGGGTCTTTTGAGGGAGTTGCAGTTGTGCTGATTAATCTGTAGGAGAGGGACTTGGGTTTGCATGTAATGAAAACACAGGAGCCCAGGACAACCTTCTGACATGAAGTGGACTCTCTTTAAAGTGTTTCTAAGGGATTGCCAACTTGTCAGGAAATAGGGTTTACCTCCTTGTTTGATGTTTCCCCTTGCTATTGTGGTTACAGGAGCGATACCGGAAAGCTTTGGCAGATTCCGAGAATGTCCGGAGAAGAACGCAGAAGTTTGTGGAAGATGCCAAGCTCTTTGGTAAGCAAAGTGAGGCAGAGCTGTGTTTACTGCAGTGGCCTGCCTGCCTGAGCATAAAATGCTGATCAACAGCTTTTCTCTCCCCTCATCCTGCCCATTTTCATTGTAAAGTTTGGCATGATGTTTGGCCTGGACTGTTGGTGTCTGGGCTTACTTGCTATTTTTTCTCTATGTCCAGCTGTGTCCTATCAGGTTTATCCGAGTGACTGTTTTGTGATCTTTTTCTAATAAAATAGGCCTGGTGCAGTTGAATGTAGTTCTAGTGACTTGGTTGAAATTACAAGTTCTTTTGTATGCTGAGAATTGGCTCTGGCAGGGCTGTATTTCGTACACTTAGCTGTGTCATCAGGTTGTGATTTCCTTTACTGTATTAACAGCCTCTTCTTTTCTGCTCTAGCTTTTAGGCGGTAGATCCTGCCTGGGACAAAGGTTGACAGTTCCTATATCAGATGTTCTTTAAAACTTCTGTAATAAATACTTTAGCATCAATGAAGTGAGCTGGATTTGTAGCTTTGGCAATGGAGGCAGGTGAAGGGTGAAGAAACTGCTCTTTAATCATTGCACTCTGCCAGCACTATCTTGGAGAACAAGAAAATGTTTTTCTCCACAACGCATGAAGCTCAGAAGGTTTTTTGTTAGTTCTAGTAGCTTTGAAATCAGAGCTGCTGTATTTTTCTTACAGTTCTACCCATTGTGCTGTAAAATGGCTGTTGAGTTCTAGCATAATCAGCACCATTGGTTTTGAGAGGGTTTTTTTGAGCTCTTTGGATTTTATATGTCGTATGCTTCAGATTCGAAGAAAAATGAGGTTCTTTATTAGAAGTCACTCATGGAGTGAGGCATGGGGATCTGTAGAGCATTAAAACAGACTCTGGTTGCAAGAGGAAAACCTGAAATGAGGTTTTAGCGAGGTGGGTGTTGGTCTCTTTTCCCAGGTAACAAGCAACAAGACAAGAGGAAACTTCATGAAATTGTGCCAGGGGAGGTTTAGGTTGGACATTAGGAAAAATGTATTCACCAAAAGGGTTATCAGGCACTGGAACAGGCTGCCCAGGGAAGTGGTTGAGTCCCCATCGCTGGAGGTATTTAAAAGATGGGTAGATGTGGCACTTAGGGACATGGTTTAGTGGTGGCTTGGCAGTGCTAGGTTTATGGTTGGACTCAATGATCTTAAAGGTTTTGCCAACCTAAATAATTCTATGAAATGGTTGGTAATTACTCTGCTTCTGTCTGCTCCTTTGTTGTTTCTCCTTCATGCTGCTTTGTTTAAACATGTATGTGCAGGTATAGACAGCGCCAAACTATTGTTTCTCTTTCTCTGTTTTCCTAATGTGTCTTTCCAGTAAGTTAGTTATGGCATGTATGTAACTGAGGGAGGCTGGTTTTCCTGAAATTTCTGCACTGTGTAACACACCATTTTTGGAAATGCATCTGATCTAAACCCATTTTTCTAATGAAAAAGACGCGTGACTTTTCATGACCAACCCAAGGACCATTTTGTCCAGTCTTTCCACAATTATTTTAACTTATGAATAAAATTGTGGGTGTGCTTTTGAATGGTCATGTATTATTTTTAACTCCCCTCATTGCCTTTTTTCCCTGTGTGCATGGGCATTTGTGTGAGTTGCTTGGCAAAACATTTATGTCTGTGGAATCATATGAGAAGGTGTGGAAGTGTCCTAAATGACACGTCTTAGTTGCAAGAACTTTTTGGAGTCTTTAGATTACTACCCATGTAATGGTGAAGCTTTGGCTACAGGATACAGAAGATACTGTCTGCTCTCACTCAAGTAACAGTTCAAATTAATTAGCAGCTTTAAAGGTGCTTTCAAACTGCCGTGCCTTTGTGCCTGTCATTGGCGCTGTAACTCTGTATGTTCTGTAAACCGCCCTTCATTTACTTCTTGCTTCTTTGTGCCTGTAGGGATCCAGAGTTTCTGCAGGGACCTTGTGGAGGTAGCAGATATCTTGGAGAAGACTGCCGAGAGTGCCGCAGAAGAAGCGGAGCCTAGTAATCCAAATCCAACCCTGAAGAAAATCTATGAAGGCCTCTCTCTCATAGAGGCCAAATTGCAAAGTGTATTTGCCAAACATGGCCTGCAGAAGATGAACCCTGTTGGGGGCAAATATGATCCATATGACCATGAAATAGTCTGCCATGTACCAGCCGAGGGAATGCAGCCAGGCACGATAGCCCTGGTGACTCAGGATGGCTATAAACTCCATGGTCGCACTATCAGACACGCGCTCGTCGGCGTGGCAGTAGAGTCACAGGAATGATGTGGGCTTTACCCACCAGCCTCTGGGACCTTACTGAGCTGAGGACCCCTCAGCACTCGGTCACAACTGCAGCTGCATGTATTTACTTATTTATTAAGCTAGGTTTGTATTGTATGTTGGCTTCTTTATAATGTGTGCAGTCATTTTGCCATTAATTCTAAGGTACTTGTATATTTAATAATCCTTTTTGGAGTGTGTGGAGTAGTACTAGGAGTCCTGCTATTCGTCAGAAATGTGGCACTGTAGCCCCTTTCTCCATTGCTCATTTCTCCATTAAGTCTTGTATGGGGAAGAGAGGAGATACAGGAGAAAAAGGGAAATTCTCTGAGAGCTAAGGAATCTTGTCTCCTGGTTCCATCTCTGAGACAGACTCCTTCAGTGGCCTTCAGGAAAGTAACTTCTCTGCCTCAGTTTCCATATCTGTACTAAGGGAGTATAATAATACTTATTGACCTACCTCACAGGGATGTGGTGAGGCTTTTTCTTTGCAAAGCACTCGGAAGAGGAAAAGCCCGAAGGGCTGAGTATTATTATCAGGCTGGTTTTAGTGTCTTCCCTTGTCCTCAGACCCCTCAGGTGGGAATGATCACTTGAAATGACATTTAGGGGCAGCTTTTTCTCATGTCACTTCAGGAAAACAATCCTGAATTACTGAAATCTCTGTCTTACTACAGTTGAATAGGAATGAGGTTTTAAAGAGAATTCAGTTGTTAGGTCAGACTTAAACGAGTTAATATTTGTTCTCCAGGTAAAACTTCAGCTTGCCCTCTTGTTCCTAAAGGTAAAACAGGGAGTAGCGGTTCTTGGAGCTAGAAAACTGTTCTCAAATCTCTCTTTCTCCAGCCAAAAGGTGTATTTTAGAGGAGAGTAATCTCTCTTCCCTGATGCATATTTGTGCAGCTTGCAAGCATGATAAACTCTTTGTTGCAGCTGCTGGCAAAATGAAGATGTGCCCTTAAGCAGTAAATCTGGACTGTTTTATTTTCTCAGCTCTCCAATAATGGTATTCGGATAACACCGACTTCCAGTTCACATTCAGATTCTACTTTTGTGTGGTCATAGTAAATATCAAACCTTTGGGGTTTGACGCAAGGCGAAAAATCTTTTCTACTAAAAGTCTCAAGTGCCCTTGAACCAATTTTAGCAGCAGTGACAAGAAAGCAACAGAAGCAGAAGGCTGAGGAAGTGAAAGCTGACCTCAAGCCGTCCTCTTAGTTGGAGGCATGTTGTTGTCACAGCATGGCATATGTATTTCCCAGCGGTCCTTTTGCCTGGGAGTCCATTTATCTCAGCTGAAAGGATGCAGTCCCTGAGTAAGATCAGAGTTTAACCCTTTACAGCAGCAAGCAGTATAATGACAGAAGAGTTATATAAACCAGCCCATGGTCTATACTACATGAAAGCAAGGCAGGAATAATTGTTTTCAGGTTGTTTCTTACCAATTTGTTAATTCCTGCCTTTTTACTTTCTGGAAGTGCATCCGTGGCCTGACAGTTATTTGAGATGCACTTCCAAAAACTCTTTACTTATGGTGGATGCCATCACTGGTTTGGAAGAAAGCTTATTCTTCTCCCATTCCTTTGCAGGCTTCAGTTGCATAATCCTTTTGTGGTGGACTTCAAGATTACCGCAGCCTTCAATTAGCAGCTATCAACAGTCTTTCATCTGGGGAGACTATGTGCAGCTAGTCGGTTGTCATTCCAGAAATTTAAGGAAGATGCGCATTTCTAATATGCTCCACACAAGCTGCTTTAGTGACAGCTGTATGTGGGTGACTCTAGTGGATACTTTTGGAAGCACGGTTTTCTGCCTCTGCGTAGTTAGGTCTTCGGGCAGGTACTTGAGATTTCAACCCTGAAACAGTGCGTCATGGCAGCATTAGATCACTTTGGACAAACCTTTTGTTCAGTTTCTTGTTTTATCATGGTGTTGGAAATTTCAGAGATACACAGGAGTTCCTGTTCATTGTTTTGCTGGTCTACACACTGACTGGGTCACCAGGTTATGCTGTCACTCAAGACAAAGAACAGGTAAAATACGAAACGTGGCAATGCAAGTCTTGCTATTCTGCCTCAAGACTGTCTGCAGCCTGTTCGGAGGAAACCATGTCTTCAGCTGGAAGGAGCAGTTGGGTTCTCTGCTGCCTCTTCAGCCCCGGCTATATCAGCTGAGTCTTTTTGTAATATGAGGGGAGAGCTGATTATGGAAGCTAACTTTGAATGTGAAACTTTATTTATAAGGAACTAAACAAAAGCAAAGGCATTTTACACAACAGGTAGTTTTCTGTCATAAGAAAGGCTGCAGCTTACCTGAGCCAGATTGAAAAGTAGTGTGTGACCAGAGTGATGGGTTCCAAATCCTCCTTAAACTGACCCGTGGAGGCACTTGACTGTGAAAGTGTGCTACAGCCACTCGGTCCACCTTCGGGCTGTTTCCCAAGCCTGCCTGTCTTCTCAGCTAGTATATGCCCATTTTTGCCTTAAAGAAATACCCTAAAATGCACTCCAGACCTTCTGTCTGTAATAAGAGGTTATTGATTCAGCTCATGTATCAGGGATCCGCTTTCACTGAGGCACTGTTGTGTGGCTAGAGCAGGAATCTGAGGGATCCAGTTCCTGTGCAGTCTTTCTCACCTTCCCACAGGCCCCATTTAAGCTTGGGCAAGCTATTTCCCTGTTCGTGCCCCAGTTTTTTCAATCTATGAAACTAATACAGGATCTTATTGGGCTTAGAGACTCTTTTACAGAAGTTACCAAAGAGATAAATACTGTAGCTGTTGTTTGTCCTAATTTCTGCTTCCTTTGAACGGTGAAGATGAAATAACCAAACCTGGATTCCATCACAGAATCCAGATTTCCTGGGCAAAATTTGATTCTCTTGCCTTTCAAGCACACTTAATGATCTCTTTTATTGTGGATGAGATTGTGTAAGGGTGGATTGAATTTATCCTTTGTAGATTCTTGCTCCCGTGTCTGCCCTGTTTGTGTAAAGCTTGCACACTCAGCACGGTGGGGCAGAGCCCCTGTTGGGGCGGTTCCGTTGCACTCTGCAGAGTTCCACCAGAGAGGAGACGGACTCATGAGCTTTTTCTCTCCAGTCACTTTATTCAATGACTGTTTAATAAAACACAGGAGTACGTTAGCAGGGGCGGAATAGCAGAGGAGAGGCAGTGTCACATACCTCTTAGTCACTTCCACTCTGTTTGCCCAGCCATGAACTGAGGAGTTCAAGCTGGGAATGCAGACATCTAGGTAGGACGTGCCTGTGATGGTGATGTGTGGACCTGCATTTCTGCTCCTGGGAAGTGGGCAGCCCCACTGAGTGCAGGCATTTGCCACCTTCTGTGACCTTGCCATACCCCTCAGTGGAACATGTCTGAGTTGAACGCCTGGATGAGTCTCCAGTGGCACTGTCTCATGAGCATGGCAGCATTCTAGCTCTGAGCAGGAGCAGTGCAGAATGTGAATGTCGCTTTGTGAACCTTAAATTCTCAGTGCTTCATCAGCAGAGCTTCTGTTGAAAGAGACAGCTGTGATAAATCAATAGCTATTAGCAGTCCTTTAATTTTTAAACAAATGTATTTAAGTATTATATATGAATATTGTAGTATTTTTTTTATTTTAAAACTTGAGATGTTTTGATACTACTTGCAAAGTCAAATGAACAAAGCATCGCTGATCTCCAAAAATCAAAGTCCATTTAGTTGGTGGGAAGCCTGTATATGTTGTAATTTTTTGTGTTTCTGTGCTCTTCGTTTACCCAAAGGTTCTGGCTGTATGAAAAACAAAGACTGAAGTGTGGGATTGGTGCAAGTAATTGACAACAACATTTGAGTTAATGTTGGAAAGGGCTGATTTCCTTTAGATGTCCAGATACTGTCCATTTGCTAATTAAAAAAATAGAATTGCAGTTGCTTCTTTTTCCTTTTTTCCCCACCCCAAACTGCTTCTCATTCTGAGCCGCTTTAATCGGGTGGGACTGCGGATTGAAAGGTTTCTCGCTATTCCCGATCCAATTGTCTAAAATAAGGGCTGTAGCCCATGGCGTTGGAGAACTTTGTCAAACGTGTTGTTACCAGTCCTTTGGGTGGACTCCAAGAAACGCACGCGTGCATGCGTGCCACCTTTCCTCCCGCAGGTGAGTTGTCGCCGGGGGGTTTCTGCTCTGATGATCTGCCTGGGTGTGTCGTTCTCCGGTACTGCTGTGCCTGTTCCTTGTAAGTCCACTCGTGGACCATCATGTCAAGAAGTGCTGTCTGCCAGCATTAGGTGGTGGTTCGTTCTGCAGAACTCTGCTAACAGTTGGACTCTTGACATCTGGTTTTATTTTTGCCATTCTGTTCTCTCACAGCTTCGCTTTGCTGCGTTTTCCCCCCTTTTTTCTTCCCCTTTTGCGCGCAGCGTGTTGCAGCAGGCGTACTGCGTGGCAGCTCGATTAAGGATGGCTCAACATGTGTTAGCGCTTGTGGTATCCACGGGCAGGTTATGGTTTCAGGGACTTGCTGGAGGGAGGAACAGGCTTTCTTGGTAGGGGTGTGATTGTAACAGATCACATTTTCCTTTCGCACGTCTTCTGCAAAAATAGCCGGGCCTCCATTCCTGGTTTTGCCAGTCTCCTAAAACTTGGTGCCGTGTTGGTGGGCCTTGCTTGCCTCATTCTCCTGAAGCTCTGAATGCCCCTGGGCACTTCTCACTAGAAAAAAACCTTTGCAAAAGACCATTTACAAATGGTTTTTATGGGGTGAGATCTATTTTTCTGTGCTAAATATCTGCCAGCAAAATGCCCTTGTGATTGCAGAGCTCATGTCCCATTATAGGGGCCCTTCCTCACTCTGCCTAAAATGTGTGGGCATTGCTCGGTGTTCTCTAACCAGACTAGACCAGGAGATCCTGCTGCTCTGTTAGTAATTTCTGTCTCTGCTGTTTTTTCTCTGCAGCAACAGTGAGAGTTGGGTTTTCAAAGCACAGCCACCTCCATCTGCAGAAAAGCATCGGAGCTTACGAGCAAGGGGAAGAGCGTTTTGCTTACAGCGCGGTGTTGCCAAATGCCTGCGAGCAGGGCACCGTCTGCCGTTCCTGCTGGGGCAACCGGGAGCGGTGCTGACCCAGACTCCGAGGAGCTTTGCTGCGTGTACAGCCACATTTCTTGTCGCCCACAGCCATGGTGAAATCAGGCCGGTTAGGTAAGAGCTTGTTAAAACCTGAGGCACGCTGCAAAGATATTTGTGTGCTGTGTTTTAAGCTGCTTTGGGAATGTCGTGTCCCTGTGCTGGTGGTTGATACTGCCCATTGTCAGGACTTGGGTGAGCTGAGTAAGGGTAGTTTTTGATGTGCCCCCCCCCCAAAAATGTTCATACCCGAGTTTCTGTGTTGTGCATGCTCCCGCACGCAGGAACTCTGAAGCAGCTCCTGGCTGGGGGAAAGGAAGGGGCCTGTGCTTGTGTTGTGTTTCTCTTGAGACAAAGTTCAGACGATGGGTTCTCAAACTAAATTTTGTCACTTGGTCCAGAGCCAGCCCTGGGCTACAGCAGGCTCTGGGTCTGTAATTACATCTCCTACCTGTTCCAGAGCTTTTGCTCAGTCTTTGCTATCCTTTGTAATCCCAGCAGCAGGCTCCCAGATGGGATCCCCATGGCACAACCTGCTTGCTGTGGGCACCTTGTTTTGCCCAGGGCAGAAAGTGCAAGCAAAAGCTTGAATGGCCCTTGCTGACGCATGAGCCATGCACGATCCATCCTGCTCCCCTCAGCCGGGTACTGAGCACTGCGTGCTGTTGCCCGCGGGCGGACTGAGCACGCAGAAAATGTGCTCCGGCAGCAGCTTGGCCCGAGTAGCTGCCCGTGGTGCAGCCCCCAGCCCGCTTGCAGCAGGAGAGAGGCGGTGCTGGGGGAGCTCCTGGTTTTGGGCCTGTGGTTCACCGTTGGGTTGATTGTGAGTGGGATGCTGCCAAGCACCCTGGTGGATGTGTGGCCGGCGTGTGAGGAACAGCGGGCACCAAGGATCCTTGCCGTGGCTGTGCCTGGGGTCCTTCATGTGCCGCAGCCAGCACTGCTGGATGTTGGGGGTCTCCTCCGAGCCTCAGCGTCACACTCCCAGGATGAGTGCTGGCAGAGGAGTTACCCGAGGCCTGCTTTGGGACCGCTGCTGTGCCTCCGGGAGCCCGGCGCTGCCGGGCTGCCTGCACCCCCCGCCTCCGCGGGAACGCGGCCCGCTCCCCTCCCCGCCGTGCCGCGGGCAGACGCGCCGGCCCGGGGCTCCCAGCGGCGGGGCGGGCCTGCCTCCGCTC
>JADKXX010004977.1:0-139505 GCA_017310255.1 Butorides virescens | reverse complement strand
ATGGGGTGGGGAAGGGGCACACCCGTCCCGGGTACCGGCAGCACCCGGCCTCCCCCCGCCTGCCCGCCGGCCTCCGGGGGTGGGAGAGGGGAGCCCCGCACCCGTCCGCGGCGGGAGCAGGGCGCGCTGCGGTGCATCCCCCCCCGCCGCGTCCGCGTCCCCGCCCCCGCAGGCGGCGCTGGGCCCTTTCCTCCCGCGGCCGGGGAACCCGGGGGTCTGGGCGGGGGGCAGCGGCGCTCCCCTGCTGACCCGGCCGCCCTCGCCCCTCTCTGCCGGCAGCCGTGGTGGGCGCCGGGCTGGGCGGCTCGGCCGTCGCCTATTTCCTGCAGCAGCACTTCGGGCCGCAGGTGCAGCTGGACGTGTTCGAGCCGGCGGGCGTGGGGGGCCGGCTGGCCACCGTCACCGTCAACAAGCAGCAGTACGAGAGCAGGGGAGCCTCCATCCACGCCCTCAGCCTCCACATGCAGGACTTCGTCAAGATCCTGGGTGAGTGCGGGCACCCCGGCGCTTGCACGGCCTCCCTCCCTGAGCTGGGGGCTGCACCGTGGGGTCGTGGGGAGGGCTGCTGCCAAACCACCTTGGCACCCTGGGCACGCAGCAACCCTCTTGCTGTCCCCGTGCCTAGCCCTGTTGTGCCCTGAGAGAGAAGGGAACAGGGTGGCCCAGAGCGAGGGTTCCTGGTGGAATTAGTGCGTGGGAGGGGGTCCACAAAATCCCACTGATTTGTCCCAGCCAGCAGTACGTCACCTCCATGGGATGCCCCAACATGTAGGGTCTGGCTTGGGTCCCAGTGCCCCTGGGTCTCACACTCCCTGATGCTCCTCCATGAACGTCTTTGCCCGCAGCCCTGCTGCGGTGGTGTTTGGCGCTGGCCAGCCCCAGCGGCTAGCCAGCCCCAGGGATGCGTGCCAGCCTGGTGGGGCCGGGGCCCCTCTGCTCCCTGCAGGCCTCAAGCACCGGCGCGAGGTGGCGGGGAAGAGTGCCATATTCAGCGGGGAGCACTTTGTCCTGGAGGAGACCGACTGGTACCTGCTCAACCTATTCCGGCTCTGGTGGCACTATGGCATCAGCTTCCTGCGCTTGCAGATGTGGGTGGAGGAGGTGATGGAGAAGTTCATGAGGTAGGAGAGCTCACAGGGCTGGGGGGACAGGGGAGGACTTCCCCAGCACCAGGTCATCACCAGGCACCCTGTGCTCCTGTCCGCTCCAGGATCTACAAGTACCAGGCGCACGGCTATGCATTCTCCAGCCTGGAGGAGCTGCTGCGCTCACTGGGGGGTGACACCTTCGTCAACATGACGCAGCGCTCAGTGGCCGAGTCCTTGCTGGAGGTGGGCGTCACGCAGCGCTTCGTGGATGATGTCATCGCGGCCGTCCTGCGCTCCAGCTACGGGCAGTCAGTGCTGGTGCCTGCCTTTGCAGGTGAAACTGGGGACCTCCTCTTCTCCCCGTGTGACTCTCCTTCCCAGTATCCCCTCCATGGGCAGGCTGTTGAAGCTACCCTCCTCTTCCTCTTCCCAGGAGCCATGTTGCTAGCAGGATCCCAGGGCAGCACCTGGGCAGTGGAAGGAGGCAACAAACTGGTATGTTCAGGTCTGCTGAAGCTGACCAAAGCCAACGTCATCCCGGCCAGGGTGACCGGTGTCTCTCTGCACAGCTCAGGTGAGCCTGGTCACAGAGTCTGCTCTGGGTGCCGCTGGCCTGGGTGTGGGTCTGGGGGCAGCAGGGAGGGGGAGGTTGGTGGTGGCAGCATGGGGACGCCAGGGCACAGAGAGGGCATTGGGAGGCTGGAGAACATCCTGGTCCTGGTAAAGCATTTGGGTGAGGGCCCGGGGGTCTGTCCATCTCCTCCCCTTGTCTGTACAAGTACTGACCTTGGCCCTGAGGTTCCCCTCTCTCCCTCCTGAGGTCCCTCAGCTCTTTTCTATGGCACCATCCTTGTTGGAGGCTTGCTTCCCTGTCCAGCACAGCCGAAGGGCTGGATAGCCAGGGGGTGGAGGGTGAGCTGTGCTGCCCCAGTCCTCCTTGCCCCTCTAGGCTGGGCTTTTCTGGAAACTTTCTCCCACAGGCTTGATAAAATCTTCTTTCTGCTGCCCTACAGCATCAGCAACTCTGCCATAACCATCGATTGCTATGGTCCAGCACTGCTGTGTGCTGGAAAAACAGGATGGAGGCAATGCTAGAAAAGAGGGGGCCAGGGCAATACCACCTCTGGCTCAGGGCTACCCTTAATTGTCCACCATCTCTTTTCAGAGGGGAGAGCCCTGTACCAGGTGCACTACGAGGGCAGTGAAGGCCAGGGCTCAGCTTTCTACGACATGGTGGTTGTGACGACTCCCCTGCACTCCAGCAGGAGCAACTTTACCTTCGAGAACTTTGAGCCACCCATCGCTGACTTCCCCGGAGCCTTCCAGCCCTCCGTCACCTCCGTGGTGCATGGCTACCTCAACTCCTCCTACTTCGGCTTCCCTGACCCCAAGCTCTTTCCCTTCGCCAGCATCCTCACCACCGACACACCCAACCTGTTCTTCAACGCCATGGACAACATCTGTCCTGTCAACATCTCGGCAGCTTTCCGTCGCAAGCAGCCCCAGGAGGCCGCGGTGTGGCGTGTCCTCTCCCAGCAGCCACTGGACAAGCAGCAGCTGAAGACCCTCTTCAGGTCCTACTACTCGGTGCAGGTGACAGAGTGGCAGGGGTATCCCCGCTACGATGCTGCCAAGTCCCTCCCACCCATCGTGCTCCATGAAAACCTCTTCTACCTCAGCGGCGTGGAGTGGGTGGCCAGCTCCATGGAGATGATAGCGGTGGCAGCCAAAAATGTGGCCCTGCTGGCTTACAACCGCTGGCATCAGGACCTGGAGAAAATCGACCAGAAGGACTTGATGCACAAGGTGAAGACCGAGCTGTGACGCCCAGGGGAGGCGGTGGGACGGGAGCTTCTGCGTGTGGTAGCCTGGGGAGTATTTATTGCCTTGGGAACACCAGGGGGTTTGGGGCTGGGGGAGAGGGGTTGGGCTGTGTCCCAGATGACTTGAACTTGCTTTGCCTTCAGGAATACAGACAGTCCCTGCCCAGTGTTGCTGCGTCTGTGCCGTGTGCCTCAGTTTCCCTGTTCCCCTTCCCAGGCTCTGCTGGAAGGAGCCTGTGCCTTTTCCTATGAAAAAAGGTTGCTGCGCATCTGTTTGTTGGGGGGACCTAGGGGCTCTTTCAAGGACGAGGCTGGCTGGCATCGGTTGCAGATGGGTGCTGGCCCTTGGCAGGAACAGGGTCCTGCCCCCTAGCAAGCTGCCTGGCTCCCCCTGTGCTTCTCCCACCTTCCCGGCTTTGCCTCTGGGAACCTGGGTGGCGGGGCTGGCCCTGCCTGGGGCAGGAGGTCCCGCGGCCTCTCCCGTGCCGTGCATGCATGGAGCCCCGCTCACCAGCCTGGCACCCCGGGCACGGGCATGCGGGGTGGGCTGTTGCAGGTCCTGGCTTGCAGGGAGAGGTGCCTGCTGCCAGGTGCTCCCTGTTTCCAGGGGTGTCCGGGCTTCCCCGAGCCTGGGGCTCAGCCATCTTTTGGGGGGCAGAAGAGCCTCACTGGGAGAAGGCTGGGTAGCACCCACCCCCCAGGCAGGCAGGGGCGGAGGGGCAGCGCGACGGGAGGCAGGGGGTGGCTCAGGCGGGGGCCAGTGATGCGCTTTATTGAGGACCTCAGAAGCTGCCCAAACCACCCTCCACTTCCCCTGCTCCCTGGACTGCCTGGCCCAACGCGGAGGAGCTCGCAGGCTGGGGAGGACCGGGCGCTCCCAGAGCTGTTGCACTGATGGAGCAAATGAAGGTAAACAGGGACTTCGGGGAGGGAGAAGGCCTGATCCTGCCCGGCTGGAAGGACTGGGGGGCAGCTGCCTCCATCACCCAGCCTGCTCTGCTGAGCTCCTCCCTGGAGGTGAGGGGGCTCGGGCTGGTGTCTCGCTGCGAGGCCAGCTGCAGGACAGCATAGCTGGGTGACTTGCAGGGGCTGCCCCCATGCTGGGTGTCCCCAAGGTGGCTGCTTGGGCTGAGGCTGATGGATTTCAGGGGAGCTGCAGGAGGATTTCGGGGAGCTCTCGGAGCTCCCATTCCCTCGCGCAAGGGCTCTCTTCTCTCTGACGCTCAGCCAGGAGACCCTCTCCCAGAGCGCCAGGCAAGCTCAGGAAGCAAGAGCAAGCTGGTTAGATGCCCATGTGTGGCTGCAGGGGTTGGCTTTGCAACCTCAGAAGATGCAGGTGCAGCCCACAGCAATGGTCTCCATGACTGTCTGGTACTTCTTGTGACACTTCTTCCCGGAGGGCTTGTGCCCCACCTCGCCTGGCACTTGGCAGAGCAGCCGGCGGACAGGCAGTCGGCTGTAGATGGGAATGCTGGCCATGGTACGGTCCTCCTGCATCGTGAAGGGGTTGATGCAGCCGGTGCAGAGGCATCGGGCCTCGGGGATGTCTGCCGGGATCCGCGTTGCATCATGGTTAATGCTGGAGGAGGGGGAAAGTAAGATGAGGATGGAGAGCTGGTGATACGGGGGGCAGTGGGTGGCTGGGGACGGGCAGGGCAATGCCTCTGTGGAGTGAAATGGGGCACTGTGTCACACTGCGCCCCCCAGCAGCCACTGTAGCTCCGTGATGCTGGAGCCATGGCCGCTGCAGCACCTGCTGGCATGGAGCCACCATGCATGTCCCCGAGGTCCCTGCCCCAAGCTCACCTGTAGGCCCAGGGGGACAGGCTCCTCCGGTTGGACCTCCAGAGCCTCAGGTTGACCTGGCACTTGGTGTCTCCCGGCTCAGAGCTGTTCCTCAGCTGGCGCACCATGTCCTGGATGCTGTGCTCGTAGTCTGCCATGGAGGTGTAGGAGTCATCTGGGGCCCAGGCCAGGGCAGGGGTGGCTGTGGGAGCCCGTGCTGGGCCCCGTCTCCTCCCCTTTGCTGCCTTGCTCTGGTCCTTCGCTTCGGGGACCAGGACCATGGCGAAGGTGAAGATGCAGAGGAGAAGCTGAGGAGGAAGGAGGATGGTGCGTGGCTGCCTGGGCTGCAGGGCTGGCATGGAAGGGGAGCTCTCCTGCTGCCCATGGACCACCAGGTGATGGCAGGACCACATTGACTTTGGGGTGGCTCGTGCAGCCCCCAAAGGGCAACGCTGGCCTGTGAGCAAGAGCCATGGTAGCACACGAGGGCAGTTTACAGGGGTGGTGGGCACATGGTCATGGTGAGCCCCTAGCCCAAGCCCCAGCTGATGTGTGGGGCTGCAAAGCCCCTCATCCTGGTTACAGCTGGCAATTCGTGTTTCCCAAAGTGCCCCTGCCTGTGGTCCCCGAGCTGTGCTCGGTCCCTTCCCCGCCCCGAGGCGGCTGCGTGCTGGAAGGGACGGGTACACCCTCAGCTCAGGCTGTACCTGGGCAGCCTCTGGTTTAAAAGGAGCTTTAGAGATGAGACAGTCAATAATGCAAGCTTTATCCAAACCCTCCTCTCCCTCCCTCTGTGCTCTGGGGACGGTGAGAGAGAAAAGAAAGATGCTTTTTCCTTTCCTTCTCCCTCTGGCCTTGCAGGGCCAAGCTCCCGTGTGCTGACACCCGGCAGGCTGCCCAGTGGCAAACAAAGTTGCTTTCTGTAGTCCTGCTCCCTGCTATTCGCGTCCCTGCAGCCGGCCGCAGCCCTGCCCCCCTGTCCCACACGCTGTCCCGCAGCCCTGCCTGCCATCCCGCAGCCCTGCCTGCCATCCCGCAGCCCTCCCCACGGCTGTGCAGCGCCCCGGGGCAGGGGCCACTTGGCCGGGCTCTTTTCCCTCTCCGGTGCCGGACTGTCCGGTCGGACTGTCGCAGCTTTGCTCGCCGAGGCTGTTGCATCCTCGTCCTGCCAAGCATGGGGGCGATGGGCCTGGCAGGCCACAGCACGCATCTCCAAAGCAAACAAACCCAGGTAGCCACCCGTAAACAAGCGTGCAAACAATTAATATTAAAGAAAGAAAACAAGGTGCAAGCCCTGAGTTGCCGTGCAGTCACCTACCAGGTTTGGAGCCCGCTCCATGGCCGCGGAGGGGCTGCCCGCCGCCGTCCTGCAGTGTGGCTGGCACCAGCCAGCCGGGGAGCTAAAAAGGGAAAGCCCCAGCCCCCGGCTCGGCTCCGCCGGAGGTGTGTCCGGTCCCCGAGGTGCCGGCAGGGCGGGGGGCCAGCGTGGTCTGGGACTTGGCCACGGCCGCCTCCCGGGACGCTGGCTCCACTGCGGCTGTGGCCGTGGCCGGTGGCGGGTCCCCCCTGGAGCGGGCAGCCCCGAGGGGCTCGCTGGGCAATGAGCTGCCCTGGGGAAGGGGTTTGGGCTCCAGTGGTGCCACCAGGATGGCTGCCGGGGCCAGGAGGGACGCGGCTGGGGGAGCAGGGGCTGGCGGGAGGCCCGGGGGTGGGCTGCGTCCTGCCCTGGCAGCAAGGTGTGCGGGTGGCCTGGGGCTGTCCGGCTGTCCCTGCGGGGACATCTCAGGGCCCACGGTCATCCGTGTGCCACCACCAGCTCTGCTGACCCCAGGAGCCACCAGACCCTTCTGCCTGGTGGTGAGGCGATGGCAGCCATCACTTCCCACACCCCTGGTCTGTCTGTCTGTCCCCAAACCCTGCCCCTCCTGCTGGCCTCAAACCTGTCCCCAACCCCTGGCCGTGGGGACACACTGGCTCTGCTTGCAACTGGCCTTGGGGCTGGACCCCAGAGCTGGTGGTGGGTGTTAGTGGTGGGGTGCTCCCCCCTTCCCCCTCCGCCTGCTCTGGCTTCCCGCTGCCAAGCATTGGGATGCAGGGTGCTGCGGGGGAGGGGGAAACTGAGGCACGGGAGGTGCCGGCTGTGGTGCCCTGTCCCAGGGACGGGGCCTCTCTCGGGAGGGGACCTGGCCCTGGGCGTGGGCCGGGGGCTGCAGCAGCCCGGCATTGCAGCCCCCTGCCCTGGGCTGTCCCTGTGGCCAGGCAGCCGCTGTGCCACACGATGGTGCTGTCCTCCACCCGACCGCGCCGCAGCCCTCCGTCCCCCGCTCCCTCCCTCCTCCCTCCCTCCCTCCCTCCATCCCTCCATCCCTCCTCCCCCGCCCGCCCCAGCCGGCAGCGGGAGGCTGGGGTGCCCGGTGCTGTTCCGCAGGGTCTGCCCCGTTCCTCTGGAGGGGTCCTTGGCATCCTTAGGGCTGCTGTCCCAGAGGCCGGGCGGCGCTGGGGGGGCTGCTCCATCGCTCTCTGGTATTTTCTGCCTCCCTTTACCCCCCCTGCTCCCTCCCCAGCCCTGCTGCCTTTCCTGACAGCACTAGATGTCGGGTTTCCCTTTGCCTCCCCACTCACTGTGCATACCCAGGGGTTTGAAGGCCCTTGTGCTTTGTAGGGCAGTGGGAAATTTCCACCTCCTTTTCTCAATCCATGAACTGGGCCTTAAGAAAACCCCACAAACAAGGTAAAACTCACCACACACACACCCCCAGTTCACACTGCCCCTCTCCTCCCAGCATCGCTGCCCCTGGGATGCAGCAGGGCTGCTCCCACCCACAGGGGAGCCCCAGCCCACGTTAACATCCCCAAGGACAGCCCCAGCACAGTGTTTCTAGGGCTTTGACGTCCTCTTGGGTGAGGTCTGATGCTGAGCACTGAGCACAGTGTGTCCCTTTTGCCACCTGGCAGAGGGGACCTGGCCGTAGCAATGGCCCTGCAGCCACCTGCCTTTGCTGCACCGGGCGGTACGGCAGCACCCGGCCCTCTGCCAGCAGCCTTTTCTGGGGTGCTGAGCCAGCCCCTGCCTGCACCCCCGATACTTCACCCCCTATTCCATGATCCCACAAGAAGGGTCAGTGAGCAGCCCCGGGCCCGGGGCGCCTGGAGGGTGCCGGCTGCCTGTGTGTGCCGCGGCCGCCTGCGTTGTGTCAGCGCTCGGCAATGCTGTTTACACATGAGAGAGGCTCAGAGGCATCCACGCCGGCAGCCAATTACCCAGTTTTGATCTTTTTTGGTGAAAAGGAAACCAGGGCTTTTCAGACATGGCCAAATTTGATAAGCTGGGGGAGGCGGGGGCGGGCACGGGTGGCTTTTCCCCCACCGGCCTCTCATGAGGGAAGGGGCTGGGGTGCGCGGGCGGCTGGGTCGTGGCCAGCCCCTGCCTGCCTGGCTGGGACGTGGTGGCCAACGGGCTCTGTGTGCTCGCACCGGCCATGGTACCGCCCCTGCGGGAGCAGGGTGTGCTGGGGGCAGCCCCATGGTGGGAGGCGAGGCAGAGGGTGGCCAGGAAGGGCTAGAACCCCCCCCCACAGCTCCCCTGGGAGTGGGTTACCCAGAGTGGAGAGGGGACATGCTTTCAGGTTTTGTACGTGCTCATCCCTTCCACCTTCCCACTGCATTGCCCCAGTGCCACAGAAAACTGGTGTGGAAAGCAGAGCCTGGAGGGTGGGAATAGGCTCCCAAACAGTGCAGGAAGATAGGGGCAACCTGCCACGAGTAAACCCAGGCACATGTTTCCCAGGTTAACCATCACGGAACCCGCTGCTGTGCCCCCAGCTGAGCCTGAGCGCCCGGGGCAGAGGGATGCAGGGCGGCCATGCCATGCTGTGCTCGGCAGGAGGGATGCGCTGGCTAGGGAGCGTGCGGCAGAGCACCCGACAGGAGGTGCAGGTAAGAAATGGGGGGAATCAGACCACAGTTCCAATGCTGGCAGAAAACAGGCTTTTGCCTTTATTCACAAGCAGCAATGTCCCTGCCTGGGTGGGAGCCACTGGTGTGGGGTCTGTGGTCCCCTCCACCTGCGGTGGCCAGTGGGCAGCATCGCTGCTGGTGCCACGCTGCAGGGCATGGCTGCTTCTCTGGGCACCGGGCTGCTCCCGAACCCGGATCCTCCGTGGGTTTTGTGAGGCCCCAGCACACCTGAGCACACACCCACCCGTGGGCCAGGCGGCCGGGAATGGCGGGAGGCTCCGGCACAGCCACAGCACCTCCTATCTCTGCATGAGCAACATTTTCCACTCATCAAACATCAGCGTGCTCCGGCAAGCCGTCCCTGCCAGCGCCAGCCCTGTGCCGTGGCGGGGAGGAGGGCTGGGTCCCGTCCCCCCGCCGCCCCCCGGCAGGTAGCGCCCGGCCGAGCCGGCAGCGCGGTGCTCACATCCATATTTGCACAAAGGCCCGTGCAGCGCGTGAGCGGCTCCAGAGAGGCCCGGGCCAAAAAGGCTTATTTTTAAGCTTGCTGGAAAAAGAACATTGTTTGGTGGGAATTAAAACTCCCCATTCTCAAAAAAGGGAAAAACAAAAAGTGCTTAATTCTGCCGGCTCCTGCCATTGCATAAACAGAGAGCCACAGCCTGGCTGGCGAGGGTGGCCAGGAATTCGTCGCTGGCATCGAGCGGGGTGGGTGCCCTCCCTGCAGCAGCTGCCCTGGGACACGGACCTGTCCCCTCCTGTGCTCCCATGATACCGGGGCCGTCCCCAGAGTCCCCACCCTGGTGGGAAGGGTTTTCCCTTGGGAGGGAAGGGGCATCGCCTGATGTGGGTGCTGAGGCCACGGAGCCTCCTCAAGGTGCCAGGGTGCCGCGGGCAGGAGGGGTGACCGTGGCGGCCGCACGAGAGGCTGGACGAGCTGCCGGCAGCCCGCGGTCGTGCTGTGCCTGGGTTCTGCATCAAAGGGCAGAATTATTTATATAGCCCTAATCCGGCTGTCTCGGCGGCCCTTCTGCCTCCTCGGGCGGGGAGCCGGGTGATGCTCCCGGCTGTCTGTAAATCACGCCCTTTGGATCACAGGCGTGAGATAACAGCCAGACTTTGGCGTCAGGAGGCAGAGCTGTGCAGGGCTGCCCTTTGGGGCTGGGGGCTGCCAGGCCAGCAGCACCACAGCCTGCCTGTCCCTGGGGAAGAGGCTCACAGGGGGCCGGAGGCGTCAGGAGAGCGGCTGCCGGCAGCGCCGGGATGGCGGGGTGGGAGGGAGCGTGTGCGTCCGGTACATCCTGCCGCGGCCCCGCCGGTACATCCATCCATCAGCCGCCCAGCGTTTACAGCACGTCGCTGGTTACATGATCCAGACGCGCAGGTTCCTCCTGCCCCGCTCCTCTCCTGCCTTTTGTTTTCTTTTGCTTTCTGCTCCTGGAGACAGAGCACCTGATGGAAAAAGCCTGCTCTCCCGCTCCCCGTGCTGGGAACACCCGGCTTCCTTCCGCCCCCGCCCAGCACAGCGCCCGGTGCGGTGCCGGCCGCTGCCCCCGCAGCTCCCTGCTCCTGCTGCCCTGTGTCCGGCTGGCCCGGTGGTGGCAGGGGGGTGGCAGGGGCTGGTGGGAGGGCATGGGAGGGACAGACCCTCGTCCCAGCGGGACCCCTCTGGGTGCTCTGCGCAGGGCAGCCCCAGCTCCCCGTAGGATGGAGCAGGGCAGAGCTGTGGGCTCCTCCAGGCGGGGAGGGTGCAGGGACCGCAGGGGCACCGCTGGGGCACAGCTCCCCTCAGCCTGCCAAGCCTGATGGGCACCCAGACCCGCACCCTGCTCCCTCTGTGTCCCCTGTGCTTGCCCTCCCACCTTCCCCAGCCCTTTGGGCTCCTGTCCTCAGCCCTTACCGGCTGCGCCTCGCTGCCCACCAGCGCAGAGCACGGGCAGGCAGTGCTGGGTTTCCAGATAATAACTGGGTTTTGCTTCCTCCCACAGCCTAAGCCAGCGAACACAGTGGTGGGATGCCAACCCCTGAGCACGTTGGAGTGGTGGCTGCATTTTGTGCTGCATTGCAAAGGTGAGACATGGTCCTGCCAGGATGCTCTCTGCGTCCCAGCTCCCAGCTGTGGGAAGGGTTGGCCCTCCAGTCCCATGCGGGGCACACGGAGCAGCCTGGAGCTGTCCCCACTGCCCTCCCTGCATGGCCACGGGGACGGAGGGAGCTGCCAGGGATGTGCTTCCAGGGCAGCGATGCCCTTCTGGTCTGCGAGGAGAAAGCCTCTTATTTTTAGGGCTTTGGTGGCTTTTGCTCGTGGGCAGGCGTCCAAGTTCCCAGTTTCCCAGGGCAAGGCAGAGGGTGGAGGTAAATGGAAAGCTCGGCGGTGGCACTGACGTCTGCTCAAGTCAAACTCTCCTCCCTGCGGCCCTGGGCATGGGGCCACTGCAGCACATGCAGGGACCCCTGAGCCCCTGGGGAGTCATCACCAGGTGGGAACGGCAGAAAGTCTCCTGCCCTGGTCCCCATCCTCTGCTCCTCTGTGCTGCTGTGCTAGCAGTCCGTGGAGGGAAGGGGTTTACAAAGCAGCACAGGCCAGTCCTGAAGGTCACCTTCAGAGCTGCTCCAGCCCAGCTTGCCCATTAATCACACCGTCCTGCCCCTGCAACGGAGACGGCGCAGGCATGGGGGCGAGGGAGGCCGGGGCTGTCTGCTCTTGGGTGTAATAATATACCCCAGCAGCCCCCTCCAAGTTTGGGCAGCGGATGAAAAGGCTGTAAATTTGGTGTATTTGGATGTTAGCAGAGCTCGTGGGAGAGGGGTTCTCTTATCGCTGCCTGGGCTTTTGGGAAGGTGGGAGCAGCCCCGCAAAGCCTGTCTGGGGGCTCCCTCTCCACCGCTGACCTGCAGCATCGCCCCACGCATAGCTGGCAGCCAGCAGTCCCTGCACCGCCTGCTCGGGACGGGAGCAGGGCTGTCCCGGCCACCCGGGACCACCCGGGCCCTCACGCCCAGCCGAGGGGGCTGGAGGTTGGCGGGGGGGTGGGAAAAAAAATCACTTTTGTGGAGATACTGAAACTGAATCTGCCGCAAAGAGGGATCGCTGGGCAGCATCTTAGCGAAGGAGTAACAAAAACAAACCCGCGCCAAGGAATCCTGCTTTGCCCCAAATGTTTTTCTTATGGAGTTGTAATAAGACAAGAGTTGTAAAGATAGTAACCTCCTAAACATTACCTTATTAAGGCTTCTCAGAAACCACAGGGCATGACCCCTCTGGGTCATGGAACAAGAGAGCAGCATCCAGCGAACAAACAGAGGCTAACGTTACATTTTTCACTTCATTTAGGAAACCTGGTTTCTAATTATAGGGTTTGTTTAATGGCAGCCGTTAGTTGTCTTCACTCTGAGCCAGCCCACTGAGAGCAGGGGCTGTGCGGCCACGTGGAGGGGACAGGGGACGGAGGGTGGCAGGGGACGGGAGATGCCGGCTCCGTGCCGGCTCCCGGGGAGGCCGCTGGCCTCCCAGGGTACGGGATGGGGATGAGCTCAGTACCCACGGGCACGGGGTACCCAACACAGCAAGGGGTACAGGGGTTGGACACAGGATGGGAGGGCTCTGTGCCCAGGGAGGAGCCCCAGTGTGTCCTGGGGACATGCCACATGTGCTGTCCTAGCTCCTGTGCAGGGCACCAAGGCTCATCTGCAGTGGTTGGAGGGGGGTGCCCCTGCTGCGGGGCAGCACATGGTGGGGCTGTGCTCTGTGCAGCTCCCTTCGCACGCCCAGGCTCGGCCCCGTGCCCTGGTGACTCCAGGCAGACCTGCTGGGAGCTGGCTGCTCCTGGGACATGGCAAGAGCAAGGCTTGTCCTGCCATGGGGCCTCTGGAGCTCTGTGTGTGCAGGGATTGAAACCAGCAGGGGTCCGTCCATCCGTCCGTCCCACCCACCACACCCCCAAGTCTGCTGCCAGCAGCCCCAGGGAAGTCCTTCGTGTCCCTGGCCAGGTACCTCGATGGTGGCTCTGGTTCCTTGGCGGACACCAGCTGCCTCTCTGCCCCGCGCTGGGGCATGCTGCCGGCAGGTTGTAGATGCCGAGCATCCCCCAGGGCTGTGCGGGCGGCTGCTTTCCCGTGTCTTGTCCTCACCCTCCCCGGGGAGCGCTGGCCTGCCAGCCCTGCCGTCCGCGTCGCAGAGCAGGGAGCAGGGCTGAGCACATGGCGGCTCCTACGTTCGCCTGGTTTGTGGTGGCGTGCATTGCTGCAGGGTGCCTGGGGTGGAGGGAGGTGTGAGCGTGTGCTTCAGAGTGTGTGCACGTAGTGCTGCAAAAAGCACCGTCCGGTTCCCGGCTTCTCCTTTACTGCAGCTGGCAGGGCAGCAACTGCCAGGACAACTCGCCCCCTCCCTCGGCTGAACCCCGTTGCTGGTACAACTCCTCTGTGCTGGTTTTTCTCCCCACTGTCCCCCCCTCACACCTCGGGGCACTGTCCCCAGAGCCAGCTGGCGTGGCTGGGTGCTCTGGAGCAGCCTGGCCAGCCGCTGCCTCTCCTCCTCACCTCTTTAACTCCCCAAGTGCCTTGCCCATGCTCCCTCTTCCCAGCAGTGCGTGTTTCTCCAGCAGCTGAGCCAAACCAGGCCAGCCGGGTCGGAGCTGGCTTTGCCAGCTTGCTTTCCTTCACCTGCCCCAGGTGAGCTGGATGACTCTGAGCACCCAGCTCCCTGCCAGCCGCAGGCAGCAGGGCTTCATTTCCAGCCCTGACCCTCCAGAGATGCCTGCAGCCGTCCCAGGGCTCAGCATGGGAGGGGTGTCCCAGGGGGGACACACAGAGGTGCTGCAGGGACTTTTGGCTCCTGTAGGAGGGGCTTTGGTGCTGAGGAGATGGATAGGTCGGGGGGGAGGAGGGACACTAAGCACTCCACACCTGTACAAAGCCTGGTATGATGGCAGAGGGGCCCTGGTCCTGGCTTTGGGGCTGTACCCAGCTCCCAGGCTTGGAGCTCCGGGGATGGTAGGACCCCTCTCCTTTCCTGGTACCTCCTGGATGTGCTGCTGGTAGAAGTTCTGCCCCTCCAGAGTCTTACTCCATGTTCATCCCCACGGAGGCTAGGGCAGTGCGTGCACGTCCCCAGACACCAGGATTGCTCAGCAGCCGCCACTGCCGCTGTGCCTGTGCATGGCTCAGGATTGAGCTCCTTCCCACGAGCCAGGGGACCTCTCAGGGCATGACACCCCAGAGACCAGCCCTCTGCTCTCCTCAGGGAGTGACACCACCTTGGAAAACCCAGAGGAGAAGCTGTTGGTGCCCCCCCGCCCTTGCTCCCCAGCTCTCCCTTGCTTATCGCTTGCTGCAGAGGACCCCGCAACGGCTGCTCCCTCCTCCGCCGCAGCCACGCTCCGCTGCTGGCTTCACCGCCCGGGGGAGCCCCGCAGAGCTCGGGGGGGCTCGGGGCAGGGCAGCAGCGCCTGCAGCAGAGGCGATGCCCTCCCTCGCCGTGCCGGGAGCTGACGGCCGGCACAGGAGGATGAAGGTGCTTCGGTGCCGGGTGTTTCCCTCCCGAGCTGCCAACTGGCTGCTGATTAACGGGGCCCCAGTGCCGGCTGGAGGCCATACATGGATTCATAACCCACGCGGGGCCGGGAGGGGCCGGGGCCGACGCAGCCCCGCAGGGATGGAGCTCCCGCGCTGGCTCCCCACGCTGCTAAAACCCGGGGAAAGGTGCCACGTGCATCCAGCCCTGGCCTCGCCACCGCCATCCCATGGGGATCTCACCCTGCGCACATGGGCAGCCTGGCGAGAGCCCCGTGGCCACCAAAATACCTTTTTTCCCAGGCCAGATGGAGCGTTTCAAAGTAATGGGAATCACAAGCCACCGCCAGCTGGGCCAGGGAGCATCTCCGCTTCCTTCCCCCGGCCGGCGGGACAGATGCCAGCGCTGCCCCGGCTCCCTGGCCCTGCGGCCAGCCCGCCCCGCCGGACCCCCGCCCCACCGGCGGTGGGATGCGCGTCCCCCCTGTGCGCGGTCCTGGGGCCGGGAGGAAGTCAGTTATTGCAAACAACTTTCTCCAGGCGGGATGGCCTGGGTTCCCAGGCGCGTCGCTGGCAGCCGGCGCAGCCCTGGCCGCTCTCCTCCCCCCCCGCTCCCCCCAGCCCTCCTTCCCTCGCTCCCCCTCTCCGACTTAATGACTTCCACATGGGCCTCTGGCATCCCGAGCCAAGCCTCCTAGCATTGTCTGAAATCTCCAAATTTAGAAGAAATATGAAAATTGTCAAGCAGCCCTTCCTTAGGGGGTAAAAGCAACACTCGGCTGCGCGGCGGCGGGTCGCGGCGGCGGGGCCACGTGACAGCACCCCAGCCAATGGATCCCCTCGGCGCCCCTGACAGCAGTGCCCGTCGGCAGCCTGGCCTCCTCCTGCAGCTCATATAAGGTAAAAAGAAAAAGGTTTTCCAGCTTCTGAGCAGCCTGGAAGGAGTTTTTCGCCGAGGGCTCCCATGCCAGCCACTTAAAAAACCCCAGCTGGCAGCACCGGGGTCCCAGTGGCAAGTTATAATGTGCCGGGAGGAGGTGGCAGGCGTGTGCCCGCGTCCCCACGGTGCCCAGCCGCAGGCGTGGGGCGGCAGGTAGGTGCCCATGGATGGAGGGAGCGGGCCGGCGCACGGAGGGGCGCGTTGGGTGCATGGGGCGGCGGGGACGGGGGGCGGTTGGTGCTGAAACCCCCCGGCAGCGCGGGTGCTCCTGCTCTGCCCAGCGCCTGTCCCGGGCGTGGGCAGGGGCAGGCAGGCGGGAGGCAGGGGAAGGCACGGCTGCTCCAGCATCCCCCTCTGCCAGCCGCGGGGTGCTGAGCCCAGCCAGCTGCGGGGAGGTGGGCAGGGGTGCCCCCGCCCCAGCTGCATGGACGCCGTGCTCGAGGAGGGAGGGAGGCGAATGGAGTGTGGCCATGGGGTGCTGGCAGGGAAACCTGCTGGGCACCGAGCTGGCAAGGAGTGGCCACCTCGGGGCCAGGCGGTCCTGAGCAAAGAAGTGCCCCCACATCTGTCCCTACAGCTCCGTCCTGGCCCTGGGAGAGGGGCTTGGTGAGGCTCCCCCAGCTTTTTGGAGGCAGGGAAGGGCCCTCCCGGGGCTGGGGGAGGAATTGCTTTCTGCTCTGTGTACGTCTAGGATGGAAAAAACGGGAAGCCGGAGGCGAGCCCGGGCGGGCGGGCTTCCCACGCAGCAGGGACCATGGGCCGCTCGCTCGGCTCCTCTGGCCAGCTGTGCTGCTGCCACTTTTTGGGGAAAACAGGCTGGGGAGGGGATGGGGCTCACTGCTGGAGGCTTGCAGGGTGCTGAAGCCACCCTACCCGGTGCACTCACGCCAACCGAGGGCATCCCACAGCCTGCAGCTCTTGGGACCCCAACGCCAGCCCAGCCTGTGCCACTGCCCCGCTCTGCCCCCCGGCCACGGCCCCCAGCCGGCACCACGGGCGTGCTCTCAGCCACCGGCATTTCCCTGGCTCCGTCGCTCTCTGGGTGAATGGCTCCCGTGTCCTCGTTGCAGCAGCGGCTGCTGAGTGTGGTGACCCCGTGGGAGACAGAAACTGAACCCTGGCCCAGCCCCGGGGCTGGTGGGGAGGGCGTGGGGCGTGCAGCAGGCGATGGCGGGGCTGCCGGCCCCGTACGGCGTGAGGGACGGACATGGCTGTTCCTAGAGAGCCTTGAGCTCAGGCCTTGCGCCGGCTCCCCAAGGCTCCCAGGTCATGGCTCCTCCCCGCCCATCCCTCGCGGGACACGGTGCTGCCTTTGCCCGGGTTATGGCTGGCTCTGCCATGTCCCTCTGCTCCCAGGGTGGCAGCAGTGGCTGTCCCCTCCCAGTGGGTCACCTGGGGACACTGTGCCTGACGGGCATGTAGCAGCGAGCTGCCATGTCCCCCTCCCTCCGTCCTCTGCAGGGCAGCTCCCACCACCACAGGGACAACCACCGGCTGTCACTCAGGTCCAGCACAAGGACAGTGGGTCCAGCTGGGGTGCAGTGCCATCCCTGGGGGTGCAAGCTCCCATATGGGCTGTGTGTCCCTCTGCAAAGGGATGGTGACAGTAACCAGGGCACCGTAACCTCTCAGGGTGACCATGGCCACCATGGTCCCAGTCTGTCCCCATCCTGCTGTGCCTCAAGGGCTTCCCGCTGTCACTGGCTGCTCCCGAGGAAGTTGCGGTATCTCGGCACTGGGATGCCGCACATGGGGATGGGGAGCCACTGGTGCGACATGGCCTGCATCCCCGTCCCAGCAGCGGTGTCCCCAGCACGGGACTGTCGTGTCTGCGCCTGCCCCAGCTCCCTGGCCTCCATGCAATGGCCAGGGTGCCCAGCCGAAGGGCAACGCCATTGCATCCCCATCACCGGCCGACAAGAGAGGAGTTAATTTCCAACAAACACAGGCAGATGCCTCCGCCAAAGATTTCCCAAGCAGTTATCAGCAGGAATTCAGGGAAGGCTGCGTCTAGACAGGCTGCAGCTCTCGGTGGCTGCTGGATAGAGTGGCATTTCCCTCCACACTTGTCAAGAGGCAGTCTGGAGATCATTAAGGGCTTTTTCTTTTTTTTTTTCATTTCTTGGTCTCCTTTTCTATCCAAGAACCGGCCTTGTTCCTGATCAGGCTTTTCCAAAGCTTGTTCCTCTGCACCCCTGATGAAACCTGCCTTTGCTCATCCCCAACATCCCGCTGCCTCCTGGGGCTGAGCCGGGGCGAGCCAGTGCCGGGCGCGGGGGTGCAGCGGGCGCAGCTCCTGGTGCAGAGGCCACGACGAGCCGTGCCGTCAGCCTGTGGCACGCCTTGCCCTCGGCTGGCGAGGGCTCCTGGCAGCGGCGGGCAGGCACGGCAGGCACTGCGCTCAGCCCCTCGCCCCCGCGCCGCGGCGAGGGCGATGGGTGGTGGCGTGGCACAGGCATCCTGCAGGCGGGAGCGCAGGGACCCCAGGGCGCTCCCCGGGGCGGCCCCAGCGCCGTAACCCGTGTGGGGCAGAAGTGGCAAAAGCTTGTCTTCGTGAGGAGCCTGAGCCGAGCAGCAAACGATGAGGCAAGAGGCTGGAAATCTGAGCTCTGGAGCCATTTCACCATCCTTTGACCTTGGCCGGGAGCACGCAGAGGAGGCAAGCGGAGCAGATCCTGCGCGGGGGGAGGCTCCGGCTGGGGGTGATGAAGCCCAACACATGTCCCGTGGCTGCAGGCCAGTGGGTGCTGGGGGAGCCCTCGCTGCTCCTGAACCCCAAGCCCCTTTGCCTGCCCGGGACCACGTACATTCACAGGTCTCGCCTCAGCCCTGCCTCCACGCCTGGCTCTGGCCTCCCCCGGGCAGTGGGGACGTGCTGCCTGCCCCGCTCCGGGGATGCCCCGGGGAGCTGGGGCAGTGTCTGCCCGCTGGCAGCCTCCGCCAGCCGGGCTCAGGGAGGCTGCAGGGGAGCAGGGCCCCCTCCTCCTCCCCTACCAGCCACCAAGGGGGTCACTGGTTGGGAGGTGCCGGTGCTCCCCCAGCCCCTTGGCGTGCCCCATCCCTTTGGCTCAGGGCAGGGGCAGCAGGGCCAGGCTGACCTGGCCTGGGCATGGAGACAAAGGACAGAGGCTGGAGTCAGACCCCATGCGGAGCCAGGGACACAGCTACCTGGGGTGATTGGGCTTTTCTGTCCCACACCCCAGTGACGCCAGCCTGGGCAGGGAAAGGGTCTGGTGGGTGCCCTGGGCTGTCCCAGGGACGGACAGGGTCTCTTCCCAGGGGCAGCAGCCAAATCCCCGCTGCACACTCACCCAGTGCAGCCGGCAGAGCTGAGCATGGAGCTGATGTGGCCATGCAAGGCTGTGCCAGCACCGTCCTGGGGCAGGGAGAAGCAGCGGCATCGGGGCAGGGCTGGCCCCTGCCGAGCAGCGCGGTGGGAGCCCATGGCAGTGCTGCTGCAGCGGGGCTGTGCTCCAGCGCCTGGGCTGCGGCTGCTGCGAGGGAGCATCTTCCCACTGCTGGGTGGAGGTGAGGGGCGAAGCTGCTTTGTGCTGGTGGACAAGCTGGGGACAGTCATGCTGCCCGTGGGGAGCTTCTGGAGGGCCGGCAAGCCCCCTGGGCCAGCCCGGTGCCTGTATTAGGTGCACGCTGTGTGCAGCTATCAGCTAGGCAGGTGAACAGCCACACGTGCCGTCGGGCTGAGCGGGAGGCAGCCAGCCTGCCCAGGCTCTGTTTGGTGTGAGACATGGAAGCAGGAGGTGCTGAGCACCAAAGTCTTCCCTGTCCCGCCGCTGCTGCAGCATGGAAGCACGGTGCCGTGCCGGAGCCGCAGGAGATGGTCAGCGTGCTAGAAGGCGGCATGTTGGTGGGGCTGCCCGGGGCATGGCCAGCCCTGCAGGGCACCATCCTCCTCCGGGCAGCGGGCAGTGCCATCTGCACCCCATGAATCCTGGGGGGCTTGGCCCCAGCTGAGGCTGTGGTGGGATGGGGGTGCGACAGCTCTGTGAAGCCCCCTCCCCAGCGGCTGCAGGGAGGTGGGACACGCTGGCAATGCTGGAGGCTTCCAGGGCAGCAGGGTCTGTGGGTGCTGGATGCATGTAGGCAGCCAGGTCTTCAGCCAGAGACCGCTGGGAGGGAGCACATCTCCCCTGCTCCGCAGGGACATCCCTGTCATGGTGGGCAACACAGGGCTGGGAGGTGAACAACGGCACTGCCTCTCCCCGGGCTGAGCTCTGCCGGGACATGGACGAGCAGCTTCCCTTGGACAAGGGACAGCAGCGGACAGGGCCTGGGGACGGGGCTGTGGGACCCACAGAACCATGCATGGGGCAGATGCTCCGTGGTGGCCAACAGGGTCATCCTGGTGCTCACTGTGGGACTGACTCGCTGGTTGCTGGTACATAGGAAAACATCTCTCTCTTCCATCCTAGCCTTCTTCCCTGGGATCCCTCATCGCAGATTTGCCCTGCCTTTTTTTTCCTTCCCTTTTCAACCTTACTTTTTAAATGTAAATTCTATCCTCCTCTGCCTCCAGCCCCCATGAGCCCCGTCGCACCTGAGCAGAGGAGCTGCACCGCTCCTGGCCCCGCTGGGCACCCCCCGGCCAGCCCTGCCGGAGGGTCTGCCAGCACGGGGCAGCCGGCACCTGAGTATCAGCCCTGATGTAACTTTTGTGCTCCACTTTTTTTCACATCTCATCCCCTGCTTGCTGGGAGCTCGACCCATTTAGGGCATTTTTTTTTAGTGTCTTTTACTGCTCGGCTGGGCAGGCAGGGCTGGGAAAGCTGGGGCCTGCGGGGGAAGTGATTTCCTAACTGGGTTCCTCTCATGTCCAGGCGATGCTGCACACCCCCCCCACTCCCGCTCTCCCTTGCTGGAGCAGAGATAAGATGATAAAGCCCGGATAAGCAGCCAAGAGCACTGGCAGCTTAATGAGCTCCAGCCGCCCCATGGCTGTGCCTCGGCGAGAGGAGAGGGAGCCCCACTGCTCCCTGCCCGCTCCGGCTCCAGGCCCTTCGCTGGCCTCGCGTGAGCTCCTGCGTGCCCGCCGTGCCGCGGAGCGTCCCCTCCATCAGCTCCTCTGGCCAGCTCCGGCTGGGAGCCATGCAAGAGCGGGGTGAGGAGCAGCGCACAGGGAGCAAGGAGGATGCTGGAGCAGCTGCCCTGTCCGCGGGGAGCTCTCCCCGCAGTGCTCTGGGTTCCCACCAGCCCTTCCCAGCAAGGGCTGGAGGCCGGTGACGTGACAGCCTGCACCCGCTGGGACTTCACCCCTGCACCACTTCCTCCGGACCGGGAATGTGACGTGTAAACAGAGTGGGAGGGCTGGTGCGGGCGCCCGCTCCCACGCTCCGCGTGCCCCAGGGCCAGCACCAGGGCTGGCAGGCGTCAGCCCTCACCGGCGGGCTCCCTGTGACCCCAAAACGCCTTCCAGTGGTGGGCTGGGGAGGGGGCCTGGGGCTGCGCTGCCCTGTGGAGGGGAGGCAGTGCTGGGAGGAGGAAACCAGCTAAGGATGGGGAGGCGATGGTGGGCTGGGGGCAACAGGGAAGAGCTGAGGCCGTGGGAAAGGCAATGACCGAGCTGCTGTGTACCTTGGCTCTTCCTTAGCCATGCTTCTTCCAGCCATGAATCCCCTTCCCGCCACTCCCGCCCCTCTGGAGGCTCTTTCTCACCCCTAAGCCAGGCTTTGGTGTTGCTGGAGGGCTTCAGCCCCTGGCCGCAGTGGCCAGCACCAGCAGCTTTGCAGGGGCCAGTGGGTCCTGCATGGTGGGACAGGACTGGGCATGATGGTGGCCAGGCAAGGATGGTGGGGGTTGTCCTCTCTCCTGGTGTGACAAATGGGGAGATGTAAGCTTGCCTTTGCAGCCCGGAGGTGGCAGAGGCCTCATCTGTCCCTGAGCTCCCTCCCGCTGTCCCCACTGTGCCACCACACTGCGCCTCGAGCAGGGTGCAGAGGAGCCCAGCTCTCTGCAGAGACAACCAAATTAGGTGATTTCTCCCTCGATCTGCCACGAGGAGAGGGGACGCCTGCCCCGGAGGACGGAGCACAAACCAGATGCGCTCTCCCCGCTGCACCCATCCCCTGCTCTCAGCCCCCAAACCTGCTCCTTTGTTCTTGGCATAATAATTTATCCCAGCAAAACCCAGCGAGAAAGAGCAGCATCCCCCTGGGCCCCCTTGGCTCGCCCCCAGCATGGGAGATGGGGGCCGCTCGGTCTCCAAATCTGCCTTTTTGACCATAAAAGGGCAGGCACGCCGCAGCCCCGGCAGGAGGATGGGAAAGGGAAGGCAGAGCTATTTATAGTTGAGCATCAGGACCTCAGCCTGAACTCAGGGTTAATCAGCCTGCGACCAGATTAGGATCTCCCTTGGCCCCTCCATTTTCTCATAAACCTTTGATTTAATACCAGCTCTGGTGAGGGAGGGAGGGAGGAAGGGAGGGAGGAGGCACCTCTCCACTGTGGAGGCCACTGTTGTTCATGGGGGACGGGATGGAGGTGCTGGGGGACAGGATGGAGGTGCTGTGGGATGGAGATACTGGGAGAGCTGGAAGGCCCCAGTGGGAAGGAGCGTTGGAGCGGTCCTGCCAGCAGCTTGTGCTGCAAGGCAGCAGCGGGCAGCATCCCCCTGCCATCACTGCCTGCGAGGGACGCCCAACAGGCAGCAGAAGCTGCCCCGGGTCAGCCCCTTAAACTTCTATAGAGTTGAGTGAGTCCTTCCAGCAGGAGCACATTCCCCTCCATCGCCCCTGCCCTCGACACCTGGAAGGGGGCAACTGGGGGGGTCCTTGGGCAGGATTTGCCTGGCCTGGTGTCACCCAGCAGTGAGTCCCTCAGCCAGCGGGAGGTGGCATCAGGACTGCTCAGGTAGCTGATGAGCAGAACTGGCTCAAAGCTTGGCTGGGGCAGGGATGGAGTCCTGATGGCTGATGAAGATGAGGCTTTTGGGGGCCAGGAGGAGGGGAAAGGGCCCCCACATGGGGCTGAGCATCCCCTAGTGCCTTCCACCCTCCTCCAGAGAGCAGGGCGGTCTGGAGCTGCTTGCGGCAGAGCCCTCCTGGCCAGGGGGCTCAGGCTTCCCTCAAAAGCCCAGGTCTGGCCTCGTGCCTGGCCTTGCGGGGCCAGGGAATTTCAGGGAGGAAACAAATCCCAACTGCTATTAAAAAAGGACATTTCCTGCAGCCGCGGCCTGCCTGGAGAGGGGAAAGGGCGCTGTGTTGTAACTGCGGGGAGGGCTGAGCTCTGACTCAGCCCAGCGCTGCCGGGGAGGCAGCTTGCGGCCACCGAGTGCTCGCCTGCCTGCTCCCATCCTCCCGGCACCCACTGGCAGCGGCAGGGCGGGCGAGCAGGGGAAGCGGCTCGGCAGAGGCAAAGGCTGGAGGTAGGCAGCGGGTAGGAGCACGGGCAATGCCAGGCAGCGCTAGTGTGGCCAAGGGAGGAGCCGGGGGACTGCCCTGGGCATGCACGCCGTGCCCCGGGCACCCTCTGGAGAGCCTTGGCCGGGGGATGCGGTGGTGGCTGGTGGCCACCCCAGCACCAGCAGGACAATGAGTTATTCTGGTTTCTTCTTCTGAAGCCACGTGGTGTGTTTGCACCCCCACGAGCGAGGGGATGAGCAACCTGGGGCCAGAGCTCTCCTGGCAGGCACTGCTCAGGGGACACTGGTGCCCCCCAACACAGAGGTCCCCCAGCAGCAATGTGAGTGCTGGGAGCAGAGGGTGGCAGCTGCATGGCACACTGGTGGCAGTCTCCTTTCCTCAGGAAACCGGGATAATACTGAGAGTGGAGACAAGGGGGAAAGGACAGGCCCTGCAGCATGGGCTTTTTTGCCCCATCTTGGTAGGCTGCGATGGGGACATCAGAGGGAGGATGGGGGTCCCTCCCTCCCCCCAAGACCTCCCCTTGGGCAGGGGCGGGTGAGCCCTGGCAGAGGTTTTGCCTCCAGCCCGGTGGGATGCACAGCCCAGCGCATTTCTCCAGCCTTTCTTGGTGTTCCTTCCCCTGCCACCACCTCCCCAGGGATGGCAGCTGAGGTCTCCCAGCCCCACATTGATGGCGGCAGAGAAGGCTCTGTCCCAGCTTTTTCCACCAGGGCCAGGGTGAAGGCAGGGAGAGGACAGGGGCCATCCCCGGGCCCCACTGCAGGACTCCCCTCATGCCTGAGGATGTGCCAGCCACCCACTGAGAGAGGGGAACATGCCCTGTGCCCGTGGGCTTTGGGCACACATGGCTTCAGGCAATCAAAGGGAGTCCTTTGAGTGGCTGCTGTAGGGTTTCTTGTGTGCACAGAGCTGTTGGCATTGCTGTCCTCAGTCCTGTGGGATTCTGGGCATCCAGGCGCCCCATAGCAGCTGCTCAGAAAGGGACTCGAGGGCTCATGGCTCCACACCACCACGCTGACTGCCACCCTCTGTCTTTTACAGGCTCAGCCATGGGAGTCCCTGGGGACATCGAGGCTGCCAAAGGCACATGACGACTGCAGTCCCAGAAACAAGTCCAGCCGTGAGAGATGGGCAGAGCCGGCGTGCCAGCGTGCTGCCAGCACAGGGACCACTGCGTGCCCTTTCCCTGGGCACAGGTAGCCGCACGCTGCGGGGAAACCTGCCCTTGTTCCCTGCCGTGCAAAGTGGGGCTGGCTCCCAGGGGCTGGCTCCCAGGGCACGCTGCAGTGCCACACATCACTCCTTGCTGAAAGCATGGTGGCCCCTTCCCAGGGGTGTGCATGGGGCCAGGGCGCTGCCCAGCAGGGCCAGCAGCAGGGCAGAGGCTCTGCAAAGGCATAGGGTGGCAGGAGGGTCCCTGCAGCACCTCCCCTGGCTCCAGGTCCCTGTGGCTGTTCCAACCCTTGGCTGGGGCTCAGGGCTGGCCCAGCCATGGCTGGTACGGAGATAACACCACACCAGCTAAGGCTGCTCCCAAACCTCCTTCCTGACTGATGGATGCCGCAAGCTTGGGGCACCATGGGGCTTTTTTTCCCCACTTTCTTACCAAGAACTGGGGGCAGCAGACAGGGGAGCCCAGCACATTGCACAGGGTGATTTCTGCCCTGGTTCCCAGCTGGGTGCACCCGGCCGGGGGGGCCGGTGCCGGATGCAGGGGCTCACGCCGGAGATGCACCATCTGCTTCTCGTCAGGCTGCTGGGAGCGCCGCGGCTGCCGGGGCCCGGCAGCGGGATGCGGTTGTGATAGATGGTCTGTTTATCATGTTTTGGCTCTGCTCAGGATGTTAGTGTTTGCCTGCAAAAGACATTTTTGGGCTCTGCCGCTCCCTCCATCCTCCCTCTCCTCCTGCTTCCCCCTGGATCCTCGCCCTTGGGTCCGGATGGGCTGAAGCATCCCTCCCGCAGCCCCCAGTTCTTGCTCATGGGAAGGTCTGGGCTCAGCCCTGCCACCCAGGGAATGAACTGGGCTGATGCCTGAGCTCGGGAAGCTGAGGCTGCAGCCTTCCCACAGGTGCTGGCTTTCCACTGGGGACTGGGATAGGGACAGGGGTGGGGAGGGACAGCAGGAGCTTTCACATGCTCCTCATTCCCTGAGGGACAGAGGGTGTGGAGGGATGTGCTGTGTGATACCCACTGCCCCATACTGTCCTGGGGTGTCCTGGCCCCATGGAGTGGCAGCCCTGGGCCCTGGGGGCACTCCCATCACCCTCATCTTCTCACCCAGCTCAGTACTGGCTCTCAGGAGAGGTACATGGATTTGGAGGCAGACAACCCCCCCCATCTGCCCCTATCCCTGTCTGTCCCTGCAGAGCTGGGGCCAGGCTGAGCTATCAAGCCCAGTTTCTGTCCTGCCATTGAGTTGGGGCTGGGCATGGGGGACATGGGCACGTGGCTCTGGAGGGGGAAGACCTCCTTGCCTGCACCCAGCCGAGCAGGCAGACACACAGCCTTGCCATGGCATGACCCATGGACATACGCCAGCCTCAGCGAGGGTGACCACAGGCTCCTCCATGTCTCCCAGCCCAAGGTGCAGTGCTGCATCTCTGGTCAATTGGGAGTCTGAGATGAAGCACTGTAGCTCGGGAAGGGAGGAACTGCGCGCCCTGGGGACCTCTGGGACCCCCCACCCACTGGGACGAGTGATGCAAGGAGAGCTGACCCCTGGCTACGGGACAGGGCTCACCCCAGAGCTCCAGGTCCCTGCAGAGAGCAAGGAGGGGAGAGGAGGGTGGGGAGGTTTCTCCTTGCAGCAGAGGGACCCCCCCTGTCTGCTCAGGATCCCGTCACAGCGCTGGGCACCAGTGGGAGGGGTTGCGCAGAAATGTGGGAGCCTTGCGCAGTGGGGGAACAGCAGGGATGCGGCAGCGGCACCCACCAGCAGCCACACGCAGAGCCCAGCCGACAGTGAGGATGCGCAGGGCTGGCGGAGAGCCCGGGTCGCTGTGCCCTCAGGGTCCAGTTTTCCCAGGAATCCCTTAGGATCTACGTTGGGGATTCCTGGAAATACTGTTCTTGGGGCCATGGCTCAGCGGCTGGAGACGGCCCATCCTGCGGGGAGCCACAGCCTGCAGAAGAGCAGGCAACCAAGGTACCGGCCCACTCGTGGGACTGCGAGCGGGAGCTTGCATGGGGCGGTGGGCAAGCCAGCCCAGGCAGCCCCATGTTGGGGGGCGATGGATGCCCCCGTGGGTCACTGCTCACCACAGGAGGGTGTGGCTGGTGGGCAGAGGGCCTTGCACGCCGCTCCCGCCCTGCGTGTGCCACCCTGGGGTCAATAAAGGTCTCGACTCCCAAGTGACTCTGTCCTGGCCGGTCCTTTGGGGGTGGGAGGCTACGGTCTGGTGTCAGCAGTTTGGGGCAGAAAGGCGGGCTGAGAGCCGCCTGTGGAGCACAGCCCCGGGGGGGCTGCTCTCTCCCTCCTGCCCTGCACCCCCCCAGGTGCCCCCAGCCCTGCGGTGCCCCCAGCCCTGCGGTGCCCCCAGCCCTGCCGTGCCCCCGCAAAGGGAGCTGAAGCGTCGGCACCGCGGGCAGCGGGGGTCCCTCCCGGCCGCCTCCCGGGCGCTTGGGTCCACCCCACATCCACCACGGCCTCCTCGGGGTCCACCCCACATCCACCACGGCCTCCTCGGCACCGCCAGCGCCGCAGCCCCGGCTTGCTGGCCTGGCCCGGCCCCAGCCCGGCAGCAGCGAGCCCCGGGGCCGCCCCGGCGCTGCGGGAGGGCGGGGAGCGGGAGCCGCCGGCCCCGCACGGCCGCTCTGCCCCGCCGCCCGCTGCCGGCACGGGGACAGGAGCCGGATGGCGGCGGGGCAGCAGGCAGGGGCAGGCAGGGGCAGGCAGGGGCAGGCAGGGGCAGGCAGCAGGCGCAGGCAGCGCGGCCGGGCAGGGCGGACGGCAGGTGGCGGTGCTGCCTAGGTCGGAGCAGGCAGGCGGGGCTGCCCGCCCTGCCCGCCCTGCTTGCCCCTGCCCGCCCTGCCTGCCCCTGCCCGCCCTGCCTGCCCCTGCCTCCCCCGGAGCCCTGCAGCCCTGGAGGCGGGGAGCACCGAGCCGGCGGGCCCTGCAGGGGCTGGGGCTGCCTGGCTCCCCCACCCCGGGCACCCTCACCCCACGCAGCAGCGGAACCGTCCCCACGTCACCGGAGAAGCAGCCGGTGTCCCCTCCCTCCCCACGCACCGCTGTCCCCGGGTCCCCTCTCCAGCTCATCTCCTGCCTGCCCCGATGCCAGCGGATGCGGGACATTCAAAGCCTCTCCCGGCTGGGTGCCGTGGGGACAGGGACCCCGCTTGCCCCCGCTCCGGTTGCTGTTCACGGCTGAAGGATGGATGTGGGCTGGTCCTCATCTCCCAGCCAGGGTAGGCGAGAGGCCCTAATCCTCCGGCTGCCCCCAGATCCATCCACCCACAAGGTGGACAGACGCCCGCATCAGGGACAGGTCCCCGGGGACAGCCATCCGATGCTGACACGGCCGCCATGCTGTGCCGCTGGCATGGCGCACCCTGCACGCCAGGCAGCCCTGTTCTCGCCCAGCCCGTTCCCGCTCCCCAGCCTGTTCCCAAACCCCGCAGGGCTAACCGCCTCCGCGCCCATCCCGCTGACTCAGCAGGGTGCAGCTGGCAGCACCCGGCCCTCCCCGGTGGGGCTCGCCGCTGACGCAGGGCCGCGCATCGCCCGTGCTCCCCGTGCCTGGCAACTCCCCGCGAGCACCCTCCCACGCGTGCCTGCGTCCCCTCCCCACGGCTGGTGGGGGAGAGCTGGGCAAACCATGCCTGCCTGCAGCTGGCCAGCCTGCGGGGCTCGCTGCCCGCTCTGCCGGGCCCCAGAGGCTGGCAGCCCCTTTGGGGAGCTGCAAGGGGCACTGGACTGTTGCCATTTGGTTTCCTGAGGCTCCCAGTGGGGTTTGGGGTGCCTGGGATGGGCAGGTGGATGGGACAGGGCTGGGAGGGCAAGGAGACCCTGCCCAGAGGGGCCACCCCAAAACCCAGCAAGGGGAGGGCAGGGAAGGGGAAAGTCCTTCCTCATCCGCACGAGGAGGAAATGTGGAGATCACAAAACCTCTCTGGAAATGACAAGCCAAAACCCAAGCCCAACCTCCACCCCCCGCGACAGCACTGTTGGTTTGCTGTGGCTCCAACTGCTCTGTTTCAACCCTTTCCAAACAGTTTGTTTTGATTTCGGTTGTTGGGGGGGTTACATGACATGCCGGTGCAGGACGAAAAGCCATGTGTCTCTCACACACACCCAAATTAAAAAAATACGGCACTTAGTTCAGGAAATGCCAACTCAAAGAGCTTTGATTGTTTCCTTCTTTCTTTCCCCCCTCTTTTTTTGTCCCTGAGCAAGATTTAAGTTTGGACAATATTGGCAAATTCTGGCCAAAAGAAAGCCCTTTAACTGAAGAATTCCTGACCTGCCCCCAGCCTGCCCATGGACCAGCCACGCCAGGCACTGCGGGGAAGCACCAGTCTCCTCCTCGTCACCAGAGCAGGGCTGGAGTTCAGCTCCCAGCCTCTCACTACCAGCTCCCAGCCAGGTGGTCACAGAGCCTGCCTGGGTAGTAGCTGTGGGGGAGAGCAGAGACCCCCACACTCAGCAAATGTCCCCCCCGGGGCTCGCCAGGTGCCTCCTCCAGCCCCGTGCACATGGGTGACCAGTGGCTCCAGCAGCTCTGGGCATAAAGCCTGGGGCGCTGACCCAATCTACCAGATAGGGAAACTGAGGCACACATCTTCTGGCTGCCCCTTGCCTTGAGAACACCACAGGGAAGACTTTGCTGCCAGACCCAGGGTGGCCAGGGCAAGGTGAGGATGGCCAGGCCACATGGGATGGGGGAGCAAAGCCTCGTCCCTCCATGGGGCTCAGCCGGGGCCTCTGGGCAGCGCCAGGGTTTGCAGAACGGCCACGGGGCCATGCTGGAGCCCAGGGCCGGTGTGGGGAGGGCGGCCATGCCGCTCTGTGCCAAGGACAGCAAGGGGAGTCACGCCGCCTCAGGCAAGGTGCCACCCTGGCATCAGTCACAGGCGTTGCACGCTCCCTGCCTCAGTTTCCCCACTGGTGACAGCGTTGGCACAGAGTCACTGGAGAGCACTCAGACACTCAGCATGGCTCAGCCACCACCGGCTCAGCACCACTGCCGGCCCAGGACCAGCCCGCCCCGTGCCGCTGGCTGCCGCGGCGAGGGAAGGGCGTTCTCCTGCGTCAGCGGGCACAGCCGGTACCAGCTGGGAGCAGCCCCTGCCGGCACAGCCCCGAGCACGGCGGAGGGAGCTGGGACGCGGCAGCGCTGGCAGAGCAGGGCTGCTTCCCCCGGGCTCGCAGGCGGACATGCTCATTCCTCCCTTATTCCTGGCAGGATGAGTCTCCCATGTTCCCTGCTTTCTGGAGATCACCCAGGAGGGGAGGCCAAGCTGCCACACTCCCTTTTTTGGGCAGCTTTTCCCCCTCCACGAGTCCTGCACAGTTATTGTCTGTGCAGAAACTCAGCAGCCATAAACCCTCCTCCGCCTGCAGGGGCTGCGCTTCCTCCCCCCAGAGCCATGCACGGTGTGCCACAGCCCTCCAAAAGAGTATCGGGGGTCTTCTACTGCCCAGCTAGAGAGAGAAGAGGCACCGTCCTGGGAGCCAACCCCCAGTGCCCACAGCCGTCCCTGCCCCAGCATGTGGAGGCTCGTCCCCACGGCTGGCCAGGGTGGAGGTGGGCAGGAGGGGTCCCTTGGGTGTCTCACCAGGCCACCGAGCTGGGCCACCCTCACTCCTAGAGGCCATCGGGGTGATGAGCCCTTATAAGCCGTGGTGGCAAAAACAAATAGATTTGGGAAGGGGCAAAACCTCGTCCTACCCCGCTGGGGTGCGGTGCCAGCCCCATGGTGGCCGTGCTCCCCCCGTGACCCACCAGCCACCGGGGGACCCGCAGCCCGGTATCTCAGCGCTTCCCTAATGGGCAGCGGCAATCGGCTTAAAACTAATCCCCACGTCCCGCACTGGCCTTGGGCGCAGGGCCCCCGCGGGGGCCGGGCAATGCCACCCGCTGCCAGGGCCTGGAGGGAAACAGGGCGATTTTAAGTGGGGGGAGTGGGTGCTAGTGCGGCATCCGCATGCCTGCACCCCATCGGCTCTCACCAGCACCCGCAGCAGGGGATCCCATTGCCCTTCTCCAGGGTTCAGAGGGCCAGCATGGCACTGAACATGTCCCTGCGGTGGCCCTGGGGGCAGGCACCCCTGGGTGCCCAGCACACTCAGCATCGTGGCCCTTGCAGCACCACGCCGCTGTGCTTCAGCGCTCATCCCCAAGGTGGTTTGGAGCATCCCAGCTTATCTCCTGCCAAGGGCAAGACACCCCGGAGCCGGGGGAAAGGCTCCTGGGATTAGGGCTTTTTGCATATGCAGATTTTCAAAGAGCTGAGCAGGGCTGGGATAGAGGCGAGGGTGCGCACACAGGCACGCACACATCCAGCAAGAGGCGGAGGAGCAGATGAGCCCATCTGCATCCCCTCCCACGAACCCCTGGTCCTGCCTGCTCCACACAGCCCTTCCAGGGGCCCTCCAAAACCGCATTCCCTGCCCCACGCTCGCCCCGCAGGGCTGTGCTGCTGAGCTCCCTGGAGCTACACTGGAAACACGAGGATGGGGACCTGGGCAGCTCCATCCAGGCAGGATTGTGTCCTTCAGTGCCCGGGGGTGGTCACAGCATCCCAGGGTCCCCAGATCAGGAGCTGCACCTGCAAGCCCAGCCCCACTGGGGCTGAGCCGCTCTCGCTGGCGGGGTGGGATGGGATTAGGGTGTGCGTGGGAAGCTGGGGGGGGGGGGGGGGGGGGGGGGCAGACATGGCTGCCCCCAAGGACTCCATGCATGCAGGAGTCACGGGGCAGAGTACAGGCGTGGGGTGGCCGCCAGCCCACGTGCAGGACTGGGGGGACGCAGGTGCCCGTGCCCGCCGAAGGGCTCCACCCGCCCAGCACCTGCAGCCGCCCCGGCTCCCAGCCTGAGCTCCCAGCCTCCCACCCTGTCAGGTCAGCACCCAGGGAGCCCGTGGCGGCAGCCGGCACTCACCAGGCCTGCCCGGCGCGCCTGACCCCCTGCGCTGCCAAACCCAGCAGGGCAGGAGCTCAGCCGCCCCGTCCCGGCAGAGCACGGCACGGGCAGGGCACTGCCCACACCCTCACCGCCAGCTCCGCTCAGCCGCTGCGGGGGCAGCACGGGGGGGTCACAGTGGGAGCCCCCCATGGCACAGCCCTGCCAGCCCGGGGAGCAGACCCCCCAGCTCCCGGAGCACACCCAGCCCAGCCCCGGGGCGGGAGGCACAGCCCTGCGTGCTCACCCACCAGCCCCACGCACCGCCCGAAAGCCCCTCCGTCAGCAGCTCCCGGCCCTCCCCAGCCTGGCGAGCAGGCCCGGCAGCTCCAAACCTGCTCGGCCCTGCATGGCACCCAGGCGGGGCTGGCTCGCCCTGCCCAGCTCCCACCCAGCACTCTGGGAAAACAAAATGCACCCAGGGAGGGACGAGGCGGCACAAGCTGATCGCCTACAGGGCAGTTTCCCACCACCTCTCCTCCTCCCTAAGTCCCCTCGGGGCCCGGGATGAGGGTCCCCTTTGATCCTTCTCTGGCTGGCCCTGCCCTGAGAGCAGAGACCATGCACAACTCGCTGCACAGGCTCTGGCTCAGCCCCAGCCCTCCTCACGGGGATCGCCCACAGGCTGTTGGGAACTGATATTGATTCAAGGCGTACCTCGACCTCATCGTCATGGGCCAGGCTCCAGCTTTATCTTGCCACTTCCTCCTCTGGGGAAGCGGCTCAAGCCCTTGCACCAGGTCCCAAGGGTGCATTAACCCCTACCCCAGGGCTGGGGATCAGCTCCCGTACAGAATAAAAGAGCTTGGAGCTGCTTTGGCCACCCGAGCCCATCCAGGAGCAGGGTAATGCCATAACCAGGATGGTGGGACCCTGAGCCATGGCTTGTCCTGCTCCAGCAGCCCTTCCCTAGGCAGCCACAAGCCGGCCGTGGCTGTGCTCCTAGGTGGACTTTGGTCCATGGAGTCAGGAGGGAGGGCTGCAGCTGGCTCCCTCCATCTGCCCCCGTTTGCATGGTGACAAGGGGGGGGAAAGCCAAACACACCCAGGCTGGGAGTGGGAGCCTGCGCAGGGCAGGAGCAGGCAGCTGCCAGGATGGGCCCTGCCGGCTGCCCGGCTGCCCCAGGATCCCCTTACAGCTGGGGCACCTGCGGGGTCCTCACAGCACAACAGCACCACGCCACGAGGGGAGGGGAAGAACGAGGCTCCCGCTGTCCTGTCCCCAGCACTGAGCCCTCGCGTCCCCGTGCCAAGCAGTTTCCAAGGGCAGGAACACACACAGCGCTCCAGCACGGAGACACGCAACCCCCATCCCACCGGACCAGCACTCCTCCCTCCCTCGTAACAGCCACAACCCAGGCTCCAGCTTTTACGATCTTCTTCCTGCAAATGAGCAAGGGTCAGGCTTTCACAGGGCTGTTGAGAAAGAGTCAGCCCAGACCTGCCCTCGCACACCAGCGACCAAAGTCCTGGAACCAGAGACTGCAGCAGCCCACGAGGATTTCATCACTCAGCCTTGCCCCAGGTCTCACAGCTCCTGAAGTGGGTCTGTCCAGCCTAGGAGGACTTGGAGAAACAGAGCGACTTTGTACTTGCCCTCAATTAATGAGTGACCTATTTAGAAGAAAATCTGGGCTAAGTGGGATGAAGGAGCCAGAGCTGGCTGCTTAGGGGTGGCACGGCACAAAACAGGCTGAGCCCAGGAGCTCCGGATTCACATGGGACAGCAAAGCCAGTTCAGAGCCTTTTAAGAAATGCCCTAAAGGTTTTTATAGCTGGTGAAGAGAAACCCAGCCTGGAAACAACCTCAGGCTGTACCCTCCTTCCCAAGCCCCCCAAGGAAGGGGACATCCCCTGCCACCAGCCAGGGCTCAGCCAGCCCCGGTGCCTCAGGGGTGGGTAGAGGGGCCAGGAGCGAGGTGCAGGGTGGGCACGGGGGCAAGGGCAGCCCATGGAGCAGGGGCAGGGAGGCTCTCAGCTCCTCTCTGCCAGGGGCCACGGTGATGCTCGCAGCTGGGAGCCGGGGGCTGGAGCCTCCTCGCATTTCCCAGTGGGTGGAAGAGCCAGAGTACATGTTCGCCTGATGAAATCCTGCTGACAGCGGGAGCAGTGTTTCAAGTGGATGGCAGCTTTGAAAGGTAGGCGTTGGTCCTACCCAGCCCTGTCGTTAAAAGGAGAAGTGCTTATCTACCAGGATGTGCGAGTCAGATGCATATCTCTCCTTCCAGAGCTGGCGCTGCCCAAGCTGGCAGCCTCTGCTCCTGCTCCCCAGCCTGGGAAAGCCAACGGCCCCAGGCCAACCCTGGTGGGAGCAGACACCGCACCTGGGGGCCTCTCTGCGGGAAGGAGACGGGGTGGCAGCTCACACGTTTTAAGCCAAAGCACTTCCCATGCAGCGCCCAGCCTTCCGTCAGCAACACCTCCGTACTCCAGCTATCGGGCAAAGCCGGAGTAGACGCTAGGGATTTTCCACGCTCCTCCTGATGCAGGCTGAAGCAATGAGCAGCTTATTCTCTCCCCATCTGAAAGAAAAGCAGTGTTATTTCTCAAGCTGGACTGTGGGGACCCAGGAGCTGGGTGGGTGGGTTTGAGAGGGCAGCCAGACTGAGCTGTGTTACTGGCAGATATAAAGTGGTCTCTTCCAGTGCTTCATTTTGAACCCACATGCAAAGCACCACAGTTGCCTGCCTACACCTCCAATGGCAGCAGCAGTTTGGCCAAGCTGGCACAGACACAGGTGATCTGGCAGACCCAGACTGGGGGCAAGCCCTGACCCGGCTCTGCCATGCTCTGCCCCTGCTGCCAGACCACCCGTGTCCCCTTCACAGGCTCTCGCAGCAGAGCTGTTAAAATGCTTCAGCCAGCCTCCAGCACCATTGCTAGCCTGGCACAGGGGCACCTCCAAACCCTGCTCCACATGCAACGTGCTGCAGAAAACCTTTTTCTTGGGGGAAAAAAGATACAGCAGGTCCCCCAGCAACCCCCCGGCCTGGGGCACAGCTCCATGGATTGTCACAGCCCTGGCAGCCAGGCACAAGGATGATCTTAAGGCTTCAGCTGCTTTGCGTTCACCTGAGATCATCCATGGGGGGTTTAGCAGAATCAGGGCTTTTCCCAAAGAGGCTGCTGGCACACAGCCGCAGGTCCAAGGGCGGCAGGGCAAGCCCTGCGGAGCCGGCCCTGCCGAGGACATCCCCAGCTTTCCTGTCCCCCGGGCACGCTGACACACGGGCTGGGAGCAGAGAGCTGCCGCAGCAGTTCCAGTGCCATCTCCGCAGCAGCTGCCCCCACGCAGCCGGGATGCTCACGGCTGCTTCCCAGCACCAGGGTGAGCACCCAGCCAGGGCAGAGGGGAGCAGGGGGCAGGCGGGACCGAGCCCTGGGCTGAGCCAACGCTTCTGAACCCACTTCAGAGCAGACTTGCAGGTCTCCAGACCAGGGCAACACCCTGAAAATGCCAGCAGCCAGCTCCAGGGCAGCTGGAGAGCTGTCAAGAGCGCTGACGTGGAGCTGGTTCAGCCTTTAGCTCCCAGGATGTTGGCAGAGAGGCTGAGATTGGGACTTCAGCCCCAGTTGAAGCTGGAGCACCTCCCCTATGATGAAAGGCTGAGGGAGCTGGGCTTGTTCAGCCTGAAGAAGAGAAGACTGAGAGGCGATCTCATCAATACTTACAAATATCTTAAGGGTGGATGTCATAAGGATGGAGACAGACTCTTCTCGTGGTGCCCAGCAACAGGACAAGGGGCAATGGGCACAAACTGAAGCATAAGAGGTTTCAGTTGAATATGCAGAAGAATTTCTTTACTTTGAGGGTGACAGAGCCCTGGCCCAGGCTGCCCAGGGGGGTTGTGGAGTCTCCTTCTCTGGAGATACCCAAAGCCCGCCTGGATGAAGACCTGTGCAACCTGCTCTGGGTGAGCCTGTTTTAGCGGGGGGCTTGGACTAGATGGTCTCCAGAGGTCCCTTCCAACCCTTGCCATTCTGGGATTCTGTGAACACAGAAATACTCTCACTACCAAGCTCAGCTCTCCATTACTGCAGCGAGAATAAAAGCAGCCATAGATCCACACAGGAGGCTGCCCTGCCCTTCTAGAAATGGGATTTGGGCACAAGCACGTCTCTCCTGGAAAGTGAGATCCGCGATTCCTTCCCATCCCACAAAGCTCCCCACACAACACTGATCCCGAGAACCCCACATTCCCACAGGACCACGGCTCAGCCACGTTAACAAACATCAGCAGCTGGCAAGCTATTTAGAGGAGCAGGATTGCTCCCAGCACCGCTTTTCTCTCCCATTACCTGCCAGAGGCACAGCCTGCCAGCCCTGGGAGCGACAGCCCCTCTGCAGCCCCACATGTGCTAGAACATGGAATCATAGAATCGTCTAGGTTGGAAAAGACCTTTAAGATCATCAATCCAACCTTGCAGGCTGGCCCACCACACTCCATGCAAGCCACCACGTCACACCTAGGGAAAGCCAAGTGTGCAACAGGCTCGCCTGTGCCCCGCTTGCCCCAGTATCTTGTATTGAAACTTCGTCCTAGAGGTTATGGGGCAGCTGCTGCGAACTGGGCGTTTGATAGACACCGCAGCCCAAAGGGATGCTGCAGCTCTGGGACCCCCCGTTGGGCTGGCCAGCCCCGGGGAGGCTCAGCACACGGCTGCTCCAGCAGCAGAGCTGCTCCGGGCAGCCACACAACACTGGAGGAAGAAACAAGCCGCCTCCCGCAGCCAACAGCCCCTGACTCGGGCAGGCAGCCCCGCGGAGGGTCACCAGCCTGTGCCGCACGCCCGGCCGGGGCAAGGCAGGCTGCTCTCACCATGAGCCGGGGCTCACCGTGCCCAAGCACGGGGCCATTTGCCCTTCAAGCCGGGTCCCTCGCTGCTGCCCTGGCTGCCGGGCACAGCTGTGCCCTGGTTCCAGGAAGGAGGGGGCGAAGGGCGGCCGCCCCCCCGCCGCTGCCTTTGCTGTGTTTACCAGTCACCCAGCAACCCTGCCGAGAGCGGCACCGGCTCCGCTTTCATGGGCTGCCCGGCTGCTGAACCCCCGGGAACAGCAAGGCAGGGGAAGTGGTGGGAGGCCAGCAAGCAGGCGGTACCAGGCTTTCCCTCGCCAGCAGACAGGGACTGGGCAGCTCCCCCGGGACTTCCCGAGGGGGGACACACACCAGAGTCCTCTAGGAAAGAGGAGAAGGCAGCTGCCTGCATGTTCTTGGCACTGGGACACGGCCTGTGTAGAGCAACTGCTTCCTCCCCCTGCTCCCCGCCCTGTGAAGGGCCATAAATATGTTTAAACACAGCCCGCACCGCATGTCCCATGGACAGCCAGGTGTCCCTTGTCACCCACATGCAACTCCTTCCTTGGAAAAGCCAGCCCAGGAAGAGCTGTCTGGCCACAACTGAGCCAGTCTGTCCAGTGCCACAATTCCACCTCTCCATGGCCACGAAGGGATCCTACCCACACAGCTACCCCTGCCTGCAGCTGGGGGTTTGGGAGACACCGGAGTGGGAGCAATGGGCTGACAAACACCCCCAGACTTTCACTAGGAAGGGCCGAGCGCGGTCCAGAGAGGACCCTGCGAGCTGTTTGCACATCAGGAAGGAAAAACAAGCCACTTCCAATCAACATCAAGTTCCCAAGCCCGTGCTTTGCCTCCTGGGAACGCGCTGCCAGACGCTGGCAGAGCCTGCTGGCACGCGAGCCAGCCCCGGCCGGCAGCGGGCAGAGCGCAGCTCCCTGCCCAGCCCACACCCCCCCTGTGCTGCCCACGGCTGGGAGCCCCCACCAGCAGGAACCGGCAAGGTGAGGAGGTGCCACGTAAATGCTGCCAGTGAGAGGGAGAAGGGTCACCGAGCAGCCACTTACACCCATCATCAGTTTATGGGATTTGTTAACAGCCTCAGGCGAGCCAGACCGCGCCAGCTCGGCTTTAGCACAGCAGCACCTTCCCACGCCGGGGGTGCAACGCAAACGGGGTTTATTGGTGCTCCTGGGTTACCCAGACGCAAGCAGCACAGCAGGGCCGTTGTAGCACAAGCCCATCTAATAAAAGCCATCAGCTAACGCTTCCTGGGCAGCCCGAGAAGAATGGCCACAGCTGGGGTCCTCTCCTTTCCTCCCCCAGAAGAAAGGGCTCTCGGGAAGGAAGGCAAGCACTCCCAGGATGCGAGTCAGCAGGAATTTCTGGCCATACCTGCTGCTCAAACAGTGCCATGCAGCGGGAGTTACCCAGGGTCCAACTCACGTAACGCGGGTGCCAGCCCCGAAGGAACACGAACACGCGCTCCACCGTGCAAGCACTCCTGATGCTGTTTCGCAGGCTTCGCCCCACCGGGTAACCCCGACCCAGACACGCCTGCCGCAAACAGCCCCGGCCCAACACCAGCGGCCACGGAGGAGGAGGAACGAGCTCAGTGCACGTCAGAGCTGTGCCGGGGGGAAGCCTTCGGCATACACGAACGAATCTGTTTGCTGCCTAAGTGATTTTTCTCAGCTCAAAGGACTTGCACCAGTTTCCAGCTTTACCTCTCTGCTCTCCTCCCCCAGTGCCTGCCTGCACGCCAAAGCCCACAAACACCGCCTTGCTCCTCTCCTCTCCTGGCCTGGGCAAAGCCCCACCTCCAGCTGCCACCAGAGGAAGATCTGGCAAATCCCATCAGCAGAGGCCAGGCAGCTTGGCCCAGCTACAGGCCAGCAAGGAGAAATTGCTTTTGAACACCCAAGCCAGCTGCAAGCCCCAACCTGGTCCTGGGGTCAGCCCACTGTACCTACCTGGGGACAGCAGGATTTGTGAAACATCAGCCCTTAGTCATAGAAATGGGCTTAAGGATCTTTAAAATTACCCACGCTGCCGAGAAGCGGAGTTACCAGTTGGCGCACAGAAACCACGAGAAGCACGTGCACTGGTGAAGGCAAGCCAGACATCAGGGTAAGCCGTGCCCAGGAGACCAGGCTTAAGCCCTGGGGGTTCTCAGTTAAACACATTGGAAGGAATTATTTAGACAAGCCCCACTGCGCTGCTTTGGCATTGTACGTGCCACAGCAATGCAGGAGGGACTCATCCAAGGTACGAAGAAGGGAAAAGGAAGATTTGGGCATCATGCCCCTGGTCTGGTGGACCACGAGGCCCCACACAGCAGAGCTGAGCCATGCAGGTACCACTGCCCCACCTCTGCCAGGCACACGAGCTGTGCCGAGCCAGGCACCTGCCCTGGGCATTTACAGGGCCATCAAGGGTAAGGCCCAGATTTATCATTGCATGCAGGGGCCTGGACTGCAACAAGAGAAGCTCAAAAGCCAGTCTACCCTGTACGGCAGCATGTACGCTCCTTCAAGGTCTTCCGGATCTCACATTGCTTTCATTCAAAAAAAAAAAAAAAAAAAAAAGTTCAAAGTCCATCACTGCAAAGTAGCTCAAGGCTCACTATTATTTCAAGGGTGGTGGAGAACAGGGGACAGGGCAGGGAGCCAGGAGCCGACTCTTTGGGACACAAGCGGTGCGCACAGCAGCTCTGGAAGAGCTTCTCCACCAGCTACGCATATTGATGCCATCCTTCAAAGTTGGAGAGGGAAAGAACTGAAGTTAAGACCAGCTGTGTTTACAGAAAACAGCCTGCATTATCAACAGGGACAGAAGGCTCCTGGAGAGGGAAAACAGGAGAGTTAGGACTGAGCATGCTCAGGTACTTCCAGAAGCAGCCCCCGACACCAACATGCCAAGCAGCTCTCTGAAAAAGGAGCTACATGACCTGCACAATTATTTTATGGACAAAAATACCTGGAAACCTCATCACCTGAGCCTGGTGTGAGAACACTACTCCCGATCTCCAGTTACCTGAATTCAGCACTAGCAACAGTCCCATCTAAGAGCATCTCACATGATGCGGAAAGTCAAGTTAGTGTTAGAATTGAAAGATTTCACACCTTTGGTACTGAGCTTTGCAAAGCAGCTGAGCTCACTCTGCTTCCTTTAAAACCAAGGGCATAGTCCTATGTTTTGGACACGGCCTCCTCTTAACAAACTACCTTCCCCTCACGGGTAAGGATAATAGAGCTGGGTCTATTTTGAAAAGCCTTGTTGATGCGGCTGAGAATGATGACCATCCCCGTGTCCTAGCACAACAGCCATCTCAATTCTTTGCATCCAGACCCGGTACCACCCTCCCCCCTTCCTGTGCGGCCCCGGCTAACGAGGATTACATTAAGGAGCCATTTCCACATTAGAACGCGCCATGAAGGCAGTCATTAGGAGGGTGGGCACTTCCTCTGCGTCGTCCCTCGCCTCATGTTTCCAGAGGCATTAGTGCTTGGAGCAGACAGCTCTTCCTCCCAGCCTGCTTTTCCTTTTTGTCTGGAGCCTGCCGTGCCCATAAACTTGTATTATGACATCAAGCTGATATGAAATCATGATGATTTCACTGTGATTAAGTAAGGAGCAGATGGGGCTCACGGAGCTGGCTAAGCAACAAATCTTGTAAATTGGAGAACGCTGTCAAGAGAAATTAAAGCCTTATGCAAAAAGCCAACATGGGATCACAAAAAATTCCAAGTGGAGGGGACTGCAGAGGCATCCAGCCCAACCTCCTCAGAGCAGCACAGCTACGACAGCCGCCTTCACCTCTGCTGCGGGCGAAGCGCAGCGCACAGAGCGCGTACAAGCTCCTGCAAGTCACGAGCAACGCACTGGAAAAAGCCAACTGCGAGAATAGGCAGGACACCGCAACAGCGGAGCAAGTCGACACGTAAGCTTGAAAAATATCCCCCATACAGACAGAATTCAATAGGAATCAGCAAAACACACCTAGGCTGGCCCACCCTGGACAGGCTGGACACACCTACCAGAAACATATCCAGCTTTCAGAGCCTCCAGTGCTTCCAACGCAGCCAGGCCTTGAATTCAACACTTACTACCGATACCCAACACCACGCAGAACGGTAGGTGAGGCACCGAGAGCGACATTACTGACACCTAGAGCTGCCCGTCCTTCTTTCAGAGCCTTTTCTGGGAGAAGAGAGAAAGGCTCTCAGGGGCTTGTAACGAGGAATGGCTTAAATCGGTGAGAAATAATGAACCAGCATGGTGCACACATGAGCGCTCCAAATTAAGCAATCCTTTAAATGGTGGCCTTAGGACGCCTCTCAGTTGTTGTAAGGAGGTTAATAAATTGCTTTGAAACCCTGTACGCAGCTTAGGAAGGTGACTAAGCCTGTTGTCACAGCCTGATGTCATTACCTGCATCCTAGCACTTTCCAGGGAGCAGGAGGTTGTCGTTCTTGCACTTTACGGCCTCTGTTATAATGACAATTAGCTGGAAACTGCTTGCAGAAGTTTTTGACCTTGCATCAAGACAGTAGATAAAAGTAAACCTCCCAACACAAAACCTTTGCAGAGCTGCAACCAGAAGTCAAGATCCACATAGTTTTTAATGCTTTTGGTTTTAAGTCTTTGTTACAAACCCAATAGGTTGGTTATACAGCGAATGTGTTTGTTATCACAACATCTCTTTAAGGAAGGTTGCCATCTTGTTCATTGCTCAGCACGTCTGGTGCAGGCTGGCTTGCTGCAAAGCAGCACCACAGAGCTGACAGCGTAAGCTCACACTGCTGTGCAGAAGTAAACTCTACTAACACACCGTGTCTGAAGGACTAACTGGGCTCCATGCTCCTCCGCAGGACAAGGCTTGCAGTTTAAGAACTACAATGCATTCTGACACTGCAAGCATACAAACTGTTCTTGCTTACGGTGCTTATCAAGGGCAGTTTTGTTCCTAGAATTTGACAACCCTCCTCAAAGTCTGAGTAAGTTTAATGGGCAGAGGAAATAATTTCTTCTCCTGAAACCAAATTATTTCCTTTGACTTTTGAGTATCTCATGTCAAAGCAAGGAAAGTGATGCCAAAACAATTCCAAGCAGCCACTCTGAAAACAGCTGCCAAGGCGGCATTTCATTGATGCCTCTTCCCCTTCTGCCAATGCACAACACCAGCTGCATTTGCCTAGACAGTAGAAATCATATATAAGGACATAAACAGGTATTCTAGGCACCAGTTCTTAGAAACATACCAGTTTTCATACAAGGCATTGCTTGTATAGCATCCTTATTTGGATGGGGCAATACTCAGAGTCTAGAAAAGCATCCTAGCCAGAAGAATGAGCTACATTTCTTCTTCCACCTTCCAGGTAACAGAGAGAGACCGCTCCGACTCAGAAACTTTTCCAAATGTGCACTGATTATCTCTGATGGCTAGCAGATTTTCTGCCTCCCTCTACTCCCAGATTATCTGTACAAATGTTTATTAGCACACAATGTTCTCCAGCTAAAGTTTAACATCTTCTCAGGGCAGATCCTTTTCGTAAAGAGAGTATGCATAGCGACTGCACGGAGTGCGGCCTTGATCCACGTTACCACTCTGTGATGACAGAGAGCGCACAGCGCAAGTACTATGATCTTGAAGAAACTGTTTTTAAAATGAAAGACCTTTTCAAACAGTAAAAATATGAACTGTGAGCAGGAACTCTGCTACATGCATGGAAACTGTCTAAAAAGCTAACATACAAACAACATTTACACAATAGGCATCTGGCAGCATTTTCAGACATTTTTTTTAATTTATTCTGACATGCTATAAAGGAATAAATTACACTGTTAAAGAATTACCAGCAATAAAAGTATTTCTTTCTTTCAGCTGGGCTAGAATAGGAGTGAGAAGGAAGACAGCCTGGGGCAGTAACCAATGTGAACTCTGCATGGTGCGAGGCTGTCCCCAAGAACAAGAGTAAATCTGGTCATATCCACTTCACAAGAACTTGAAAGAAAATGCCTTGGTTTAAAGCCATCCAAATACTCCATTCAATTTTTTCTCAAAACTAGCAATCACAAGTCAGTCCAGCCGATGCATGACATGGCAACGCTTGGAGGCTGCCAATACTGGGTCTGCAAAAGATGCCATTTCATTTGAAAAAAAATCCAATCTTAGTATAGAGGGCTGGTCTCAAACAACAAGTTATAAAAATGCAAGACTGCCCCTTCCCCCTCAAGGAAAAAATACAAAATTTATTTAAAAACAAAATGAGGAAGAGTTATAACACTAAATCTAAAATGATTTAGAAAGAAATATGACTTCTTTTGCTTAACAAATGGCCTTGAAACTTGGTTTAAAAACAGGGTAATGTAAATTTCTTAAACTGAATTAACAAGGCAAATTAAAAAAAAAAATCTCATTTCCTTACAGAAACAGTTTTTAGTTTTTAATGAACTTGTAAACAAAAAAGCTCCCGCTTCAAAATAAAAACAAAATCCCAGATCATATAGATGTTTACAGTGATTACATTTACCTAAGCAACTTACATACAGGTTCAGTTGTAAGATGTTAACTAAATTTTGTGACAAATATGCTGTTTTTCCTTTTATACCAAGAACATTATAGAGTTAATGCAGAGTCCTAAAGATTATCTAGTAGTCGCTAAGTTTCTCTTAAGTCTTCACTTTAGATGCTGTTATTTCTAGCACAGGTAAGCAGGCAGAGTCTTTCATACGCTTAAAAACTGGAATCTTTGGTTACTACCATGTCAGCTGGCTTGGTATGTCGCACATAGAAGCCAACAACTTTAAGAATGTTTTAAGTGTACAACTTTCAAAACCCAGGGAGGAATAACCAGAAAAGAGTGCACAATTGTGAGCATTTACAATTATCACAACTGTTGCCGAAGACTGTTCATGCCATTCTTCCAAAACAATGAGATCTCATAAGCAGTGTAGTTCAAAGTAAAAAGGTAACAAAAATTGGCATATGCACAATTTTCTCCACTTGTGTGTCAACCATTAGTTAACTTTTCCACTTGAAAAAATGCAATAGAAAACTGGACACCATGTTTCACTATCTCAGTAATATTCACAATTACAGCTGCTACAACTCAAAGTGCAGCATCATTGACACTGCCCAGAGCCAGTTTATACTGATATTAAGTTCTTTACACCAAGTAAATGGTTGCCCACAGCCACTGGCAAGTGTACGTATGAACTAAAATTTCTAGGATTTGGGGAGTGACAAGTCCTGCTCCGATCTGCTCTGCTTTGTCCCATCCTCGCCATGCTCAGAAACCTGCAAGATAAACACAAGGGCAACTTACTGATACGGGATGAAAATGAGAAACAACCTTCACAGTAGGAGAATTAAGCATCAGTTATGGTAATTCAAAGGGGAAAATGCTGCTCCGTCTCAGAATTGCAGAGTTCCTGGTGTCCATTTCCAAAGCTAACCAGCATTTGCCCACCACCCTTTAGCTCAGACACACACCTCTCACACCTACTGCTGCACTGGAAAACAGGCTTATGCACCAGCTGGATGCCACATTCCTTAAATAGGAATTCAGACCAACAGTTTGAAAACAAGATGTGTTATTGCCACTAGGAAGCAGGATGTAATTTCATAGGATTGTTTTCTACTTGTCTGCAACGTCTCGTGTTTATATCCTTGAATGTCAAACTGTCATCTGACTGCAGTGGTGCTCTTCAGAGATGTAGTACAGCAGTGTCACACAGACAGAAGGAAAAGGAACAGGAATAACTTACCTTACAGTAACTGGTGTTCAGTACATGCTCACACGTACAACGCTCTGGGCAACCAGAACAAAAACAAGAACCTCTGACAGTGACTAGGAACCCAGCCTACCTTCTGTCCTTAGAAGGAAGTGAAACAAACTCATATGACAGGGGAGGTGGGGCATCAAGAACAATTCTTTTAAAGTTGCTCCGAATGACAAGTTCAAGACATTGTGGCAAAGGGAGAGTAAAGGAATACATACACAGATCTCAAAGAACCAGTTACTGCAAGCTAAGCCAGTCTTCTCTTCATGTGACTGCTTATATACTCGTTTCTGGTGACTCAGGTAGTAGCGCTGTGCTTTAAAGAGCTAACAGGAGTCTCAATCAAAGACTACTCTGCCAAGCACGTTTCCGTTCTGGATGCCCTCCAAACAGCATGGTATTCTGTCGATGTATGAATTCATTTGAGCAACAGCTTTGGGTTTTTGCAAAAGAAATCTCTTCACAGTGAAACACAGACAAAGCTGACCTCAGCTATAACTTGTGCTGTCATCCATAGGGAAGCAAGTGCAAACAAGTCTTAAACACAGCCTGACATTCAATCAAAACTGTATCCAGATGGTACTCAGAAGACAGCGTTAACTCTTTCAGAACAGGCTACAGGTATTTAGAAGAGATTCAATAGCTTTGTTTGAACCCAGTCTTAATGCACTGAAGGACAATTCTCTTTATTGGCACTAGCAATTCTAAAAAAAAAAATCCTGCAGAATTAAGACAGTCATTCCCACTTGAGTGCAAATTCTCACAGAAACCCCAGTGATTCCTTATGCCTGTGGGACTAAAGTTGTCCACAATAGCCCTTACTGGATGCATACAACCAAAAGTTACACAGTTTTTCCATTTAGCATGTTCAGCAGTGAACACTGATTCATCATTTGAACCACTTTCTCCGTCAAAGCAGCCAAAACTAAGTCAACAAGGGATGAGTGTGTTCCCAGGGTGGAAAGAAACAGATCAACCCATTGCTTTAGAAGCCTGGATGCTTCAAATGAAAATGGGACCCTGAACCTGAGGGCAAAGGACATGCTAACAAATTATATGCTGGTGTTTGTTAGAATACCTCAAATCTAAGGTATTACAGGCAAGAGAATGCCCAACTCTCCAGAGAGCAATAGGGAACTGTATTCAATCCACAACATCCCTTGCAAGTCCTATTAAGACTACAGAGAACTGTTCCCAACCACAGCCATCAAATGAGATGTTGAGACATTCATGCAGCACACAAGACTTTGCCAGTATGAAGAACATGCTGAAGAGTTTACGCTGGCATCTCTCTAACAAATCTTCACTATACACAGAGCCAGCTCAAATCTGCACATTCACCACTCCTTGTCCCTCTGGGGTGTTACCCAAAACTTTGATAATCTCTATGCTCCATCAGGGATATTCAAATTGCTTTATTATTACCATAGCTGCAGATCTGATCAACGGAAGAGTAACTGTACTGTCACACTCTAAGGAGCTCCTCTATGTGAGAGGTGTTCAAGCTTTTTTTCCTCTATTAGGTAGTTGCAGAGACAAGCAGTGAAAAGTATTTAGTTGTCAATTGGTTAAATCTCAAGTAGTGAACTAATAGCGTGTGCTGAGAAATACTGCCACGACCACAGGCGTCCAGTGAATGCTAATGGGACTGCTGACAGGCTTGCAGAACTCTACACCAGAGTGAATTACAAACAGCTCTCACAAATGGAGCTGGAAGACTTTTTGCCAGAGACTGACTGCTTGAGTCAGTTTTATGACTGAGGGAAGCTGACTGTAAGCATTGTTACACATCACACCTGAGCAACTGCTGCACTGTCAAGAGATCGAGAGCAAAACTTCCCAGAGTCAGCAGAGAAGCTCTGTCTGTTGAAACAGTTCACCTCTCCTAAGTTCAAAACCAGCTGATCTTGCTGTTACAAAAGACACTGCACAGGGTTCCAGAGAGAGGGGAAAAAACCCATAAAAGAGAAAAAAAGGCCATTCGCAGAACAGGCTACCCTGGAACCAAACAGAATATTCAGCCTGAATAACCTGTAGGGACTCAGCGAGATGGCTTAATATGGATCCGAGTTAAGGCAGCCAGGAATATCTGTAAATGAGCGCTATGTCCAAACAAGCTAAGTCATGTAAGTCTCTGGACATTGTTTGAAAGAACTAAGATTTCACTGCCCTCCCCAGATGCACATCTTTAATAGTATTTGCAGTTTAAACAGTATGCTGTAAGATTTTAACCAATAAATGCACCTGTAAATCACTATTTCCAGTACTCTTATTAAACTGGATATGGTTACCAGAGGGGTATAATTTGATACCATGAATCCTTTTAAGCCACTTCAGCATAGGCTTTGCTACAGCAATTACATGAGAATGTAACTGAACTCAGGAAAAAATAGCCAGATTTTTCCTTAATCTTCAATAGGAGAGCAACATACAAGCCATACAACCTCCTGCTTGAGCTTAGCTGGTTTCAGAAAATATTCACTAACAGGCAATATTCCCCACAAAAAACGTGTAGGATTTTAGAAATCTGGAATCATTACTTTGATGAAGAGACTAAGCAAACTATTTTAGGAAGCTGGGAAAGTCTTCAGATGTTTGCCAAGCAGTACTTTAATGCTTTGCTGACATTACAGCTTGATCAATCCAAAGGTCACAAGTCTTTCCTTCGTGATGGGGAGGGGAAGGAGTCATTCCCCCAAAAGGTTGTTACTCTGTGCAAGAGCCAATGAAATTCTGCTAGAAAAACAGCAGCTTCTCCACGGCTATAGCAATGGCCCTCGTTACCGAAGGACACTACGATGAGGAATGACAATCAACAAACAGGAATGGTCTAGAAGGTTCAACTGCAAGACAGCTTCCCCACTACTCATGCTTGTCAGTCAGCTGCAGCTTTGCACACTGTCAGTAAATCATCACTAGAAGGTGAAGGCAGATAATCATTATAATGACCTTTTCTTCACTTACAACATAGCACTTGGTCAGAGACTGCCTGAGCCAGGAGAGTAGCACATTAAACCTCAGAATACTTCACCAGCAAAACAATATTTCAAGTGCATACAACTTGATTTTCAGGGCAGCATCCATTAAGAGATCATCACCTCCTGTAAGACCTTCACTTTAAGCATGAGCCATTGTGAAGAATCCACATTTTTGGTCAGATTGCCTCCTCCTGCTCTCACAGCCAATCTCTCCACAACCCAACATCAGGATGGGTTCAGTAGTGGGTTCTGAACTCCAGTCAGAGCTTCTGTATTTCAGGAAGGAATTTAAGCCTGGATGCTTAATCACCGAGTCTGCTACATACTGGTGTTTCAGCTGAAGGAACTGGTTTACAGCCTTCAGTGTTGTAACACCTGCCAGTTCCAGCAAAACAAGTTGGACTCTTTATGCCACAAAGAATCTGACATTTAATGGTATCCCGTGGAATTTTTTTTTCTTCAAAACCATTTCAGGTTGAATCTTGGGAAGACCAGCAGGTATTTTACTACTTCGTTTTTCTGGATGAAGTGTTAGATTTTATTGAATAGCTATTTTGACTAAAGCCACATGGTAATGTTTGAATGCTGCCACAATATATGAAAAGCAATGTTTTGATAAGTTTATTGTAAACACTTCTGTGTTTCTTTGACTTTCAAGTCTGCCATGTTAGCTTAATATATAGTTTTATACATATAAAAATGATAGTTAAGACAAGAATGTACTGAAGAGCAGCAAGTACTAGCAATACCTCAGTACATGACTTAAACCCAGCTTCTCTATTCTCACTCTAACAACCTCATTAGCTTCAGTTTTATCCACAGCTCATCTTAAGGCATCAGTTTCATTACAAGACTGTAATAGTCACTAGCTGTAGCAGTTTCAGACTAGTGATTTACTAGACTAATACTGGCAGATTTACATCACAAAAATTTTTAAAAGCTTCTAGAATGTGTAGAAAAAATATCCTGCCTTTTCAGAACTCAGTTTTTCAGTTTTTACACAATTACATTTTAGAACATTTCACAACATTTCCCTTTGAAACCATAACCTAGAAACATTAAAAATATTCAAGAAACCTGAAGCCCCATCCCAGAGCATCCAGATACTTCAGAAAATTGTGACTTGGCAGTCCACAGCAATTTGGGATTATGCCTTGATTTAGGTAAGACATTTTGAGCTCACTGGTCCTTTCCTTTAACTCTGGACCAAATGTCTCAATGTAAACCCAGTGGAGGAAGCCAGATCAGTCACGATTTTCTGTTTCCAATGTTTGAGGCATACAGAACAGAAACAAACCCACAGCACTGTACCAGCTGGAACAGAGTAGAACCCAAAGTCTCTAGAACCTTGCCTAGTTAATGAAAATTATCCCTTAAGAAGTGTTAGGTCTAGGATTTTGGATTGTATAATATATTTATATATATATAAATATATATGTATATATATAAATAAAAATAAATAAAAATGTCACATTCCCAACACCAAGTCAGTTTCTTGTTTTTGGAAAGTGGTTAATGCGGGAGCAAAAGATGCAGTGGTTAAAATGACCCAACATCCCCAGAAGAAATGACATGAAGAACAAGGACATTTTGGTATAAAGTTAGTAGTCAAATTCTCCAAGGACGTCTTTTGTTTTTGCTTTTTAAATTAAGAGCCAAATATATTTTTTAAACCACCTCCTTGATCTAACACTTAAATTGCTGACATTGTCCAAATTAGTGTAATTTTTTTTCCTGTAACGTCACTTGGTTCTTGGCTACTAACCTTTCATGTTACTCTTGGATTTGTCAGTTTGCTTGCCTGTGGGGGTTTGGGCCTGCTGCCCCTGCCCACTGGAAGAGGCTGCCTGCTGTGCTGCTTTCTGCTTTAACATTGTCCAGTCGAATGTGTAGTCATATTGGTGGTTCAAGGTCCTAGAAAAAGAGTGAAATACTTTACTGTAACATATCATAACTTCCTTACTGGTAATACTAAGCCTTTGCTGAAAACCCAGACCTAGAGGTTAACTCTTGAAGCAAATACCATCAAGCAGCATTTTCTTCATTGTTTATGCAAAAGTCTGCATTTGTAGAAGCAGCACTTCCCCACAACCCAGCTTACCCATTTGTTTGCACTGAGGTTTTCTGCCTTTTTAAAAAAAAATATATGTAGTTTTAAGGAGAGACTGCAGTATTGTAGATCAAATAACTGCTTTTCGATTCCAGAAATCTGGAATCCAAAAAAACTCTTCTTTTGACAGATGCTGTTCACTCCGCAAGGTTGAGTTTATGTTCTGGTTTCTCTAACAAGCTCAATGAAACAGCACTATCCCCCCCTCCATTGAAATCCATCTCCTGGGCACCGCTACCAGTCCCATCACCAATCTCCAAACATACAAAGCTTCAAACACTTATCAGGGGGTCAATTTCTTAAGCTACTTGCAACAGAACTTGAAGCATGGGCTCAAGCCTCTAGCATTAGTGGTCAGATCATGCAACACAAAACCAAGATAATCTTTTCCTTCATGTTTAACATTGAACATTTTTCAGGTCCTTTAAACAGCTTTCCAAACCCTGAAATGAAAGAAAGTCCCAGAAGAACTTCCTATACCACATACATACAGAGCAGCTTTCCGCAGTGCAAGTCCCACAGAGCCATAACTAACTGGTAAAGCACTGACAAATTTCTGTACTTTTCCACTTTGAGACTGACCTGAAAAGAATACGGAATAATTGCCTCAGATACATGTAATCTGGTGCCTCTTCAAAGCGCAGGCCACGACAGTAGTTCAGATACATGGCAAATTCTGCAGGGAATCCCTGTAAATCAACAGTGTTAATCAAGCCATAGCTTGCAGCAAAAGCTTCTAACAACACTATAACGCAGCAAAAAGCTGTATTTCTGTCTATAATGGCAGAGAAAAACTGGCTGAAGAGTCGTAAGTGTAAATTCCACTTTGCCTCCAGTTACTCATTTATTCCATATTTCAGAAAGCGGATTTGATCAGCAAGTTATCAGGTGCACATTCCTTCCCCAGAATTGTTACCCGATGCATGTTTTGCAATCACAAGTCCTCTGCTACCAAAACCTTCAACATACAACATATTTAAGAGCACTTCATTCAACCTAATTAAACCTAGTTCTTATTAACTAGGTTTCTGAAATAAGTAGTAATTGTCTCTTAAAAAACTCTACTCATGTTTCCTTGATAATCTATTTGAGCACACTAGAGGCAAGGTCAGTCATCACTGTTAAGTGTGAAGACATAATCCATGAAAACCCTCTTTCAAAGGTTCCCTGCTTTACATATTTATACATTTAATGCTATATTAAAGCCTACATGTAAATAGGTAATAGCATACAGCATAGTGCTGTACTACAAGAAAAAACACAGGGTTTAACAGTTCAGCAGTTTGGAAGATGCTGTCAGACTGTAAGGGTATATAAACGTGTATGGCTAGAAGATGCAATCTTTGGTGCTGCTGTTTGATGTGCAAAAACTACTACGTGTTCTCAAGGGCCTTTGTTAACAAGCACATGGCTGCCACAGTTCAAGAGAAATCTTAAGACCCAAAGGATAGCGCTGGAAAAAAAAAAATCATTCTGCAGCATGGCTTTAAAGATCACTTGACATCCAATTCCAATACAGCCTCTATTTGAGATACAGAAGACAGTATGAACAATCTTGAGGAGGCAGAAACAAGTATATACAGGCAAACTATACAGCTCTACCTTGGTTTTATTTATCCAAGAGGGCACACATAGAACTTTCACTGTAGAAGTTGAAGAAATGAACAAGCCTCACCTAAGAGCTGGAGAGCTTGCACAGCCAACAGTTACCAAGAACTGGAATGATGGTGGCATGAACTACGCCAAGATACAGCAGCAAATGCCTACCCTGTTACACACATTCACAGTCTTGCTGGGTGGCCAAACACAAGGCACCCATGACTGCCAGAGAAGTATTATTCAGCAGCAAATGCCATGCAAGACTAAGATACTGGCTCTAGTTTAAAAAAAAAAAACAAACAAAAAACAAACAAGAAAATAACTTCCATTTCACAGTATGACATCATTTGGAAAGTCTTACCTTACACAAAACCTCAACAGGAGTGGACATTTTCTTTTCACTAATCTTTTCATACTTTTGCTTCTTTGTTGCAGCCTGTGGAACATGTAGGTCACAATATAAGAGATATTGTGCAACACTGGATTAACAAGGACAGTAGCAAAAAAAAAATGACAAAAATCCTTTGGTCAACCATAAGTATTTTATGTGAAATCTCCAAGTCCCACACACTTACTGCAAAGAGAATGAAGGTCAATCTGGTATTAAGATTTGGACACAGTTTAATACCATTTGTCGCAGTCTAATGCTTTCATCACATGGCACAGCTCATGTAGTTCTAGCTGCTGCTTTTGTCCATTAAACAGACCAGACTTGCATTTACATTTGCCAAAGTTCTATTAATTCCCACTCAGTACCCCATTCAAGGGCTGCCTGCGTGTTTCAGTAAGCGGCCATTACATTCATTTGCAGCTGAAGAGTTCTAGTGTTTCATTGCTTGCCTTTTTAGAAAACTCACAGCTGCAACATCATTCGAGTTACACAACTCACATGGAGGAAGAAAAACAATTAAAACATGAAAACAAATCACTGAAGTCTATATAACAGAAATAAGAAATATTTGCCATGCTTGTACTTGGCTACCATACATGGAAATACTTGAAACACGTCTGTTGCAGCTAATTATTCAGTTGTGCCACAAACCGGACTGAAGATATCACTAAAGCTGAACTTGCTAGGCAAGAGATTACTTCCACGCTCTCTACAGCAATTCAAAAAGCCACTAACAATGTTATTCTACTTCCCAAAAAGGGCCTCAGCCTACAGCAGGACAATAATAATTTGCAAAGATGACATAAGCTATTGTTTAGCATAAGTCTTAAGATAGTTGAACAATACACATTTTGCCTGCTGCACAAGAAGCAGAAAGAACTTTTCTTCTACATTCTATAAATATCATGCTTTGGGAAAAGCTGCTTTGTATAGCTGCAGCTAAATGTTATATACAACCACCTAGCCAGACCAGCAGACAGAAGCACGATACCCAAACATGAAAGAAAAAAAAGAAGGGGGAGTAGGGAGGCAACAAAACCTACCTTTAATCCTTGCCAAGGCAGACTGGTTCTGTTAAAGTACATCAATACATAGCCTAGAGACTCCATGTCATCCCGACGACTGGAGAAAGAGGAAAACCACAAAGAATTACAAATTTTGGCATTTTATACTTTATTTCAGTAAGTGCAAGCATTCCAAAATGAAAAAAAGTAATAATTAAGGAATAAAACCTAAACTTTGGTGCAAAGGAAGGTCTCTTCCTACTACAGCTAAGACATCTAGGAGTTCAGGATTCCACTGGCAGGCATGTAACAAGTCTTCTCAAGCAGGAAGGAGATCCTATTCACTTTTCAAGCAAGGAATAGTCAGTAGGTATTGTATGTGGTAAGTTTCCATCTGCAGTTACATTAGAATGATTTGGGAAACAAAAACTTTGGAAAATGAAAAAATTAAACATTAACCTTTCCCATTTAATTAAGTAGCTTGGATAGAAATTAAGGTTTCACCTGTAGGAACCAGGGAATGCGTTGCAAGAGAGATACATGACATTAGCCTTAACTTCAAAGATTTTTCCCTGAACCTTGCCTCAGTCTGGGACCAATACTGAACATCTAGCCCCAGAGCTGCATAACGCCTTTCTTTCTTCATTTCTGTTAAAAAATTCCGAATTGTCTCCGTGATTTTTAAAAGGCAAGCAATATTTAGAAAGGTGCATGCATCAATCTGAGGTGCCTCTGCTTTTTTTCCCCCACAAGAAGTCTGTTTCAAGGCAGCTAGAAAACTCCAAAGTTATCTGCCCATAGACTTCACTGAGAACTTGCACGCAAACTCTCATCTAAAAGGCTTCAAATGTTTTCTGTACTGCATATGCTCCAGATCCACACTTCAGCCACATGAACACCATCAGTCTTTGCTACACAGCTTTCATGATTACTAAGGTTAGTACAGTTCACTGAAGTGGAAAAAATGCTCCATGATTTTTTCCCTCTTGGCAAAGTTGCCTCTTCACAGCTGTGGTAGAATCAGATTTTTCCTCTGACTGCCCCTCTGCAGCTGACATCTATTTAACATGAGACAGAAAAATAACTTTTTTCTCCTCCCAGCTCCCTTATCAAGAGAACCAGACAGGCATTGCTGCTGCTTTGCCACCCAGGCAGATCTGCAAGAAAAGCATTTAAATAGTGGCAGGAAAAACTACACACCTACTACCCCTACAAGGGAGCAAAAGGCTGAGAGCAGTATTGCAAACAGGATTATACATATAGGTGAGGGTAAAACAGCTCTCTAAGTGAGAATAACCTGTAAGAACCTGGACAGATCTACCTCTAGATCTTGGTATGAGAGGAAAGAAGTTGTAGGTGATGCTTCATGTTATAGCCAACCCAATATAAACACTAATAATCACCAGAACCACCTGCCTGTCACCCCCTCAACACATGTTCCAGCTCTCTGACCCTTTGGGGAACCAGCTCAGGGAGCCACCCCAGAAAAAAAAATCAGCTTGGCTCCCTACACTATTTCACCACAAGGCTGAAAAAGCACTAGCTATGCCCAGAGGTCAGGGAAGAGAAGATTTGCTTGAGGACATGGTATAGTGCTGGAATGGCAGCATTAGGTTAATGGTTGGACTTGATCTTAAAGGTCTTTTCCAACCTAAATGATTCTACGATTGGTTGACTCCTCTTGACAGCAGCTAGCTCTGAGGTCATCTCAGCTGTAACATGAAACCACAGTCAAAGACAGACGGATGAAAAACAATACTAAGCCCACAAACTCCAGCCTGCAAAACTTGCTAATTCTATTAGAATTGCAGATTTTAATCATCTTCAGGATTCAGTGAACCAGTATGGGGCCATGACATAAAATTACATTTTCTGAGACAGCAGTGGTAAATTCAGAAGCAATAAAGGGATTAATAGTTTCCTTCCCCCATCTGCTTCATTGTTTTAATGTTTAATTTCATGATTCTGTAGCAGAAAACATTTAGTTCTGTACATCTATAATGGATACATTGCATTTGAGCATATACTGACAAAAGTGATTTTCAGGATTTGGAAACCAGGAAAATACTCTCTATTACCCAAACAAGAAAGGGATAATGTTCCAAACAGCTCCTTGAGAATAGCTGTCATTACATATAGGAAAACATGTTCTGTAACAGTTCAAGTACAGCACTAACAGTTAAAATATTCTGTCATAAGCTTCAGGACTGTTTTTTCTTAATAACAGGAATATATTATTTGTTTGCCTCACTGTTGCCTTGATCTAGACAGTTTAATAGATTTTAGCATGCACCAACCTACAATTCTATTAGAATTCCCAGTACCAGCAGAGACAGTACAAGACCTCCAACTAAATTCAAAAGCAGTAGTCCTTTGAAGTTCCCTCCCTGCACTGCGAGGTGCTAGCACAGCTATTCCTTTAAATGAACGGCTTGGGTTGTATGAAATATATTTACTTCACAAATGACACCTGTCATTTACCCTACTTGACCCACATGTCAGGTAGGCTTAAGTAATGACAGTGACAGACAATAAAATACACTTAAGGAACCTTAAGGAAATTAAAGCAAAGAGGAAACATGGAGCATTTTAAAATATTTTGTAAGTTACATGTTCTGTTGAAGTTGACAACCAGATATTCTGTCATTCCCATCTTGATTAAACTGAAGGATGGAGAGTTTTAATATGGGAGTTTTAACTATGTCTAAGTGACCTCAGCATCATGTGGTAAAGCCACACTATTACACTTACACATTACAATACCTAGGCATATAGGTAAGGAAGAGGTGCATTACTTCACATCTCATGAGTACCTAACATACACTTCCAAACAACTTGAAAAGAAGCAAATTAGGTACTTGGATTCTTTCCCCTACCCTTGCACAGGCAGCCAAAAAGAAAGCACTTGCAAAGGGATATATACACTTATTCATATAAAATTAGTTCAGACACTTCAGAAGCTTACAAATAAGATCATCTTGCAGCCTCCAAAAGCACAGCAGTAATCTCCTTGAACTCACCTCTGCTCAATGCCAAGATGTGCATTGATACTGGCATATCGAGCTGTGCCAGTGAGATTTTTGTCTTCTCTGTATGGTATGTGTTGCCTTGTCCTGTTGTCCCGGTACTTTTTGGCCAAACCAAAGTCAATAAGGAATAACTTAAAGAAAAATGAAAACAGATTACATTCCCATACAATGCAAGGAATCCCCAATCTCTTTTACTAGGCATTAGCTACATTTTAAGACATCCACACAATGTAACAGCCTACAGTTAAGAGGAAGCAAAGTAACAGTGCAGTGTCACAACTAGCTTTAAGTACCCGGTTCAAAAACTCAATCGTGAATTAGTTCAAGCCTTTTCTCGATCCAGTGGAATAGATTAGATTGTGCTACTCAGCATCTGGAGCTTAGTTCTACAATTATTTTACATTACAATTGTATTTTATATCACATTAGCTTGGTAACTACAGCGCACAATTTAGGAAGTAAACTAACGTGTGAAAGCACACTTCACAAAAACCCACTCACACTAGAGCAGTTTACACATACAGATAGTTAATGGCAGCTCAGAAGCTTAATGCAAGTGATGCACATCCTGTATTCTTCTCTATGTCTCAAAGAACACTGGCCATTCTGCAGAGCGTAAGGCCAAAGCCTTCAACAGCAAACAAGACATTCTGCTTTCAATCATGTGCTTGTTTTAAGACTACCAGTACACTATCACAGCAGCATGACACACTTGCTGATGATATTAATACAGCTGGGAAGCTAAAGCCTAGTACGTGGAATCCAATTTAGGTTTTTAATAACCAAGCTTGCCCAATGATTTGATATTTAGCAACAACTGAGTGTGTGCTAATTAGTGTGCTAACAGCCAGCCTATCTACAAAAGTTAATACAGACTGTACCTTCTTGCGACAAGATTTCAGGACTAGGCAAAAAAAGCTGAGGCAGAAGTATGTAAGGAACATTTCAAATTCTAGCTATCAGTCTTCAAGATACAAATCATCAGGCTGAGCTCCTGATTCCAACACTGGATTAATGCTATGGGATCAGGGACTATAACCCTTACAGATTAATGAATACTGCAAAAGTAACTCAGGTAGGGGAAGGAGATGATTGAAAGAAGACCAAAAGTTCAAGAAATTATCAGTAAAAACCTATCTAGTATCACCTTAAAAGTGATTCCAGAACAGAAGATGCAGCTTTAAATGCAAATGAGTACTGGAGATTGATACGCAGGTATACCTGCATCCAAGACTGAAACAAAGGGTCACTCTGGCACACTGAAGTGCTGTGAATTATAAAGTGACACTTGACATGGAAGTATCAAAGATACTGAAAGACTGAAAGTTTCTGAATTGCATGGTAGATATGTTTTACAATTCTAGTTGAAGAAGATTTTCTAATTATAGTAGTCTAGACAAAAAAAAAAAAACCCAAAACCTCTTAAACTACTGATGTCAGAGCAGAAAACCTTGAAGTCTTGCCATGATTTATATGCAACCACAAAGTACAGCAGTTCTACATTTGCTGTTCTAGTGCAAGTCACCCTGAAAGCCCAGAATGCATTGAGCAAGAGGACGTAAACCCAAGTTTTTAAAACTACACTCGTCAGACGGTTCAGGAATGTGGGGGTCTTGTCTTTGTTGCACCCACCACAGCTACCACTAGAGGTAGTTACTCACTTAGTGAGCATGATCATGTTCTCCAACTACCAGGAAATTAGCTATTTTGATACTAAACTCCTAAAGCAGATAGCATAAAGCTCCTACGTGATTACTGCAAATGCAACTTTCCTAGAAGCAAAGCCTGAGCTCAAATGCAATCCCGTATTTTCTGATTAAAGCTTTCTGATCTGATGATAGTCTCATGAAAGTATAGTTTGCAATAACTACTTTTGCAGGGCCTTTGCTCATTAGTTTAAGCAAAACAGTATGCCTTAAGAAGGAGGAAAAACCGAACACTATACACATCAGTCAGAATACTTTCACACACGTTTAGTTACAAACACTTTAAACAATTCAAAGTCTTTACGTGCTTTCTGTAATCCTGGGGATCTTGCCATTAATTAATGGTATGAAGGGACAAAGTCACAGTTCATGAATCAAAATAGTAAACACTATAAGTGTGCCTCTAATACAGAAATCCCTGCCGTCTAGCCCTGTTTAGCACAGGCATGGTAAGACTAATTTCTTCAAAAGAGTTATGCTAGTAAATGATGCTCTGCCTCTTCCATAGCTGCTACAAGCTCTTGATACTAGACCTGAACAAGGTAATTCTGCGTTCTCTCAAGACCTATGGGTAGGCCTTTTTAAAAAAAAAAAAAAAAGGAATCAATTCAGCAACACAGACCTGGTTTATGCTAGTCAAGTAACTGGATATTATTTTACAGCAGTGATTTCTTGGGGGAAGTTTACTCTGTTCCCTAGCTCAGGCTCAGTGGAAGGCAAAGGAGTAAGTCCATCTTGCAAAGAGTTAAGCTGGAGGATTGGAAGAAACAGCCTGATTTGGATGAGCACAGAATGTACCGATGCCAGCCAGCAGGAACACAGACGCATTCCCACAGATAACCTCGTATCACCTTAATTCTGTTTGTTGCATGATCAGCAGGAAACTGGAGAAGTAGGGCAAGATTTTTGCCAAGAGCAACTAGAGAAGTAGATCAAAGTCTCTGCCTCAACTGATAAGAAAGTTTCAGAAGCAGACAACAGAAGCCTGTCAACTTGCATACAGCTAGCTGCCTGGGATTTAATACACGACGACCATCATTGTGAAAAGCTACGGACTGATTCTGTGGCCAAAATCCTGAGCTATGATTCATATTCAGCCATTTCCAGCTGTCCTTCTATGAACTGGCATATGTCTTCATTTCTCTCCAATTCATCTTCCCTTAAAGAATCAGGAGTACTACATTTACCACTAGAAGATAAGCTCGTGCTTCCCCAAGACATAGCTTGTTGGAGTAATTTCGTTTTATAAGCACAATGGATGAAAATTTGTAAGAGTCTTCATTACACATTTGGAAAGATTTTGAACAAAAACCGCAAGGGAAGGAAACAGAACTTCTCCACGTGCATCCAAAGACACTGCAGGAACCCTACAGGAAGGCAAGCAGACAGTCCAACGCATAGGCCCTGCTATTTCACTAGGACAGCATGTCTATCCTTTAACACATTCAACAGATTGCCTTTGAGTTTTAAAGGACAAAAATGAAACCTGCATCTGAAATCAAGCACGTACATTTAGCCCTTTTTAATATCAAGTTTAGAAATAATTCCACAATTTAAACAAGCGCCACAGGGAAACATCTTAGTAATGTTACATGTTTGCCAAGTATGTCTGAATAATGCCAACATAAGAGGTGCTTTTGCAAGGTCTACATTCTCCAGAAAAAAAACAAAACCAAAAACAAAACAAAAATAAAGCACATGAATTTGGGGTTGAGGTTGGAATAGGAGACAGTTCAGACCTGGTTTAATCCTGAGAAAGATGGGTCCTGAGAAGTACTAACAGTCATGCTTCTTTTCCTCTTCCCCACTGGAGATTCTAAACACTGAACAAACAATAGAGGGTGGCAGTGCATCAAACAGTATTGCTTACATTGCAACAATGGCCGGCGCAGACAGGCAACACCGAGGCGTTTGAGAAAGAACAGGGTAGCCAAATGCCATCCTTCTTCCACCAAGCACTGTACTTTTCAAAAAACTATGTATGTTCATGGTTTTTTTGTTTGGTTTTTTTTTTCCAAGGATAAAATTTGAAAGATGTGACAAGGTAAATTTCAAGTGTGAGCCACTCCAAAATGGCACTGCCTTAACCAGGGATAGCAATGGTGACATTTGGCTCTATTAAAAAAGGAAATTGAAGTTTGCTTACAAAAGCGTCCTTTGGTTCCACAAACTGCCCTTCCCCCAAAAGACATTTAGAAAAAGTAAATCTTCAGTAAGGAAGAGGTAGAAGGCATTTAGTCACCTTAAAGTTTACTTTCATAAGCATGCAGGGCTTATTTCTAGCAGAGCTGAAAATTCATCTTTTAAGGTGGGAGCAAAATTTCTCCCAATCACCAAATTAAAATTTGAAAAAAGTCAATTTATTTTTTTTTAAAAATATAACTGACAGGAAGCTACTGGAACAAGATTACCATGCTATTCTAGACTTTGTGGCCGATTTTCTTTAATCTGTGTATAGTAATCTCTAGAAAACCCCAAACTAAGCTTAGTTACAAAAAGAAACAACGTAAATACTGTATGGTTGCAAGTGTTCCCTAGATAAATCACTTGGTTCCAAACTGAAGCAACCAATTTGCTGAAAACCTATCAATTTGCACTTCTCTCAAGAACTACCTCACTCAGCTCTAAAACCCTGCAACAGTAGTGAAGCCCATGCCCACACACAGTGTTTACCACCATAACATTGCATGGCTTCCTAACTAGTCTACTAATAGAAAAAAATATATTGGTTTACAGGCAATTATTTTTCATTTCAGCTGATGCAAATCTAATGTGTTCCTCCACTAAAGTAAGCACGGCAGCAATTTCTAGGCCATTAATCCACATCAAGATGAAACAGAGTGCAGCAATGCCAACGTAGCATGACTGTGCAAAAGTATAGAAAAATGGCCCAAAAAGAACAGTTAGAAATCAGAAACTAAAACTAGGAAAAAAAAATTAAAGTTTTCAAGTTAAGTCATGCCAGAAAATTAAGGAGCCTAACTGCTCAACACAGCAGAGAAAAATAGAGCTCTACAGAGTTAAAGTATGAAACTTGGGAACAAGCAAAGTTTAACAGCAACATGATTACATAAAGACTGCCTTTCAGCTAGACTTACAAACTTTTCCAACATTGGCTGTATCTAAACGTTCAGTGCACTGCACCTCTTCAGACAAGAGCTGTTATCTCATGTTAATCAAGCTTTCCCCTTCTAACGTTCATGGCCCTGAAGTTGGCATTCATACAGGCAAACAAAGGTAAACATTTTAAATACTAGTAGTGCCTAAAGAGATGAGACATTCTCAGATGGCATATAGAGAAGATAAGTGGGAATCTTGCTTCCAATAAACAGCTTGATCACATACATTTGTCCTGAAGTTAATTTCTATTAAGTAGCATGCTTAATGCATTGCCAATGCTGCCTGTCTGCCCGAGCTCGACATACAAATTGCAGGATTATGCATATTTCACTCAAGAGAACTAAAAATAAAATAAAAAAGTTTTCTTCTATATAAGGTTTTCAACAGGAAACATGCACTTCTGACTACGTTTACCCATCCAAACAAGTGCAACAACCTCAACCCAACCCCCTTGTGGCCTCCCCCCCCAGCTTTCCCCGCCCCCCGCCCAAAGTAAATTGAGAGCTGTTTTTTGTTGTACAACAAATGAGGTACTCTAAAACTTAACAGTTTTCCATCAACATATTTGCATAATTTCATTTATTTATAAAGGCAATTGATCTATATGTTGGCTATTAAGTCATATCCACAGTTCTGATGGCTGAAGAGTTCTCTTTACCAGTCTGTCACTGCAAGATTTAACACCCTGATGACTGGTAGGTCAGGAGCTCCCACGTTGGCACGAATTCTTTTCATCTCAGGAAGTCAGCCCCAAAGCCAAAGATAAGATTTGACTTTAACAATGAGGAAAAAAAATGCTATTACAACAGTCATCTCTATAATGAAACTCCACCACTGAGAAAAGTACCTAAGTATTCTCTAGGGTTAGTTTATAATCTTGTTGCAAGCCTAGACATCATCTTGCAATCAAGTGCATCTCACAGGGCGGGTCAGAGACCCATATGTGTACGCCACTGCATTTAGAAGTGGACACTGAGAAATGCAAGTTCTCACATCAAAGAACCATGGTTTAGCATCCAAAACATCAGTTTTAACAGCGAGTCTTCAAAGGATTGTGCAACTTGAATCAAGTAACATAGCCATTCCCTTTGGATCTTTTAAACAAAGAGCATTAGACTAACCTTATTACAGTGACGCCCAATACCCATTAGGAAGTTATCTGGTTTAATGTCTCTGTGTATAAAATTCTTTGTGTGCACATATTCAATTCTACTGATCATCTGTAAAAAAAAAAGCAACAACAAAACAGGTAAGATTTCAATGAGTGCAATACAATTCCCTTAAACCTTCAGTGAAAGCATGAATTTTTAGTGTTACCTTCCTCTGCAACTTACATATTTGCTTAATGAAAACCAAGTCTTTTTTTATGCTGTTCAAATAAATTTATCTTTCTTGCATGTTATAATTCCATAATCTTTGTCAGGAAATGGTAGATTAAATACCTGAAACTATTTCCCAGACATTCGAGTTCTTGTTCTAACTACAATGTCCCATTAAAGAGTAATTTCTTTTTCTTACTTCACACAAAGGTTTCCTATACCTACCACAAGACAATTTTAAAGCTCATTCCCTCCCCAGTCCCAGTTATTCATTAATCTGGTTATTCACTCAAACATCACTTTTCCAGGTAACCATTTTCACGGAGCAAGTAACAACTTGATTGTGGCCCATACTGTCATATCTAGGCTACCGTGATCCAGGAATACCAGTCAGCAATGAAGATGCAGAAAAACTCTGGCACATCTGTATCATCATATATGGTCACGCAATTTCCTGTGCGTGAGATCACAGCATATGCATTTATGTGACACAGCTTTCCAACTACTCAAACACTCCTTACGCAGTCTTCAGTGAGTTGAATTGTTACAACATCATAACCTTGGCAGCTGTTCTACTGGACTATGCACTAAAGGACAGTTCCATGCACTGGTATCGTACATCCCATCTATGTTTCCCAGATGACAACTAGTTAGTGTTTATCATCCAAAGGAATACTGCACAAACCCCATAGATATTCGCTGGAGATGCTGTAACGCCCAGACTCTAGCTAACTGAGCAGGCAAATGGCTCTCTAAAGCAGGCGTACCACTCACTTAAAGCAGCTGAGAATAGAGACAACTGACCTTGTCTCCATACAAATGCCATGAGCTTCCTTGGCCAAGAGCCTGGGATTCTACGAGCATCTGGCTAAGTGACAACTTGGTACTGACATCAATTACGTAATATTAGATGAAATTTAAACTACCATTGAAAATTCAACTTGAGAAACCCTTACCGCCTTTCAAGTAGCTAAAGACAGCACAGTCACGCTATTTATTAAATAGCAAGAAATAAATATGGCTGACCATTTCAAATGCTGTACTCTCATGACTAAGCTGAAAACATATAAATTGCTATAAAAAGACCTTAGTTTCAGAGACCATGATTACGTTTGAGGTACAGTGGCATCTCCACTAACAGCGTTAAGAATGGTCTTTAAGCACCACAACAACAAAACCTGTATTTATCAGCTCATGCTCTGGTACTAGAAGTTACAGGAGGTTGTGAGTACATAGTGACATTCAGACCCATAGACTTGCATGTTGCCCACCTGTCACCGCAGCTGGCCAACACGTAACAGGTTTCCACTGAATGAGATCAACTGTAACTGGAGACTGCTTCAGACCTTCTACCACCACCCCCATGGCTGATATTGGGAGTTAATCCACCCACATTAGTCTTGATACTTTATGAAAGTTCCACTTGTTACATCTTAGCATCAAGGAGCTGGTATCTGTGCTGCTCTCCCACTGCAGGCCTATGTTCACTTTGTATGCCACAGAACACAGAAACCACCGTTAGTTCGTTCCTATACTTGGTCAAGTGTTCACTTAGCTACATACAACACTGCATAACACATTATTCAACCCACTTAAGAACCACCACGTTGCACAAAATATTTCAGGGTTAACTTCCTCATGGTAAGATTTGCACTTACCTGGTCTGCTAACATAAGTACTGTTTTCATCGTAAACCTGCGAGAACAGAAGTTGAACAGGTCTTCAAGGCTGGGACCAAGAAGATCCATAACTAGAACATTGTAGTCCTTTTCTTGACCATACCACCTGTAACAAAGAAAATTATTCAGTGTTAGCAGGAATCCTAATGCAGCTCAGGACACCATTAGCCCTCTTGCCTGCAAGGGCACATTGCTGACTGATGTTCAATCTTGAAAGCTAACTGAAAACTAAGGCTAGAAGTGTCTTATTTTTCCTGGAACCAGAGTCTGAGGACAAAACAGAATACACAAGGTGGCAAGTGTGTGTGCACACAATTTTCGCTCAAGAGGGAACACTACTACACTTTAGCATCAACTGAAATACCAAACTCCAACAAAGCAGAAGCCATTACATGTCAATATACTGAGGTGTGTGTACAAAGTCTGAACTGAAACTCATCTGCAGGACACCTCACACTCTCAGTATTGTTTCCTGCGTTATTTAACTTCACAGAAACATCTTTAAATGCTTTAGGCTTTGCCTTCTGGTATGACTTCTCTGCAACAGACCGAAGCAGCTCATGCAGTTAACTTGTATGCCACTTCTTTGTTCATCCATCCAAACAAATGGCAAATTGTACTGTCCTATTAAGTAGAAGATAAAGGCTCTTTACCAGATTTTCAACATCAAAATGGAAAAACACTTAAGCAGCATAAAAGCAAAAACCCAAATCTGGAAAAATATCAGTTGAAGCCTAACAGATTGATATCCACCCTTAAGTGTCTGATAGATCAATTTGAGGCAAAAACTTAAATGTTACCAATGCCATGAGGACAAGCAGGCAGCCTTCCATGCATATTTTTCCTTCCAATTCCTGTCTAGTATTTCCATCATGGTATTCCTTTTATGTTATCTGCAACCAGGTGATAGTATTTCACCACCTAAGCTGCCTGAGAAGACCTGGAGTCACACCCTTCACTTCTGCAAATCTCCATACTTTAAAGCAGCACTAAAGACAGAACCTGAATATTCTTCTCTACAGTCCTGCACATTCCAGATACCTACAGTTAAGTGATAGGTGTGTGTGTAAAACTGTTTATGAAGCTGTGCTGAGCACTAGTATATCACGGTAAAGATTCAACACCTTAATCAGAAGGCCGCATTTTTGCCTTTGCTAGGTACCTAGTCTTTATGACAAGGACCTAGTACCAGCAGTCATGGATAAGGCACTGACCAACTCTCTCCTGGAGGAGTCTTGAAGTTTCCAACAACAGTGGTGCAGACAAGATACACCAAGAATATACACCATAAGTGCATGCAGATAAAAAAATTTAAAAAAAAAAGAATCAAGATTCAGCTCTAACACAGTAGTAGCTGGGGCTCAGAGATCTGTATAGACATTTTATTTCCACTTTAGGCAATGACTAGGAGACAAATCCATAGTTGTCTGGAAAATAGTTACCACTGATAAAACTGACAAATTCCTTGGTACTCACAGGATTCCAAGCTTAGCCAGGGTAGTAAAGTAAAATGTTTACAAAACTGCAGAGAAAAGATTTCTTTCAGAAACTATTGGCCTGTACCTTCCCACTGTCAGGAATCTCATAGAAACTATGCACTTCATAATGCATTGTTATAAATTTGATAATTTTTATATATGAACTGTGGATCATACTAATTGTTTTACAGGTCAGTCTAGGACCATTATTCATTCCCTACATCAAGAGGGGATGCAGAAAATATGCATTTTGAAAGCAGTTATTCAAATGAAATGTCAACAGAACAGTTTTCCTCCAACATGTTAATGATCATATCAATACTATAAGTACTATTTAGCAGTCTTTGCCTTCTAAAAAAAAAAAAAAAATCATTGAAAGTACTATGATATACCAACCCTCCCCTCAAACTTATAAATGACTCAACTAGAAAAGCATGCTGATGGTATTATTTGATAAAGTCTGCAATTTATGAAAAGGTTAATGTTCACACTGTAACCTGACACTGAGCCATGAAACCTACGCATTTTGAAAAGACCTGCCTAGCTAGGCCCTTTTAAGGAGTGATCGGAAGCTAGTTTTAACTGCAAGAGCAACCAAGATGATTTTATTTAAATAAATGCAATGCAGAGATGGAGAAAGTCAAAATGAGATGCTCTTAAGAAAAGCTCTTAATCAACTCCAAACCAGCTTCAGTTCAAGAATTACTGACTATGCCTGTAAATCTACTTCTTGGTTCCTATCAAAGTCACCTACGCAAATGGCTGAGTAGTTTTGACAAGGCTCTATAAACAACTCCATAGGTCACAGTTGAAAATGAAACATTGTGGTCATCTAGAGCAATGAAAACTGGACCAAATGACCTGTTTGGTTATTCTGCCAAATGAAATTTAGCTTTGTTGTGAAAAAGCCTAAAGAATATGAGCCGAATTAAAAAATTCTGAGTAAGTCAAGATCTAGACAAAATACTATTTTCTTCAAGAAATGGAAGTCCAATTCAGCCACTGAGTGTAATTGTTCAGTGCCCAAGAGACTGCAGTATAAGAGAAAAGGATCAAAGATCAGTCTTCAACTGAGCTAAGAAAATTTAGTTACAGCATCACAGAAAAAGTAAAGCTGACGAAAAGGAAGCTTACCCTGGGAACTACATTTTAAAAAGCATTTGGTTCCTCTACAGGGAACTGGTTAGTAAGTGCAGTAATTCAGATCGATTGCACAACCTCCATTTGGCCTACTTCTACATATGCACAAGAAATTTTAATCTCCTGACCATTTTGCACTGAGGAAAAGCAGAATCAACTCTGCAAGACAAAGAAATAAGACAGGACCTCTTAACATTTCATTCTCATGTTTACCTGGCTGTAATTCTTCACAGAAGACTGCTGCATCTATTCATTTCACTGCTGGCAACTGAAACTTCTGCTAGGGTATTGGAGTAACTTGCACTTTATTTACTTTGCTAACACTGCAAGTAAGCTTTCATTTCCCTTGGAACATTTCCAGGGAAAATGGGATTAAGAAGTAAGGCTACATCATGTCCATTCAAAGTCTAGTATCTGCTACTACTGGCAGGTCTAAGTAAAAACGTTAGAAGTCTTGGCTCTTCTTAGGAAACCTTGGATATTATGATACATAAGAGCTTGCAAATACTCCTTACTCCCATATTTGCATAATCAATGTAAGACAGTATATAAGCACACATTTTGGATGACCACAAATTCAGAGCACTTTGGCATGCAAGTTTTAACACTACTGGGCTAAAGTACAAAACAATATGGCAACAAACAGCACAACTCAAAAAAAGCTAATGTCTCAAAAAGAAAACTTCAGAATTCTAATACTGCATCAGCAATGAAACTTGAACTACTAATACGAAGGAACGACCCATACAAAGCCCTGGGCAACTATTAGAGTACCCTCTTCTCATGCTAAAGTTAAGAAAGCAACAGCAGCAATACATTTTAAGCAGGGAGAGTTTTGGAGAGGAGTGAAAAGTGGGAGCAAGGGATTTAACAACTTGACAGTTCACTTTAGGTGGGTAATAACTCTGCGTATAGTTACATAAAATGTATTATTGTGCTGGGGGAAGAAGGAGGAAGGAGAGGACATTTGGAGCAATGCCATTTGTCTTCCCAAGTCACTGTTACATGTGATGGAGCCCTGCTTTCCTGGAGATGGCTGAACCCCTCGCCTGCTGATGTGAAGGAGTAAATTAATTCCTTGTTCCATTTTGCTTGCATGGGCAGCTTTTGTTTTACCTGTTAAACTTTACCTCAGCCCATGAGTTTTCTCATTTTTACTCTTCCAATTCCCTCCCCCATCCCACCAGAGGGGAGTGAACAAGATGCTGTGTGGGGCTTAGTTGTGAACTGGGGTTAAACCACAACAATTATTTCAAAAATAAAAGCTAAATTACCAGACTAGGAAAACTCATTATTTCTCAAATTCATTCCCACAGTGCTGTATATCCCATTAGGACATATCTCCTAAATAGAGAATTTTGATTCTGTAGCACAGGACCATTTATACCTACTTATGCCAAAAAAACCATACAAAGTATGGATTATCAGTTTTCCTGAAGAACAGCAGGAGACGATCTTATTGAAGACTACACAAAACATTAACAGTACAGTATTATTATGAAGAGCTAAGATTTATCCTTGAACTGGCAGCATACAATACAGCTGTTAAGAACCCTAGCCTGTATTGAAGCTGTCATCGTCACTCTCCCTTGCCTCATCTGTTTAAAGCTACAGATCAGTTAAAATACAGTAAATATTATAAAGCTTTCTGACAAAGCACAGTTAAGATTGAATACCGTGACCTTAATTTGACTTCAGTGACTTGTCTAAATTGAAAGACCAAGACCCACCATGTCAACAAGTTTCCAAATCATGTGGTTTAGCAGCCTGATATATTGCCCCAGTATAAACACAGCTGAAATTTTGTAACATCTTCAATTTCAGTATTGGTAGCTCTATGCTGAAGAACTAAGTCACATGACACAGTAGTTTGGAAAATACTGTTTCCAGATCCATACAGCAAAGCAGGTATGATGCCAGATCACATGACAAGTGAATGTTCACCTGAACTCATTTGGGGTGCTTTTTTTAATTCCCTTGACTAACCTTGAGACAAGTAAGTGAAGTACTGATGCACATTTAGCACTTTGTAGCAAATAGGTCTACCCAAACTTGAAATCCTTCTCTGCTTTCAGAGCTGCATCTTTCAAAAATTGTATGATGTCTATTTCAGCAACTGCATATTTCACAGATAATGTCAATGACAGAAGAGATGTTTGAGAAAATGTTAACAGCTTTTCTTTGGTTTAGCTGAGAAAACATTTCATTGGGTTATTATAATAATTCTCTTCACATCTATTGTGTCTTCCTTTGAAAGGGTCAAATTGAGGTAGGTCAACTAGCAAAGAGAGGTGGGCGAAGGGCTAACAGAATTCAGAGACAGGCCATGAAATTACAGGCCCAGTTTCAGACTACTGTACCACTTACACACTTTTAGTAGATAACCAGCAGTTTCATCCATTACGTTGTCACTTGTAATTACAACAAGGTAACAAAGCCAGCACAATTATCAAAACTGCATGAGCTGGTCACATGATGAAGAAAAGCATTCAGAAAATTCACATAAAATCTCAAATTCACATCAAGACAAACTAAATTCCTGAATGGCTGTTGAAACACTGGTAAAGAAACCCCACATCGCATGCTTTCTGAAACCATGAAGGCAGTAAAGGCACTGTTACCATTAGCGTAATGGCATGTCATTTTGTCTACAGCTTATTATATACAAAACCGGAACATCAGCTCAGTGTCACAAGAAACTGTTCCTACTACCAGAGCAACTACAACAAGACTATTTTGTTCCAGCTTAATAAAACCCCTCCTCAAGCAACACCTGCTTTGCCACATAACCTATCCTCCACTAAAGGCTTCTGTCAATTCAACCACTGACTATTCCAGTAGAGGCTGTGGCAACCTGGAATTACAAACAGAACGTCATGCTTTTGAGAGACAAAAAAGTATCTCCTGGTGCCTCACTGCGAGGAAGTACACCACTTTTGTGACAAGGCTAGAATAGATAAACCTCTAGACTTCCAGAAACCTTTACAGTTGCAAAGAATAGGCTGATTTGGACTTTGACATTACAAAAGCAGCAAAAGTTTATGTAATTCATAATATGTGACCATATGATAACTCTGTGTAGCTCTACACAATTAGTTTCCCAGCACTTGGGCTTTCAAACACCAAGTGGAAGAGTTCCCATGACAAAAATGGAACTTGTCAGAAGAACTAAGGTGGATAAAAAAAGCTATTAAAACAAAGTGTATGGTGAACAAGCAATCTGGAAAAAACTTTTTACTAGAATTACCTGAGATCACCTTATTAGCAAGGTTGACAAGTCAGCAGGCACATGAAGGTGAAAAAGCAAGTCTGGAAGGCCTCATGAACACAAAGGATTCAGACATCCTACAGAAAACCAAATGACACTGAACTGATGAACACTCTGGAACTGTATTCCATTTCTGCAAGCACTAAGTCATTTATACAAAAGTCTCTGAACGAGGCATTAGTCAGATGATGTGACTAAAGAGAAAACACAGACCTCCCTATAATCATAAAGCTCCAGTATCAGGCATCACCAAAAAATAGTAAGTAATCCTACCGAGTAAAAGTACAGGTATTCTACACGGAAACTGTGAAGCAATCAGTATCAATGCTTAAGGCACTAACGAGCAAGCCATGTCACCAACATTCAAGAAAGGAAATCCAAATCAGAACAGGGACAGAAAAGAGACTTCAAGAAACATGGGAAGGTGGTGACCTCTGTAATCATGTATTCAAACAGCTCAGGAAGGCAGCTATGGAGTTATGCAACTATTCTTTATAGATACCAGAGGTCTGCAATAGGGAGAAGTTATTAACAGAAAAAAATCAGGGAAGAAATAAATAGGAGCTGACTGCCTACAGGCACAAGCATTTACCTTTAGGCACAGAACCTCTCCCTCTCTGTCCTGTCTGACAACAGGATCATGAGCACTGCCACACCAGCCTAGAAAGTTTTAACATTGCACCTGACTGATTCACAGAAAGAATAGCACGTTGTCCAAAACAGGTGCTGGATTTGGACTAAAGTGGTCCCTTCTGGTCCCACGTTCTAGACTTCTCAGGACAGACATCTCCTGACAAATAATGATGTTTCAGGCAAACTGGGAAGTATATTCTGCCTGTAAAAATATACTATTTTGATTCTTAACAGATACCGAAGCAACACATGTAAGAAAGGTAATCTACCATCTTCAGATTCATGTCTAAATTGACACATATTTTGTATTTCTAGTTTATCTCCCCTGAAGCTGGAAAAGCACTTAACTCTTAGCCAGCTAGGAGTAACACAAATGAACATAATATGGCATGACTGAAATACTTAAGTGGAATATTTAGCAGATGTCATCTAACATTAGTTGCCATGGTGAGTATGAATTAGGCCACCCAAGTACTAAATAAAGAAACAGCAATGAACACCCTACGCTATGAAGTTAGATAGACTCTATAAATAAAATTCTGTATCATTTTTTTGTACACTTATGACAGAAATATGAATACGTGAGGTATGCCAGTGCAACTCAGCTCCTAAGCAATAAGGTCACTTCATCTGCCTAGTGTTATGTTGCATTCATACGTCCATATAGTTGACTTGCTGTTTTGCTAGCTGTTTAATGAGGTACATTAACACCTGATAGGAAGTGAGGAGAACCTAAGTCAAGTTCCTTCCATAAAAGTCAAAAGGTTCAGTTCAGTTGGAAGGTAAGCCATTAACCCGCAGTAGGTACAGGAAACATTGCTGGAGAAAAAGTGTTTCATTAGTAACTCTGCTGATGACCTGTTCCAGACAAGAGGAACACTGAACTAAACTGCATACTTTTGCAGCTGTTTCTGCAAAGGCTGAGCTAAGGTACAGAACAAGAAGAAAAAAAAAAATTTAAAAAATAATAAAAACCAGCTTTCCTTGTGTTTTCAAACTGTGGTCTCTCTTGGATGCTTCTAAGGAGTCCACAAAGACCAATTAAGATAGAAGTTTAGATTGTTATAAAACATGAAACAGATTTTGTTTAAAGACATTCATTCTCTCAGTAGAAAAATTTTAGGTATTAATTTAAAAGGCTAGCTTTCAATTTTACTTTGAGCTACCAGAACAAGAGGCTTCCTCTTATCTACTAGAGTGGTTCTGCCCTTCAGTATACAGCCTTAAGCAGTAACAGAAGGTTAATTAATAGGAGGCTCTATTGCTAGAACCTTCCTCCTTGTTACTTGCAGACCTAGATGAAAGTATCAGTCTTACCAATGGAAAAAAAAAATATAGAAATACTTTTCAGACTATCTGATTAGTAGATTGGTTTTTTTGTTGGGGGCTTGTTTTTTGTTCGTGGGTTTGGTGGGTATTTTTCCAGTAGTGTTTTTTTCCTTTTATGCTGCAGGAAGTTATTGCGAGAAGAGTTTAAGATGAAGCTGTTTGAGATGTATATTTACAGATTTTTAAGCACTGCTTCACGAGATCAAAACTTGAAGCGCTCAAGGAAAAACCCTTTGTGAAAACAACCCTAAGATTACCGACTTGACCACATTTTTTCATGAATACAGGCAGAGTCTGTTAATAGATTATCTGACAACATGGTAGTAAGCAACCAGAAGGACAAAAATCACAATGCTAACAGATTTTTTTTTTTTGCCAGAAGCTTTAGAGTATGCTTCACCATTTAGAAGATTGCGTAGTGATACATGCATGGCAATACTGAATTTCTCAACATCAAAATATTTTGCAAGACCTTCTGCACTGAAAAGTTCAGAAATGTAAGATTTACTTGTTCACTTTGCAAGAGAACGTTGCAAAAAAAAAAAAAATCGCTAAATCAGTAGCTTTTGGTTTTTCAACTTACCAATGACTGAACATAAATATCACCTTGATTAGCCTCACATGCTGTACAGTATCTCTTCTGCCTTGCCCACACAAGAATACATGCAGTATCTGTTTCATATTCACTAGGCTCTCTTCCTGCTCTTAAGTGCAACACTTCTAATGCATCACCAATAGCCACAGCTAGTTCCAGCATAGCTGTTTTCCATTTGAAACTGATGGTAACAAAAACAAGTTATCTGACAATACTGTCAGAAGAAAAATCTGAAGCCCACTTTTCTTTCAAAAGTATGCCTGAAAGAGTACCTAAAGATAATCCTTGTAAAGGATATGAACAATAGTTGATAAACACCATAAATGGTAAAATCAAGAGTGGCTGCAGATAATTTGAACAATTGCTTTTGTCAACGGTGCTTTAACCAAGTTACACTATGAACAAAACAACATACAAAATCACCAAACACACTGCTGCATTCCTCCAAGCCAGAACCAAAAATCTGGGACTAAAGGTAGATAGTCCAAACTAATAGGTTCAGTGCCCAGTTAACAAGATTACAGCTAAAAATGCTTCGCCACTGAAAAACAGAGGAAAGAAGAAAAAGACAGCTGATAGATGAGAACAATGTGATAAACCCAGCAGAATACTGCAGAGTTTGCATTGTGTCCTAAAGGGAGATCAGACTGTTAGAATGTTAAGCATGGTTCAAGAGCCTTTGTGAAAAATGAAGGTAATAATTAACTAAAATCTGTACATCAAGAACAAACCACAGCTTAAAAATCTGTAGAGTGTTCATATAAGGTTTTGTGAAACTTCAGAGAAGAGTTCAGAGACTTTATTAACTCTTCCAGAAAACAACAATAAGCAGCAAAGTCAAAGATTTGCAAGTCTAAAAGGGTTTAGAGTATCATTGAATCATAGAATGGTTTGGAAGCAACCTTAAAGATCATGTAGTTCCAACCCTGCTGCCATGGGCACGGACACCTTCCACTAGACCAGGTTGCTCAAAGCCTCACCTAGCCTGGCCTCGAACACTTCCAGGAATGGGGCATCCGCAACTTCTCTGGGCAACCTGTTCCAGTGCCTCACCACCCTTTCAGTGAAGAATTTCTTCCTAATATCTAATCTCAATCTACCCTCTTTCCGTTTAAAGCCATTACCCCTTGTCCTGTCACTACATGGCCTTGTAAAAAGTCCCTCTCCAGCTTCCATGCAGGCCCCCTTCAGGTACTGGAAGGCTGCTGTAAGGTCTCCCCAGAGCCTTCTCCTCTCCAGGCCAAGCAATCTCAACTCTCTCAGCCTGTCTTCATAGGAGAGGTGCTCCAGCCCTCTGATCATCTTCATGGCCCTCCTCGGGACTCACTCCAACAGGGCCACATCCTTCTTATGTTGGGGGCCCCAGAGCTGAATATTCAGAGACTAAAGACATTCCAATCTCAATTTTTGCTATTTTATGTGCAAACAGCATGTTCTGCTACCGTGGGAGTACCAAGGCCCCTTTTCCATCCTCCATGACAAGTGAAGGCTCACAGTTCACCCCACAGAAGCAGTATTAAAAAGCTTTTAACTGCAAAACTGAGATTTTGCTCTTTAGCTTTCTCGCAAACAGCCAGAAAGGCCATCAAACCAACCTTAAAGGCTAAAAAAATTTGCTTGGTTCTAGATACTTTAAGTGACACTCCAGATAAGCTATCTTATTACTAAGTTTGCAATCACATTTAAAGGGCAGAATTCAGTTTTAAGAACAGGTGCCCAGAATGAATGACCAATCCATACCTCACCTATTATTTCAGCTTTGTGAGTCAAAGAACCACAGCAGACCACTTTAGCAAGGCAAAGCCACATAATGCAACTTTAGTAAGTTGATCTTGGCCATTGCATTGCTTAAGTAGATGAAAAATAGGAACAAGTCCCTCATTCTTAAATGACTAATGCAAGCTTATATGCCTCTGTTTCCCAGATGTGCAGCACGGAGATAAAAGTGCTGCTGAGCCCAGCTTATACAGCATGGCAATGGGAAAAGCTTAAAACAATTCCTTAATTTTCCATCAAATGCTCTGTTTGTGCTATTGTTGTTTAAAGGTGTCACATTACAGAAATTTTAACAAATGTATTGAAAGATCTTCCCTCAACTTGATTCATCCTTCTAAATACACCGAGCCAAGAACAGCTTATACCAACTTGACAGCATACCATTATAAAACAATGGCAGAACATGTATTATCAATTACACATGCAAAGTGACCTAAGTACAAAGTCACATATCCTCCCAGCTTAGCTGCTGCCAAAAATGCATGTCAGAAAAGCTTGAATTGTCTGAAACAATATGCACAGTAACTTCACTTTGGTCTTACTCTTTGTAACCACCTATTCAAAGACATATCCTTGTTAAGCACCTCAGTGATACATCTCATTTGGTAGGCCAAGTCCTCCCCCTTAGATTCAGAGTACCATGGACTCTACCAAACACATCACATTTTATGTTTGTCACAAGAACTCTGCTGGGTACCCTGCTCAGCTTCCTCTTGAAGATAAACATAAAAATACTATTTTAGATTTCTTCAAGCATCACCAGATGTTATACAGCAAGAAGACAACTAGTAACAAGCCTGGTCAAAGAACCTGTCAAGCAGCATCTGGCACATACAGAGAGATTTAAAATTAATGCTGCTTCTGAAGACAAAAAAGGTACTTTAAAAAATTTTCTGCATGACACTTTTCTAGAAAAATACTACAAGAACCTGAAAGTGAAAAACTTGAAGACTCACTGACATTATCAAATAGATAACACACGTTTAGCACAAGTCTATGAATCAATCTGAGTTGGAGTATTGCCTCAATTGTCCATTCTTATTCAGATCCTTGTAATCTTGGGTTGGTTTTTTTTTTTTTTGGGGGGGGGGGGGGGGGAAGGAAGGAAGTGTGTGTTAAAAGAAAGGTTGTAGTCTCACCCCTGTGGTGGTAAGACTACTAAACCACAGTCACTGGTTATTGCAGGTACAAGAACATCAAATACAAAGGAAAGAAAACTTAAAGGTAACTGCTGTAATTGAAGCTAGAATCAAGTTTCTCAACATGCAAGATTACTTCCAGTATTTCAGCTTTAAAAGAAAACACTCTCACAGGACATTTTAACCAAATCCAAGAACTTAAAACAGTAGTTCACTTCTGTTACACAGAAAAGTTGAAAAATTCACAACTTGAGGCCTTGTTATAGCACCAAACGTTCGTTTACATTAAAAAAAATAGTTTAAGGATGCCTGCTTTTCCAGTTTTGCAATGAAACACCTGATATCCACTTGCTTTGGCTGTTTTCCCAGTTATCCCTGTTTTAGCACGTAACTATACCATGATGGCTTTCCAAAATGCAATTTCTATTCTTTCAGTTGTGAAATAAAGGCACCCATTTGAAGAAGTGCAGTCTAAAATAAGGACTAAATCTGTTTTCACATAAGCAACTCTGTTTAAGCTGCAAGTATTCTGCTTAATTCAGGTATGTTCATTCTATTCCTGCAAAAGGCTGTAGTGAATGAGGCCAGATGGCCAAGACAACACAGTCTCCTCCGCTATACAGCTGCAGCTTACATTCAGGACTACAGCCAGTTGTGTTTGGAGGGGCAAGGGGGAAGAGGGGAGCTATTAACCTCAGAAATGCAAACTTGTTTTAGGTTTTGTTGAAATTAATACATGATCTAGAATATGTCATCATTATGACAACAGACCCTACAGGTGACTACTGATACATGTGTACATACCACAAAGTCAGGGAAGGATTAACAGATTAAAAGGAATCCAGTTTGACCCAGTAACTAAATTGAAATAGTTTCTGCAGCTGAAGGAACAAAATTCCTTTATGTCATAGTGCAAACATAAGAAACACTAACTTTAAAAAAACTATTAACGAAGTTTAAAAAAAGAACAACTTTTTGTATAAAGTCTTTCTGGAGAAAACGGAAGTTTCATTTAATCTATTCTGATGCGTAGAGTCAGTAGTTGGGAAGTAACCCAGAATACCACCTCAATAATCTCAAGAGAAATAACTCCTCCTAGAGTGTGCTGCACCAGTGCTTTTCTTCTAGATCAAGGAATCATTAATGACTATTGAAAGTTTCAGACAGAATATGAAACAAGGAAGCTACATAATGAGCAATTGGGAGGGATTAATCTTGGCACTTTAACTGTACGGAAATCCTAGTGACGCATCTGTTGCGGGTAACAGAAAGGGGCTGCCATTTCATTCCTGGTTGAGGTTCTCCGCAGTCTCAAGCCTTGCAGCACATAACTATGAAAGGAAAAGATACATGCCTGAGCACGTCCCTTGTCCCAACACGAGAAGGGGGAGGGTTAATCACGTCCATCCGCCATTTTCTGAGCGGAGGAGGAAGACATGTTGGAACAAAAAAAAAAAAAAAGCAACAAAAGAAAGCAGCCATTTCCATTACCGGCTCCAAACTCTCAACCTCATCAAGAACATTGGCTCTTACCGAAGCAGTCTCAGACTTTGTTCTAATCACAACAAGAATTTCTTACAGCTCAGAAACTGCTGAAGATCTCACTTTTAAAGCACAGTATGTACAGGTAAGAAAAGACAACAGGCTGGTGGAGAGGATACCCAACTAGTTCTAGAGCTTGGAATGGAGTATTTTTCCCCCAACAGCCCAATCCCACCCAGATAAATCTCTCTTTAATGGTGCTGTCTGGCCTCACACTAACATTAAAGAAAAGTCACTGTGTTGGCATACATGAATGATTCCTACCGTATATGTGGGATGCCAACTCCTCCCTGCAGAATCTTGTATAGTTTGCTTTCATACAGCAGCTGGGGATGTCTAGCCTTCTGAGACTCCAACTTTACAGCAACTTCCTATAGTGAGAGGGAACAAGGAGTCAGAGCAGAGCGTCCACCAAGCACAGCCTTGCCACTGAGGTTTAAGGGGCACGGTACTTCAATATCCCCCACACACCCTCGCTGGAAATGCTCTGAGATATATTTTTTTTAAAGCTCTCGGTGCTCAACATCCTGCATTTTGTTGCGTCTTCAAATAAAATCCATATCGTGATGATTTGTACACAAATATCCATCCCAGGTCACGAAATTGAGCTAGACATATAAAGTCTTCAGATCCATGGAAGTAAGAAAGAACATACGTGGGTGTTTCTTCTTTACAGCTCAGAGCCGTGAGGGGGAGGAAGAAAAAAAAAAACCCAAGAAAAAAAAAGAGCTGAAGAAACAGGGGATCTTCTTTGTTTCTATTACTGTTGATGAAAATGAGATAAAGTGTTCCCCAGTTGAGAAAGAGGGGGATAGATGACTGGTGGGAGAGGGACGACTTTGGCCGCTCATAAAAGACAAAGTATGTTTTCCCACAATGGAGGTCTTCTCTCCCTACCACTCGCAAGCGAGCTATGCAACTGCGGGGTGGGGAGACCACGACCGCACGGCTCTGCTGTCGGAAGGGGCAGTGCCCCCCCAGCGATGAAGGCCCTCAGGCAGGGGAAGCCCCTCACCCCCGGGGTACGCACCTTCACTCTCCCACCCAGTGGAGACTGGGCTGCCCAGTGCCCCGCAGGCTGCGATACCGGGGGCGAGGGGGACAAAACCAGGCGCCAAGTCGGCCTCGGGAAGGTTACCGCTGGTCTCCGGTTCCCCCCGAGGTGCGGAAGGGACCACGCCGACAGGCCCGACGAGGTGAGAGTGCGAGCCGCCCTTACCTCCCCGTTGGTGATGTTGATCGCCAAATAGATGTCCCCGAAGGAGCCCGACCCGATCTTCCGCACCAACTTGTATTTGCCTCCGACAATGAACTCGGCCTTGGAGCCGCTGCTACTCGCCATGGCGAGGGGCGGCTGAGGGGCCCTCCCGGCGCTGGCTCGGAGGGAGAAAGAGGGCTCTACCGCCGCCCCAGAGGAGGGGAGAGGGGCAGGGGAGGGAGTAGAGGGGAGGGGAGGGGGGGCAGAATAAGGAAGACTGGTGCCCGCTGCTCAGCTCCAGCCGGGCCCCTCCGGCGGGCGCCCCCCTCCGCGGCTCGGTCCCGCTCCCCGGCCGGGCGGCGCTCGACTCTTTCCAGAAAGACGAGAGGCAGCCACGGAGGTGCTGTGAGGGTAGGGAAGGGGAGAGGGGGCAGGGGAAGGGAAACGCGAAGCCCGCTGGCTCCGCCGGGTCCCGGCCGCCGCCGGTCCCTCACTCAGCCGCCGCCGCCATCTTGTCTCTCAACCGCTGCTACCGCGGACACAAAATGCCCCCAGCCTGCAGCCGCCGCTTCTTCACCGCGCGGGGCGCGCTGGGAGCGGAGCGGGGCGGGGCGGCCGGCGCGCATGCGCCAGGGAAAGCCCGCCTCGGTCCCACAGCGCGCCTGCGCGCGGGGCTGCACGGGCGGGAGAGAGGGCGGGGAGAAGGCGGCAACGCGCCCTCTGCGCATGCGCACGCGCCACCCGCCCTCAAAGCCAATGACCGGCGGCGCTCTTCACCCGCCTCCGGCCTAGTGACTCGTCGCGTGCTAGCTGCGCGCATGCGTACCACTCGATCCGGAGCCCGGGCGGAAGAGGAAGGAGAGACGCATACGTGCCCTCACCCGCTCCTTAAAGGGGCAGGTGTTCCAGCCCTCCGCCTCGTGGGCCTCGAGTGGGGCTGGGAGCAGAGGGCCTTCAAAGCCGCGAAGGCTCCTGCCGAGCCTGCCGGGCATCTGCTCTGCCCGCCCACCCCTGTGTCCCTCCGGCGGCGGGTTGCTCCTTGGTAGCCTGGGCTAACAGCGTCCGCCCTCGCGGGCTGTGAGGTGCCCGTTGGGGCGAGGGAGCCGGAGATGAGGCTGTGTCAGAGTCACGGCCATGACACGCGCTTCACGCCTCTTTCGTATGGGGCTGTGGCTGGGCTGCTGGCGCTGTTTGAAGGTTCTTATCAAATCCCAAGCCCCCACCTGTGTGCGCGTTAATGGCCTGGTTTTGTGTATAAACAAACCCACAGCAACCTGTCTCCTGTCCTCCTGCGGCGCCAAGGCCCTGCGGTATCTGTGGCCTGGCGGGTGGTGGGGCTCAATGGAGGGACCACTGGCGCCTTCCGCGCTCCTGTGCACACATGGCATCTGTTTCATTGCCCGTCCCCGCTCAGCCTGCCACATCTGATTTATCCCTCTGACCTTCGGCCTCAGCCTGCTCGGATTGCAATGCACAGCACTGCAGATCCTGGACGGGCCGCATGCGTTTCTGCCGGGAGGTTCTCAAGCCAGGTGAGGAGTCAGGAGGAGCCTGAGGAGGCTGTGGCCCGCACACAAGCATCACACCATGGGCAGAGACACCCGTCATGGCCACATCTCTTGGCCCTGTGGCCGCCACCTTCACGTGGCTGTTACACTCGGCTCCTCTCCTTCCCCAGATTGCTCTGACCCAGCAGCTCGTGCTCCAGGAGCTGTTTCTTGCTGTCTGTCAAAACCGAGATCTCCTCCGTTGCCCCCTCGCTCGGCGCCGTGAGTTTTTCCTTTGCAGGAACACAAAACTGTGAATTCCCAGTGACTCATCATCACTCCCTGTCAGAGCGGCGTCTTCTGGTGTGCAAGCCTACATTTGGGAAATGATTCAGTCTGCAGGAGAAAGCAAGCTCCTACAGTAATGTAGCTCATATATGTAGAAGGAGAGCCTACTCAGGGTGTCTGCTTTTAAGGGGGGCAATCAAAGAAACTGCTTTCTGGCTTGCCTAGTGCACCCAAAGCCATGAGAATAATAAAAAGTTTGATTTTAAAACCGGACTGCGCACAGATTTTTTTTTAATAGCTAACTGTTTTGGCGAAAAATGAGATTAAGAGGTCCAGGTTAGGACACTGCTATATTGGTAGGAAGTTGTTCATGTAAAGATAGAGGACTCCTCTAAACGGAACAGCATCCACATGGTGATAGAGGCTTTCGTTGCACTCACCATGTTGCTTTCTAGCTTGGTAAAGGCATTGTGGTACAAACACTTTCTGTCTGCACAAGTGCAAAAAAGCCCTGGCTTGTGTCCATCTGGCTGTTAGGCAGCGAGGGAAGTCTGTGATTTGCCTGTGTATCTTCCTGTGGTGGACTCCATCAGCTACAGGGTGACTCCATAGTGAGAGACCAGGAGGAATGGAGAGGGAAGATTGGCAGCCGGCAATGCCCTGAGCTGCAAATATCAGCTCCAAGTTCCTCTTGTGTTTCAGGGAGCTTAGATACAAGGTTTTATACCAGTCTCCCTGCATCTCTAATAAAAATAAAATGCAAAAGATTCAAAATCAGCCCGGACTGTGCCAGATGCACCAGAATGAAAACGATGCTCCGAGAGCAAGCTAGCCTCCAACTCATTCCCACCTCGGTTCTGTCAAGGAGCATTTGCGCAAGCGAGAATATCTGCACTCTTGTCACTCAAAGAGAATGTGGATCTTGTGCGGAGGAGCTCAGATGTATCGCACACTAGTTAAGGGGGCTGGAGTTTCAAGGGCAAATGAGGTATCTTTGAACATCACACTCATTTCTAAATGCAGAGCCCCTGTGTCCTCAGTTGCCCTCACATTGCTGTTCATGGTGATTTGCAGGCAGCTTAGGACTAGTGTGCACTTAGCGGCCTTTGGGGTTTGGTTGTTTTTAATGGTTGCTCTGGATGGGATTTGAGCAGTTTGGAGGCGTTTGGCTTGAGTCACGTATCCTTGGAGGAGCTGGAAAAACAGGTCTGCAGCTCCTGGCCAGTAAATAGACCATGCATGGGTATGCAGGAGAGCAGGATCTCCTGGGCTATGCAATGCTGCCACCTCCTGCCTGCCGGGGGACATCTCTGTGTCCAGGGGACGCTGCCAGTGTCTTGGGCCAGGGAACATTACACAGGACAAGGACTGGCAGAGCCAAGCCCAGTGCAAACACACCCAGGCTCTTCCCCAGGCACGCATCTTCCCCAGAATGCCTGCAGCCTAGTTGGGTGTTGTGCAAAAAGGATGACCAGCAATCAGCATTTGGTATTTTTCTGTCTTGGTTATTTTTAACATGCATTCACTAATGCGTCCTGCAGGAGGGATGGGGATGGGAGGATTCAAAGAAGGATCAGTCTAGGCAATGTGGGGAGGGCTGCAGGACAGGCTGCGGGACAGCAGGCTCAGCCAGCATAAACCAGGCTAAAACCAGGACACAGAAGAGAAGACAGACCTACTGGCACAGCTGCAGCTCCATCACCCCTGGCCAGGAGCAGTGGGGATACCTGTGAACACCCTCCTGCACTGGAACCAGGAGCGTGGGGAAAACCTCCACCCCCTCTCCAGCTATGGCTGTTCCGTGAAGGAAGAGCTGGAGAGCCCCACGCGCCAGCATCCCACCATGTGTCACGCCGAGATGTCCTCAACCTGTTTCCCATTTCCTCACTCCTGTGGTTGCAGACCACAGCTGTTTGTGGGCTGGGGACACCACATTGCATCCTACCTTTCAGATTTACCTCTCAGCCACTCTCGGGCTCTGTTTATGTCTCCACAGTAGCAAGGAGAGCTTTGTTCAGTTTCAGAGAAGAGGGAAGGTGCATGTGCATTTCTGGGTAGGCAGAATTTAACCCAGTTAATGAACAGCACTATTCAGAGCATGAGATTGGAGGAGACTCATAGCCTGATGGATCCTAGAGGTCCAGAAGCTGATCAGATCTGGAGGTGGGTCTCACCCAGTGTGTTGTCCCCTCCTGTGTCAGGACAAAGTCCACCTGTGCAAGAGCTTTTGCTGGTTTTTATTTTGGCCAATGGATCTGTTCTGTCTTCACACCATGGTGCAGGAAAATTCCCCTCCTAGCCCCTTTTGGAAAACCACATCCTATGGCACTGTGTTTGGGGTTTGCCTTGCCGAGCAATGAAGATACTGACAGTCTGAAAGCAGTCCTGGCCTTCTAAAAATCCTACCACAGCCTCTGCCTCAGGGTTTGTGTCCTGAGTCTTTAGGAAAGCACAGAAGTTGGTGAGGACAAACACGAACACTACCAAGATCTGCACAAACATAAAACCCGCAGAGATACTGATTGGATTTAAAATTATATCAATTAAAAACACTGTAAATGTAAGTTGGGAGGGGAATTGTAGGCTGTGGTTTCACAGTGGCTGGCCTGCTCTAAGGGCTCGCTGCTGCTCATACAGGGTGGTCTCACTCCTGTGTCCTTCTCCCCTCCTACTTACCCTGCTCCCAATGCCTGTCTCTGGTGGCTCATCAGACCCTCGGTGGTCAGTTCGGCTCTCCAAGCCTACAGAAAATTGTCCAAATGTTTTTTCTTGGTGTTTTTTCTGGGTTAATGTTCTGCCAGACTAGTGACTCAAATGGCTCAAGGAGCTCCAGGGGACAGTGCAAGGGTTGTCCCCTGTTGGCAGTGACATGCCATCAGCCAAAACACCAGATGGGAGCGGTCAGATGGGAAAACTGAAGAAACATCCCCTGCTGCCTGGAGAGGTACCCTGCAGACACCCAGGAGAGAACATGAGATCATTGAATTCACTGCTAATGGGGAGAATCCCAGCCTCAGCACCACCACAAAAGAGGATGGGGTGAATTGGACAGCTAGAGCATCCGCAAGCTGTTCACAGAATCACAGAATTGCAAGGGTTGGAAGGGACCTCGGGAGATCATCTAGTCCAACCCCCCTGCTAAAGCAGGCTCTCCTAGAGCATGCTAGACAGGACTTCGTCCAGGCGGGCTTTGAATATCTCCAGAGAAGGAGACTCCACAACCCCCCTGGGCAGCCCGTTCCAGTGCTCTGTCACCCTGTAGCTCATGTTCATTATTATTTTCTACATCATTCAGGGACATTGAGATGATGAAAACACATTCATAGCTGCATCACTTGATAAAGTGAAAGGAATAAATCCCCTCTCTTCTCTTTCCAGAAGACAGGCCAGGAGTCCTGCTGCCTAACCAAGCCTCCAGCGTGACCAGTTCCTCCTTGATCCCAGCATTGCTCATCCTTTATTTGTGCCTGCTTTGCAAATGAGCATCTCTTAATTTGATCCCAGCAAAGGAAAGGAGTGTTTTCAGTGTAATAAACCAGCTGTTTGATGCAGCACTGATGGAGCAGCATCCTCTTTGCATGCTTGTAACCGCATCAGCAAATATGTGCTGCTGTGAAGTTGGAGCAGGAGGGAACTGCTCATCCTCCTGGGCAGCAGGGATATTCCTGGGCTCCTGTCTAAAGGCTCCTGGGAAGGGAGGAACAGTGAAATGACAAGCTAAGCAAAGTCATGGTTGAAAAAGTCAAAGGGCATGCAGTGCCTCTACTCAGGAGCAGCCAGCTCACGTTCAGGTCAAGTTATAATTTCAGAGCCTCTCCAGAGTGGAGCTGCCATCTTCCAGGGCTTTCCTCCAGCTGCTGTGGGTAGGACCTAGGAGCACCAGGGATGCACACCCTGAGCGCTTCTGCAGTATGATTGCAAAGGGCAAAGATGTATGCCACAGCTGAGCTGAGCTGACAGATCCCACCCCCTGCCCAGCGGCAGGGTCCTGCTTGCTCCTGGCCAGCTGCTCCAGCAGTCCGGCCCCTCACCGAGCCGATGCACCTCCTAACCTGGAAGGAGATGACTCCCATGTTTTGCCAAGCTAGTCTGCTGTTGGTTTAGGGAATCAAATTGTCTCAAGGTAAGGCCCACCAAAGCTGGAGTGGATGTAAACAAAAAAGAGTGGGATCAGCAGAAGCCCAAGATCTTCAGAAATAAACCCGCTATCTTCTGTCTTTTTACTCGTCCCTCCAGCCACCTAGCGTCAGCCCCGCTCCAGAGGGGCACATTCACCCTGTGTACCCTGTGTGGCCAAGAAAAGGCACAGTCCATATCTTCAACCCGAGGTCTGATCCGCTCTCTGAAGTGTTTACTGTATCAGGGAGACAGAGAACTCGAAGCAGTTTTGCCCCCAATTTTCCCTGTAAGGGGACAAACCCTGGGTGCAGATGAACAAACTGGGACACCACCAATGGGTTTCTCTGAGTCCTGGGCAGCCAAAGCCATCTCAGTATTTCTTCACTCTTTGGCGGGAGGGGCAAGTGAGCTTCTGGCACGGCTGAGGGATTTGTGTTTTAAATTAGATCTGGGTTGCAGATTTGTAGATGCAGAGTTGCTTCTCTGGGGACACTCATTTGCTCTAGCATCTCCTCGTGCTCCCCCTGCTCACGCCTTTACACCAGCAGCGTGCCCTTCATGCAGGGGTCTTTGCCCTCCCGAGTCCCTGGGCTTTGGCTTTGCTGGTTCTCCATCCAGTTATTTTTGGCAGAGCTTATGGCATTTGGGAAAATGGCTGGAGAGAAGCAGCTTGTGCCAGTAGGAACCAAACCAGGCTTGTGCTGGAACCCCATGTGAGGTAGCTCACCTTCGGACGGTCCTGTCTGCGTGCCCGAGGACACCTCATGGGGTGGCTTTGCCACCCATTTGGCCAAACCCTGCTCCCCCACAGGGAGTGATGTGGGGCTCACCAGGGCATTCCATTGGGGTGGGCGGGATCCGGTTCCTCTGCATTCCTTGGGCAGTGTCCTGCCTGACACCCACACACACCAAGGGCACCCACAGGCACCAAAGAGGTGCTGCTGGCTGCTCCTGCCAGGGCCACTTGTCCCTGCCCTCCCACCGCTCCCTCCCCTGTGCTGGCAGGGCCAGGCATGGGGCTGAGGGGAGCCAACCCAGGGAACTGGTCCAGGTTGAAAATAACTCTGTTTTTCTGGAGCAGTCTGACACCGGCTGCATTTGCCAGGCTGGCTCTCAGCGCAAAGCTTCAATGTCAGTGCTGGCACAAGGCAAGAGGCACCATTATTTTTGGCAAGGGTGCCTGCTTTAAATGTTCACACATAACCCTCAGAAAGTTGTCATCCCTTGTAGTCCAGGGTTACAGCCAGCACAGGCAATGCCTTATTGTATCAGAAAAGATAAAAGCAGCTGTGCCATGTCTAACCCGGAGCCTGGGATTTCGTCTCCAGCACTGCTGCAGGAGAAGGGCAGCAGAGACAGGCAAGGCTGGGGCGACCCTTCCCCACTTATGCCAGACCCTTGCATTTGACTGCATCGTGTCTCCAGACAGACCCCATCATCCGCAGCCACGGCAGCGTGAATATAGCATCGTGCCTTGCTTGTCCTCCGGCAGGGAAGGGACACAGGGGACCCTGGAGCTGGGGCATGGCTCTGGCTGGCTGGGCAGAGCCCGGAGCAGGGCTGGGACAGTGGGACAAATTGCCTTCTTGCAGTGCTTGGTTTGAACCAAAGGTATCTGGGTCTGGGGAGAAGGTGCCCATGAGCTAACAGCGCCATTTCCAGGCCTTGCGAGAAGTTAGAGGGGAATTCTGTGGCCTGGGACATTCTTGGCTGTTTGGAGAGACTTTCAGTACTGCAGGAAAAAGGGGGATTTTCAAGTAATTTTGATGATTCATAAGGAAATGCCGTTAGTGCACAGCTGAAGCTCTACCAATGAACTTGTTCCCTGGAAGACTCTTCCCTGCAGAGTTTGAACATATTGGTGCCAAGCAGCAGCGTCTGCAGGCTGCTTGCATCGCCCTGGCTCTGCTGCAGAGCTCAAACTAGGCACCCAGGCAAAAACGCTGAGAGATGTGAGATCCCTGAAAGTTTCTTGCTGATGGAGCTCATCTAGTTTCCTTTGGGATACTTTCTTTTACCTTGTCTTAACCCTCTGAAAGGCCATGAGAGTTCCAAAAGCAGGTTCCTTCCCTAATCCAGTGCCAAGAGGCTGTGCAGCTCCCAAAGGGTTTGTAGGTAGATGGAGGAACTGCATCTCCTTTACTTTGGCACAATCGCTAGGGACACTTTGCTGAACAGGGGTGGAGCTGAGGTCCAAACTTTCCAGTGATGTCAGACTTGAAATTGCTTGGGGCACTTGAGTGGATGCACTGGGAGGTGAGGTGAGAAACTCTGAAGAAGTCATTGGCCAAAACCGATGTAAATGGCAGCACAGCTGATTCACTGCATGTCAAGTGCTATGGATAAGTCTTCAGCAGCAGTTTCTCCGGTGCTTTTGAATTAATTACCCTGCTAGTGCAGAGTGCTGCTATTTGGCATCCAAGGCACATTTCCTCTGTGAGACTGCTTAAATCAGTCAGGTTCAAATCACTGAGGTGAGGCTCCTCTGACTCAAAATAATTCAGCTTGTGGATGATGGCTGATACACCTGAGAGTAAATCTTCCCCCTAAGTATAATTTCCTGAACCATTTTAGGGAACATGGGTTTTATACATGCCATGTGCTGTGGTTTAGGATGCCGGGGAGGATAGGAGGAATGAAAGCAGGTGGTGCAGTGTCTGCTGCAGCAGCAGAGCAAGAGCCCGGAGCGCAGGATGTGGCCAGCTCGGTCCTGTGTGCCCGGAGCAGGCTTTGGCTGTGCTGGGTGGACCCTGCTGCTCTCTGGTGGCAGGAGCCAGCCAAGCATGGTCTGTCCCATGGGGTCCCCATCACCCTCTTCCTGGGGTGCTCTGGATCTCTTTACACGTTGGAGGAGGAAAGACACGGAGCTGTGAGCAGAGGCTGTGCCCCACTGTCCCCCAGGCAGTGGGGATGCTCCCTCTGCCTCCCACGTCCTGAATCTTAAAACACTTCAAGGCTGGCTCTGGGTGAGGACCAGCACTCGAGCAGATTGCAGATGAGGGACCCAATAAAGGGCTGCTGAGTCCCGTGATTTTTGTCATTAACAGCACATCGTGCAGTGGCTTTTATCAGCACCTCCTCAGGGGTCATGGAGTTGGCCCTGGGGAGTCAGAGCATTACAGTTCCTTCCATCTTTTTTTAAAGCATCTTTTTAAAGCAAGTTGCTTCCTCCCAAGATTGGAAAGAAAAATGTGTTTGAGAGCACCCTAGAGAGCCTGGACAGCACAGTGCAGCAGAAAGGAGCCCCATCCCTCCAGGGGCTTCTTTGTAAATGTCTTTGTGATTTTTACACATGATACTTCCTAAGCCACCCTCCTGATTTCTAAATCCTGAGGGAGATTTGCAGGACACCAGCTCTGACAGCTGTCGAGTGCCAGCCCATCTCCCAGAAGCCATGCACAAGGGCATAGCATTGGGACACTACAGGGAAAAGTATTCCAGGATTTGGACTCAGGCCAGAGCACCTGATTCCAGACAAATTGTGGCTGGAAACTGGGGCTCCAGGCCCTTCGTGAGTGTGTCCTCCCAGGGATAGGATCCACTTGTGTCTTGTCCCTTCCAACAATCACCTGCAGGTCTGAACATCTCTACTCAATGGAGCAGCTTTTAATGTAATTCAAAAGCTGATTCTTGTTGAGATCAAAAAAAAACAACCAAAAAACCATGGGCTGGGAGATGCTGTTTGATTATGCCTGCATTTTTTCTCTCCCCTCCTCCAAAGATCATCACGAGCTCCGGTTCATTAGCGTTTGTGAAAAGCGCAGGGTGGAAAGTGCTAGATAAGGGGAAAGGCTCATCACATGTTATTGTCGCCACAATGCTGGAAATACCACTAACAAATCAATCAGCCCTTTGATGCGCACGGCCCTGCTCCACATCTCCTCTGGAGCACCAGTCACGCCATGTGGGTCCCACTTTATCATCTGAGGAGCAGAGCGAGCAGATGAAAAGGGTGCAGGCTGTCCCGCTTTGATGCTCTTGAGAGCGAGCTCTTTCAAGGGCTCCTTTATTGATGGACCTTCGGCTAATTTTAGCACCAATGAAGAGCAGCTCAGCACAGCTCAGAGGAGCAGGGGCCATGGTTTGCAAAAGCAGGTGTCTGTGTTAGATGCTCCAGCCGACGCGTTGGGCAGCCACAGAAATGGCTCTGCAGGATCCCACGGGCAGCCCTGGGCTACCCATGCCCATGCTCCAAACCAGCCGGGACACACCAGCTTCAGTCCCAGAGCTGGGTGGCAGCATGACCCTGTGGGGACAGCTTAACTCGGGCTCTGTGACACAGCAAGGCAGCTTTTGGTCATTGTATTTTTGGGCAGTAGACTGAGTTGCTGCCTGCTGCTCTGAGGCGGGGGGCCAGTCATCTGAGTGCCCAGGGAAGGAGCTGGGTGCTTTGAAGAGCAGGGCACTTTGCTGACACCCGTGATGCAAATCCCGGAGCAGCACCAGCTAGGGGCGAGCCTCCCTTCTGCTCTGCATGGACCGCAGCTCCAGCATGAGCAGCACAGGCTCCCTCTGCATCATCTGCCACCACGGGGGAGCGGGTGCTGGTGGGGACTGGTCCCTGCTGCAGAGCAGGAGGGCACCGCCGACAGCCCGCGGCCAGATTCTGCTGCAGAGCGGCTTCATGACGGGAACACAGCTCTGCGAGTCGCCGCTCTGCGCCTGGTCTTGCTGGCACCGAGACTGAGTGAAAATACAGGCATTTTTATTCTCACTGCGTGAGGCTCTGGGTGCGGAGCACCCATGCTCCTTCCTGCAGCCACCTCCTTTGGGTCTGGGAGGCCACGTCTGGCACAAGGAATGTCACACATAAAAGTTTCTGTCATGTTTTATTTGGAGCACCAGAGGACACGAGCTGTGTTCTCTGGGGTGGCACTGCAGATTGACCGCACGATGGACAGCCTGATCGCTGGGATATAGCATGAGAGGGTGCTGCCCATCGAGACTTCGCTGCGCTGGCAGAACTGTGCCAATGTTTTCTGCCTGAAACCAGAGTGTAGACACCACTCATAGCGTTTTGTCCCTCCAACTGAATGGTTTTGGACATGAGAATAATGCTGGGGAAAGAGCTTGCTAACAAGTGCAGCAATGCCTGGGAAAGCGTTGCTAAAAATGCAACTGCTTGCAGCTCCTTATGTGGATATTAAGATAATAAAAGCAGGAGCTGAGTTGGCCTATTAGATATATTTAATCTATTTTGTTGTATATCCCGAAACATGATGCTTTCTTTAAAAGCAGTCTCGTAGGACTGGGAAGAGGTCTGAGTCAGCCCCAGCCTCTGGCAGCAGAGCTCTGGCTTCTCCTCCTGGTGGGAATGCAATTCTGCCTGGAGTTCTGTCATCTGTTTCGCTTCAGTGGCAGGTCTCTGTTTCAGGAGAATATTTAACAAGTTGTTAAATCTCTAGCGGGGTAAAAATGCCATTGTGGTTAAAGCCACAATATTTTTTTACCAAGGTGCCTTTTTGCAAAAATGTTTACAAGTGGTTTAAGCTTTTACAGTAGAATCCGAAAATCATTTTAAATCGTCAAGAGTACTTGTTTGCTAGTTCAGGATTAATAAGATGATTGATTGCCTCTTCTTGCTCACCATCCTTTTCTTAACATAACCAGTTATCAACTGAAGGCTATAAGCTTTTTTTTTTTTTTTAACATTTGAGACTCAATGCTGGAGGAATCCAGAGGCACGATGACAGGAAGGGACCCCTGCAATTTTTCCTTGAAGTAACCTGGACCCACAGAGCAGTAAAGGCTGATAGATAATACTTCAAAGGCTACAGTCAGTGAAACCAATAACCAAAAGGTGATCACATTGGTCTGTTGAACCTGGTCAACAGGTACAAATGGCCTCACCATGACTGAGCAGAAAGCTCAGGTGAGTATTTTAGGTATGGGACTGAGATTTTGGTTGTTACACTGGTTTTGTGTTTGGATATGAGTGAATGTGAGTGGTGTGTGTGTGGATACAGATGTACGTGCACATGAATTGCATGTCGTAAATGTGCTTATATCACAGAGGCCTCACCTTCATCAGAAGTTTATCCATGACTCGTTACTTTCATGCTAGTCTTGTTGCACATTTTTGACCTTCAGAACTCTTGGTAACATCCAGGCATCCTGAATTTATAAAATGTAATTTCATTAGTTATTGGAATGCATGCAGTTGTGTATGGTCAGGTGAAAGGAGATGTTACTATTATGTTTACAATGTTCTGCCTCTTTAAATGCCTCCTTCAGCAGGATGGCTTGTCATTCTGACCTTCAAATAGTACTTAAAATGTTGCTGAGAACAATTCTGTATTAATTCTCTGATAATATGCTTGCTCTTTTCCATGCACATGTAAAGCTGCATGAACAGAGATCCACACAAGCTTTCTCATTTTGTTCTTTCCTCGTTCCTTGCTTCCCTTAACCTGGAATATGGTATCACAGTGTGTAGTACTTGTCCTGATGGAGCCAGCGCTGCAATGGATCCTCTCACCCTCTAACACAACCGTGTGAATGAATGAGCTCTCCTACGCATAGATGGGAGGCCTGGGACATCTTTCTGCTGCTCAAGCAAACACTGATTTCAATGTTAAATATGAAGTAAATGGTGTTGCTGATGGCCATTGCGGTGCCACAGTGCTTTGAACTACACTTCAGTACTACTAACAGGAAACGAGTTTGAGAGATCTTGCCTTATTTTGATATATTGATAATTAGCAGTCTCATGTAGAAGCCAGATTTGCGCAAATTTAAGAGGTGACATTTCCTCTGGAGCCTCAAGATTCGCAGTGTAGAACTACCACGGCCGTGGGAGGCTGCCCCAGAGCTTGCTGAAGGGATGTCACCGGGGAGAGTCACACGGTGGCCGCAGACTCTAGGAGGGCAAGGGCAGCCTTACGAGGTTTGGGCTGTGTGCTTCAGGCTAGGAATCCAGGCACGTGGCATTTAAATCTTCATCGTATTAAAATAGTCAGGTGTAAAGCATGCTTGTAATAAAGCGATCAAATGGTGGATTATCACATAAATATTAATGGCTGAATTAAAATGGTCCTGATGAAGTCAGATGTTCTGCCCGGTGTCTGGAACATTTTGCTATTGGAATGCCACCAGATCCTAGCAAGCTCCATGACCAACAGCCATTTCCAGTGGGTCTGAGATTTTTGTTACGTCTGCTTGCACATGCTGGTGTGTGCCACATCACCCAAATGTGTAACCAGTAACTCCAAATCAAGGATTTCAGTGTTGAGTAATGGTCTGCAGGCTCACCGAGCTGGCTCAGAGCCTGTTTTCTGTTCTTACGTGTTGGTTTCCTTTCTATGTTGCTTGCTAATTAAGCTGAAATATATATCCCCATTTTTGCATGTAAAGTGGAACTCAGATTTTTAATGGAACATAGAATTCGAGTATAAATATTTAAATAGATCCAAGCCCCAATAAAGATAATTTGGTGGGCTTTATTATTTTTTTTACATTATTGTAATGAGGTAGAATTAATCTGTTTCTTAGGGAATGTTCATTTCTATTTCTAAGTGGACAAAATATTTTTTCTGTCATGTACGATGTAATCTATTACATCCATACACATGGGGGGAGAGGCACAGTGTTGGCAGATTTCAGTCCTACAGGTAGGTCTCGGATACGACTCCTGTTTCAAGCTGACGCTGAGTTCCTGGGTAAACCTGAAGCAAGCTGCTGCACAGCATTGTGTGGATAATATTTGTTCCAGGGCCTCACATAACCTCTGACTCTGTGATCTGTATCTATATCCATAAGGAGGTGATACAGACGGACATGGAAACTACAGGGATGCCATATAAATAGGTAAAAAGGCATAAAGGGAGGAGAGAGATGGGTTTAAGAGGAACCTAAACTCCTCCTGAAGCCGTCGCGATGATCTTGTGAAGCAGAACTGGGCTCTTAAGGACAGGACCAAAGAGAGCTGGGTCTGGACGGCTGAGGGACTTGGACTGGCCGTGGAGCCGTGGGTTTTCCTCTCCCATCCTGGAACTGCAGGCAGGTCAACGCCTCACAGCTCAGCCTACCCCTTCAGTTCCAGTGGTGGAGCAAACTTCCAGCTCTCTGCTACCAGAGCGGGTTACGCAAAGCCCAGTGCTGTGATGGTGAGGACCTGGGTTGCGGTGGGATGTGGTTTGGCGTGGGAATCCAGGCTGGAGAAGGAGCAGGCTGGTCTGTGGGCAGCGGGTGGCCGTGCCCATGGCTCGGCAGCGCGGCTCTGCAGATGCCGTCCTCGGGCAGCGCAGCGTGAGCCGCCCCTTCTCCCCTGCACGTGCCGAGAGCGAGCTGCCTGCTGAGCAAGGAAAGCTCATAACTCAGACACTAATACGGGCTATTTTCCTTTGTAGGTGGTCAATGGTTTCTCCAGAGCTGTTCTCAGCTGGCCGAACTTAGGGGTGGCCCTAGCCTTCTGTAAAGGCACCCCGGCTCCAGGATATGAGTTCCACTAGCTGCTTGGGAATTCACATTCTTTTCCAGGTTTTGTTGTACACTCTCATGACAGTGGTAGCTGAGCCTCTGTGATCACCAGAGATATATAATTGCAGTTTTCAGGTCTGTGATGTGGTTAATTATGCATACCGCACCTAACTTTCCTCTGTCATTTCAACTGGAGACGACATTCATCACTTTCTCAAGTAAACCTGAATGTAGTTTCTGGGGGCAGTTAAACAGCAGTGTTTGCTTCAGAGGCAGTTCTTTACATTCCCAGGCCAGCACATTAAAAAATCTTGTTGCGAGTCATACATGCACACGTAAAGTGACTTTCCATGAAGAGTGCGTTATAAAATACCGCCTCTTTATTTCACATCTTGTTTCCTGGGATGGACTCGGGATACACAATAGTACTCAAGCTTCAGCCTTCACTTCTGCGTGATGCAGTCGGAGTGAGCCGTCATCTCTAGGCAGGAAGGCTTTGCATTGCTTGCAGCTCAGACCTGTTTGGTTGGGGTTTTTTTCCACACCCAGAGAGGGTATTTTGAATAAAGACAAAGGTATTAAGGTGAAATGAAAAGCTTTTCTCTTCACCGGCACAGGTGCTTTGCATCTCTTTGGTATAAATGCAATCGTGCTGTCATCTGCCAATGACAGCAAAACTAGAAAGACTGCAGCCAGATGATAAAACCAAACAGCAGAATGACCCAGTGCCCCACTCGAGGCAACGACAGCAGGCAGGAATGGTGCGTGGTTTGGTCCTAAACCAATAACTTGTCCGCAGAGTAATTAAACAGCAGAAAACCAGGGGGTGTGAGCATCAGCAGCCCCTCATGTTATTTCCTTCCAACCTGCCCTCTTGATACTGTGATATTTCCCATTCTGTGCACCTGAGCAGGCCGTGGCAGAGCGAGTTTGCAGTGCACTAAGCTGTGAGAGATTTCTGCCTGACAGAGTGGGCTGCAATTAAAAAGCGTCAGAAATATTGATCTAGATCTGTTCCACTTCTTAAATGCTGCAGGTATTGGAGAGGCTGAATTAAGACCACTGCCTCGGAAGAATCCATAATATAGCAAAATGTGCTTTCATGCTATGGTTTAATTTGCATACTGTGGTTTGTAGGTGCCTTTCTGGTGTCTTTTGGTTACCCCTGGTCTAAAAATGCTTCCTGAATGCCTGAGGGCTGAGAGAGTGGAGCTGTGCAGCCGTTTGGGCTGGGGCTGTGTCCTGGGGCTGGGACAGAGTTAGTTTTCTTCCTAGTAGCTGGCATAGAGCTATGTTTTGTATTTAATATGAGAATACTGTTGATAACACCCTGATGGTTTAATTGTTGCTGAGCAGGGCTTACACTGGTCCAGGACTTTTCAGCTTCCCCTGCTCTGCCAGGGGCACAAAAAGCTGAGAGGGGGCACAACTGGGACAGCTGACCCCCACTGTCCCAAGGGCTATTCCAGACCATATGGTATCATGCTCAGTATAGAAACTGGAGGGAGCTGGCCAGGGGGCAGCGATCACTGCTCAGGGATGGGATGGGCATTGGTCAGTGGGTGGTGAGCAATTGCATCGTGCATCCCTTGTTTTGTATATTCTATTATTACTATTACCATTTATTATTTTTATTATTTTCATTATTTTCCTCTGCTGTTTTATTAAACTGCTTTTATCTCAGCCCACGGGGCTTTTTTTCCGATTCTCTCCCCCATCCCTCCAGGGGTGGGGAGAGTGAGCGAACGGCTGTGTGGTGCTTAGTGGCCATCCAGAGAGATGAGAGAGCCGCAGCGGGTGACTGACGCTCGCCATTCTAGGGCTAACATGGAGAGCAACACCTTCTTGGTTCAGATACCTACACCTGGAGTCATGGCTGGAAGGTGAAGTCTGCTCATGGGGAGTCAGGAGTGGGGAGCTGATGGCTCACACTGCCTAAATCCCTGGCACAGCCACTCCTGGAGGCTGTCCCCTCGGCTGCTGACAGCCCCACGTGGAGGCACGGAGCACCCAGGGCTGCCCTCCAGCAGCACTGTCTCTCCCACAAGCAGGGAGCGAGTTTTTTTCTGGATGGGAAAATCTGTCCCTGGTGTCAGTTGACCCTCCTAACCCATACGGAAGCAGGGACTAATTTATTCCATCTGAGGATCAAACTACTGCCTATTAATAAACAGACTGCAAACCCTCCCGGGGGGCAGGGAGAAATGATATTATTCCTCTGAAGGGCCCTTAAAAGTCATGAGAGATGAGATTTGCTTAAGAAAAATCGCGAGAGGAGACTCCTCCTCCAAGGACACAGCTTCAAGTGTGACAGTGCACAAAAAGGTTGTTGTCTTCAGCAGATCATGTGAAACAGTGCCAATATCATGCATCGCCTTGAATAAAAGGCTTTGGAAAGCTCCAGGCAGAGATGGGTAAGCTAAACAAGGAAAAGCCCTGTTAGGGTTTGGAGGGTTTTTTTGGTTATATTTGACAGATATAATTGCTACCTTTATCCTCAAGAATCAAAATGGTCCATGCCTGGGAGGTATAAAGTCCAAATTCCTCCCACAGCCAAGAGGACTTGGGTATGGGTATTTCCTGTCTATTCTGTGTCTTAGCTTTAACCAGAAAAGAAGAAAATATTAAACAATTTGGGAGATGGGGGAGTCAATATAGCACGAGTTTTGCTGCTGGCATCATGGTATCTAGGATGTCAGCTGCATCCCTTGGGACTTCTCATATCTCTGGCTCTGGATCAGGAATGTCTTCCAACCTTTATCCTGTACCAGGACTGCGTTGCAAAGTGCTCCTTTACCTCACTGGTGTCCCAGAGGAATCCAGAGCCCACGAAGGAAGAGACTTCCACACCATCAGTTGCTACTGCCACAAGTGGAAACCATTTGGCTTCTGTTCACCATGTGCACAGCTCGTTCACAGCTCTTGTAAACCCCGTGCAAACATCTCTTTCGGGCTTTCAGAGAAACAGCACAAAACAAGAAAGGAGATGCTCAAGCATACCTCCCTGCCATGGAAGGAACTGAACCAACCCCTGCTGATTGCAACACAGAGCTGGGTATATTGGTTAGAATCATAGAATCATAGAATGTTTTGGGTTGGAAGGGACCCCCTGCAGTCAGCAGGGACACCTTTAACCAGATCAGGTTGCTCACAGCCCCGTCCAACCTGGCCTTGAATGTTCCCAGGGATGGGGCCTCCACCCCCTCTCTGGGCAACCCGTTCCAGTGTTTCACCACCCTCATTGTAAAGAATTTCCTCCTTATATCTAGTCTAAACCTACCCTGTTTTAGTTTAAAACCATTACCCTTTGTCCTGTTACAGCTGGCCCTACTAAAAAGATTGCCCCCATACACTGGTTAGACCGTATTCTGCATACTTCTCATTTTCAGACAAACATTTCCTTTAAGGTGAGAAAGCTGTACTTTCAAAGCAAGGAATCTGCAGCAGGGTCTTCCCTGGAAGAGTGCAGGGCCCCCCCACATGCTAGTTGGCTGTTCTCATTTGCCTTCACAAAAGAAAACAATCTATTCTTGCTAATTTTTTTGCATAATCACCTTGCAGTACAGCTTGATCTTTTTTTCTTCTTTCTTGAACCTGTTGTTCAGCTTCCTGAGTTCATACAAATGCAACCTAATTATTCCCCAGAACTTTTAGCAGGAAAGGATAAAATATCAAGTAGTTGTTAGGTACCGGAACAAAACATCCTTCTGGGAAAGCTCCTTCAACAGGCACAAGGCTTTATCCTCAGTGATACCCTGCATCCTGTATCTAGTTTCTGTAATAACGGTCCAAGCAAACTGAGCTTGCTTTTTGGCAGGCAGCATACGGTATCAGCCTCAAGCTGGTTTGCTCTGCACGAAGAACTCAGAAGAACTAGAGATTCAGGCCACGCTGGGTTTAATTCCTGGCTCCTATGTCCCCAACACCAAATGTACAGGTGAGAGGAAGGAAGCCACAAGTGGCTGCTGAGCTGACCTACCCCAGACACCATATTTCCCCCACAGACCACCCAGCCAGTCCTGCCCATCACTGAAGCAGCAGATCAAGGAAGAACCAATGTTATCTCCCACCTCCAAAGTATTTCCAGAGCTCTTCCTCACATCAGCACTCAGTAACACCCGAGTTGCAACTTTAAGCCACGAGGTTTGCCTGTGGCTCACAGGGTCAAGGACATTGTCCATCTGGACACAGAACATCTCTGGCCTTTCTCTTCTGAAGACAGCAGAATGACGGATACCATCTACTGACTCATAAGACATTTGGTAGGATGCAGCTGTACACTTTCATGAAGGGATGTAACTTTGTGTCCAACAAATTAAATGCCTTGCCTGTTGTTTATTGAATTGCAACAATTACACCTGTACTAATGAAGTAACTGGCAGAGAGGGGGAGAAAAAAAGAGCATGGTCAACTCTGTCACACTGAAGCATCCCTGCACAAAGTCCATCAATGTAGCAGAAAGCATTCCTGGGTTTCAGCCACTAAACAACACAAAACATCTAAAGCCATGCAGAATTGCTGACACCCTGGCAGTATAATGGGTTCATTTTGTTTTAAAAAATACTGTGGTCTTAAAATTTCTACTGTCAAACAGATCCAGCTTAAAAAAAGAAAGGGGGGGGAGGGCTTACCCAATGCACAGGCTCCCCCGACCTTTGGCAGCACAGACCATGGCACCTGCGCCCACTCCTGGTATGTGCTGCTAGGTGGCTTGTTCTGAAAACATCTTCGGCATCCTTTTCATAATGCAAACCACAGTACCCAGGAGCCCGGAATCAGAAGAGAGTTTTAAAACACACCAATCCCTTCAAGATTTCTGTTAGAGCTTCAGTTTGGAAAACAGGTTGAATAAGAATTGCTTTCAGTGGCTGCCCTGTGTGAGGCACTGGGACTCTTCAGCTAGGGGTCACTAGAATTTAAGGCAGAACAGGATTTCAGACTCTAAAGTTACTCCAGAGGGAGGACAGGCTCTACAGAGAAGACTACTGGATAAAAGCTTTTGTATATTAACAGTAAGATTAACTGAAGCTCCCCATTCCTTCTATACTACTGCTCCTGGTAAAAAGATTGCAAAATCATAACACTTTGCACGAATTCACTGCCAATGCGGTGTCCTTGTCCCTGTCCCTCCATAACAAGCACTCAAAGCACCAGGCCCTCTACGTTACTCATTTCTCTTCTGCTAACGTGCCATTAGGGTACAGAGCAGGCTGCATTTTGCTTCGGAAGGGTCAACACTGAATCCCAAATACGTACAAATAAACCCAGACCTGAAGGGCAAAAAATGTTTCATGGAGGGCTTATCAATATGTTCCAGCTCAATAAATTAGTTTACGTTACAGATTAAATTTACAAGGATAAAATGTGCGTCTCCTGCTGCATGCATGACCTCACAACATTAAAGAACGCTGCCAGCAGAAGAATAAATGAAGTTCTGGGAACTCCCTTCCAAAATAAGCCACAAGAAGACAACCTAAGTAGTTTAAAACACAACTTGATAAATCTCTAAATGGGACGATACAAGAGGGGTGCCCTGGAAGCGTCTGGTTTTTGCTGACCCTCACATGGCGAAGTCAAGGTGAGGCAGCAGACTGAGGTTAAGGTTAGCAGAGAGCTTGGCAATCCCCGGAGCACACATGCACGTACTCACACCCGCTCACGCACAAAATCCTCTACCTTGATCCAGAGTAACTCTGAGCAGCTGAGCGAGCAGACCCTTATGCTCAGCGTGATGGTATTATGCAGTACTTACTGTTAAGAGCTGCAGACGTGTGTATTAAACTTCAGGAATTTTTCTGACCGCTGATAACAGAAGTCTACTGCTTTGGGATGAAACCAAGGAAGCCTGAGGGTAAGCACCAAGTTACCTCCGTCAGCCCTGTGCTCGGCCCCTGCTCGTCAGTCCCATGTGAGTGCCAGAAACGCTTAATTACAGAGAGCAAATTATTAATGACGCCTCTCAAACGCAGATGCAGACCATCTTCCCTAGTAACTCACATGGAGCAAAACCATGCCGCGGAGCCCAGCAGCAGAGCCTACAGCAGCTGGATCCCATCCTCCACCTTGCACAGTGAGCTTTTAAAGAACGGGCTGCCATTATTTAAAAATGCTTGAATAGTTATTTTTGAGACTCCAGACAGACAGAACCCTTAACAGGGAGGCCAAAGGGAACGCTTTCATCCCAAACATACGCACAGAAGTGGTGAAGCGCTGTGGAGCACATCACAACCCAGCCAGGGAGAAACTCCCCCTGAGCACCCGCTGGGCAGGGGCTGGCGGTGGGGACGCTGGCACCAGGATCCCCCATTTTGGTAACACGGGGAAAAGCAGAGCTCCGTGAGGTGCCTATAGAGGCTCTGCTCTGCGTGTACACCAGAGCCTGCCTAGCCTACGAGGGGCTCGCAGGGAGCCTGCAGCAGCCGTCCCCTCTCCGGCGTCGGCTCTCCGAGTCAGAGGGCAGGACTCGGCATTGACGCGGGGCATGCGGCGGGTGCCCCGTGCTCTCACCCACCCGCCTGGCACTTCAGAAGAGAAGCCTGGGCTCTCCTTCAGGGTGATGCTGGGCAGCCGGGTGCCCACTGCCAGCCGCCCCACGCCTCCACTGTCTTAACACGGGCAAGTTGAGAGCAGCCCTCCGTGAGCGCTCCTCTCTGTCTGTATTTGGCTTCAACCATCCAACAAAGCTCATGCTGGACTTTGTATCTATTATGTATTGAAGATGATTGTATTACTCTTAATATGTATGATATAGATTGACCTGTATTACTATATGAAAACTTATAATGATATAAATAAAACCAGATAGAAATCTCACAAAGATATTTGGGTAGGCCATAACTCAGTTATATCTCCAGCTGTACCTCCTCTCCCAATCCCATATTTTCCTTTTCTTTTGCAGGGAAGCAACGAGTTTGAGTCTCCCATAGCATGACCCTGTGACTGAGGCCAGCATCACACTTGCCGACTGCAAAACCACTTGCATTTTCTCTGCCACGTTTCACCGGGGTGTAAAACGGGTAAGACGGTATTCCCCGTCCCCATGGCTGCATTGTGCTGCTTGCTTCATGTTTGGAAATTCCTGTGAGAAAAAAATGTGTGTTAGGATAAAAGGAAGCAAGTTGTCATTTGAGGCAGTGGATTTTTTGTGCTACAGTGAAGACTGCATTACAGAAAGGGAAATTCTGCTGAGCTGTCAAGAAAATGAGGAGCGGCAGTAGATAAAATCCTAATTTCTCTCTGAGTGGCTTGAAACAGAGTATTTCTACAGAAGCAAGCACAGCTGAGAGCGCTACAGTTTAATAATATGCCTTATAATAGAAATGCCTGTAGTATTCTTTTAAAGCACCTGCAGTGCACTTCTGATTCCAGGCAAATTCTGATTATGATATTATGATGTGCTGCTGTAAAGCGGCTTCATTCTGCTTGGGTTCACTGCCAAGCTGTTCACAACTGCACGGACCACAGATTGGAAAAAATTCTCTTCTGGTAGTAAGAGTAGTTCTCTTTTCCTCTCTTTCACTCTCCCTTTAACAGTGCTGGAAGTGACTGGGGACATTAGTGCTCTGATGGAGGGAGGCTGTGGCACAGACCATGACTACACAGGGCCTCCTGACTCTTCCATGACGCCGCCAGTGATGCAGAGGGGACCGATCCGGCCGCACCGGTGTTGAAATAGCCCTACCATGGCACGGAGCAAACAAACTGGCGGGCGATTCACAATGCGGGCATAATGTTTTCAGTTTTGCACTGTTAGCTTTGCACTTTGTACAGAAGAATGATACCAGGTGAGCAAATATTTATCTTCATGCCGGGATTGTGGATATTTGTGTGCCAGTTTGTATGTGCATGTGTGTGTGTGTTTGTTTTCCCCTCCTCTGTCTCAAGGACATCGCCAGACATCTGTTAGCAGCAGAAGTATTTGCCTTCATTAGGCTCTATGCTCCTTGAAAATCCAGAGGAGACCAGGCAGAGGGATGTTCCCCATGGTGAGGCATTCCAAAAAGCACTTCTAGAAAAATAGCAAACTTCAGTTGACTATTATCAACTATTCTCTTAAAACCAAGGGAAATGGGACCATCTCATGGTGGCCCAGCGGGTCTGGCATGCGGCACAGGTATGGCCTGCAGAGCCTGCGACCGGAGCAGCCTGGGCTCCCCTCGGGTGAGGACGTGCTGTGCGACGTTCCCAGGGAGCTGCCCTGTCTGTGGCTTCGTCTCAGGGCAGTGGTTTGGCAAGACGTAAGCGCCGTGTGACAGCTCATCATGGCCAATACCCCCGGCTCCAGCTGTGGCCCACGGCAGATGTTTACAGAGGAACAGAGTCAGGGCACAGCAAGACTTCCCGAGAACGGTCCCCCGGCTCCCACCAGTCCTCCAGCCTTAGGGAAGAGATGGTGGTTCTTTGTCTTTAAAACCCCAAAGGATTTTTCTTCCATGAATTCACCCAGTTCCTGTTTAAATGTTTGCACCTGTCACATCCTGCGGGGAGGAGCTCCACGGCTTAACTATCCGGCGCACCGAGAGCCACTTCCTTTTCCTTGCTTTTAAACTTCCCTGCAGGCAGTTTTGTTTGCAGCTTGTACTCCTGTACTGGAAGAGATGGTGAGTAATCACCCCAGCATATCCCCACGTGCCTCCAAGATGGTGCAGATCTGTATCACACCCCTCTCCATCATCCCTTTTCCTCGCCACGGAGCCATTCCTCACACAGAGGCTGCTCCAGAGCTTGGGTCATTCCCGCTTCCCTTCTCAAGTCTCTTCCACATCCCTCCTGAGACGGGGGCAATGGGGAGAGCCAGACCCACACGCAGCCTCTGGAGCGTGGGCACATCGCCGGCTTACGCAGCGGCAGTGTTTCCTTTCTTGTCCTCTTTCTTTCCTACTCAATTCCAACATTTGGTTTTCTGCTTTCTCTGCTCCAGACATTTTGCAAACCTCAATTAGCACTGCTCCCAAGACCTCCCTGGTAGGAGACGCACTGCTCAGAGCCCGCCACTGGGCTACCAACGTTAGGGCTGGTTTCTGTGTGTTTGCTCTGCCTTTGCCCACGTGGAGTTTCCTTGGTCCCCTTACCACCCCACCACTCAGCGAGAGGGACCTGGCAGCTCCCCACAGCCTGCCCATGTCTGCTCTGCTCTGGAAAGCTCGGCCCTGGTGGCAAACACGGTCACTTTGCTATCCCTGCACTTTTTCAGCTCATTTCTGGACACACTCAGTGGTTCTCCTCGGGTAACAGCCCTCTGCTGTGAAAACAGACCCTTTGCTTCAGTCCTTCCTTTCCTGCCCGTAACAGCCCAACTGCCCAGCAGGTCTTTCCTCTCTTCCTCCCATACAGCACGGCGTCCCCGAGGGCCTGTGGGGGGAGGCCTGGACAGACACCTTGTTGGACACCCCAGCAGACCATGTGAACCAGGCCTCCTTCCCCGCATCCTTGCTGGATGGCCCTCTGGTCCCCCTTGGCTGAGAGCAGGACCCAAGGCTTGGCGGAGAGGTCCCTAACTGGAAGGTGTCGAGGCTGGTGGCTCTCCACCATCACAGCCCGGGGAGGAGACCTGCAGCCGGGGCATAGGCTGGTGAGTCAAGGCGGGTGGAAGAGCCGGAGCTGGTATCTCATCTACACACATTAATAATGGAGCCGTCCTTCTGACGCTGCCGACGTCTTGTGGCTGGAGGGGAGGAGATGAAGTAATGGCTGCTGACGCACACGGAGCTCTGCTTTCCGCCGAAGCAATGGGCAGGCAGAGCACACCCGGGCAGGCGCTGCCGCTTTCCAGGAAGCCCCACATTGCTGGAGCGGGGATAACCTGGCAGGTACGGGGGGAGCTGAGCTGTACCCTCCTCTCGGCTGCCAGACCTCAGTGCCACCAGCACATGGGACTCCTGGCTGTTGTTTTGTATTCCATGGTATTAGCTGCTGGGGTCTTTCGCACATCAAACTCCTCCCCAGCAAAGCATCCTCCTTGCTAAGATGTGAGGAGGTGGGTAGAGGAGGACACATGGGCAACACCGTGAGCTGGTCCTGGAGCCTCGCAGCTGCTGGGGTTCCAGGGACCCCTGAACCTTTCCATCCATCTCAGCCTCTTTTCACCCCTTCTGGGTTTTTCGGCCACATCTCTCTGTCCTCTCAGCTCCACCAGCACTGTCCTGCCAGGGATCTGCATTCAGACCTCTGTTAATGCCAGGCAGCTGCCCACCCCCGGCTCTCTGCAGCCTCCAGTGGAGATGCCCGTTCCCCCTGCTCCGTTGTTTATCTGCTTGTGAAATGAAGGGGGAGCCCAGGCATTAGGCTGCTTGGCCATGGCCTTCCCCTGCCCTTTGCACAAAGCTCAGGGGCTGCCCCTGCCTGTCCTCCTTCCCGGCAGTGCATGGAGCTGGTGGCCTACTGCAAGGTCTTTGCTTCAGATGTCCTTACCCTGCCGTGAGACACAGCACATACTCCTGGGCTGGGTTTCTGCCTTCAGTAGTGCAACAAGCACACGAAGATCCCTCTCGAGGGGGCAGCTGTTACGCTTGCCTGTGCCGGAGACACAAGTGCAATCAAGGCAGAGGCACTCCCAGTTGCGTCAGTGGAACAAGGGATGGGGAGCTTGCACACAGACTGGCTTGGCAGCTTCAAAGAGCTGCTCTTGCCTCCCCTCCCAGCCTTTGTTTCTCTCTCGAGCAAGAGAAGTCAGCTCCTGCAACGTCTCCCGCGCAGGCAGCAGCCACTGCAGTGACTCCAGAATAATCACTCTCACAGGAATTTGCCTGGAGGAGTGGGTGCTGGTGGGACTCCAGAGGTACCTGATCCCAAAGGAGAAGGTGAATCTCGAGGGGATGCACCTCTGCTTATCTTCTTGCGCCCTCACCTTGCGCAGGAGAGCAACTGCACCCTGGGGTGGGGTGCTGGCAGCGGGGTGTCGGTGGCCCCAGCTGGGGCTGGACTGGCCTGGAGACATTCGTCCTTCCTCCCAGAGCTGCAAGGTGCTGCAGACACCTCCAGCCCTCCCTGGCACCCCTGCCCCGGTGCCCATGGACCATGCACACCTCTGCATGCTGCTCAGCCATGGTTTTCCAGGCTGGGCCAGGGCAGAGGCAGGGACTAAGTGCCTGTCCTGCTCATAGGTTTGGGGACAGCAGCCCCCAGGAAGGGCCTGGTGCATGCATCCTTCCTTGGGGGCCAGGGATGGGAGACCTTGAAGCCCACAGCCCTTACAAAAATAACCTGTTTGCTAACTGGGTAATTGTGCTCTCCAGCAGACTGTTACCTTTCACCAGCAGAGATGCCAGCAATAAAAGCAGCCACCAGCATCCCTGCATTAATGGGAGGAAGAAAAGAATAAATCTCAGTACTGCTTGGTTTGTTGAGCAAGAGAAGGCAGAGGGCTGCCAGCAGAGCACTGCTCCGCTCTGGTCCTGAGAAAGCAGGCACTGCTGTCTGGGTGGCAAGGCAGGTACCTTGGCATTCAGTGCCCTCAGACCAGTGTCTGGCTTTCTCCTTGACCTGTCCTCACCATCCGCTGGCTCAGCTGGTAACAGGGACGTGGGACAGGTGGGTGAAAGGCCCAGAGTCACCGGTCCCGGGAGAGAAATGGAGATCTTGGGGTAGGAAGAGCAACACAAGGCAGCAGGGACTTGGTGGGGAGAGGGAAGGACCTCAGAGGCTGGTGGACATGAAGCTTCAAGCACTAAAATGTGGATACAGAAGACTTGAGCTGCTGTAGCCTCAGAGAGGCTGAGAGGGGCTGAAGCCTCCTCCATAAATAACCCTCTTAGAAATAAAGAGCTGACTCTTATTCCGCTTGGATCAAATTCGATCTGCTTATTTTTAGGCTGTGCTCTGGCTCGTGGTGCAGGCAGTGACCCCCCAGCCACGAGGCTGGAGCCTGCAACTCATTCCAGACCGCCAGAGCTAACACGAACTCTACTGGCTCAGGAGCGGGCCCTCGGCACAGCCCTGGCCAAGTACGTGGATGGGATTATCCCAAGCAGGTACGCAGAGCCCTCCTTCCCTCCCACCGAGAATTTAAGCACAGATTACGTTAGCTGGGAAGGGAAGAAGGAAGAGAAGGGAATGACACCTATGTGGTTTTTCAGGACTTGCTCATGCTGATGGCCAGCTCAGCGGAATGAAGACCTTTCATTTCATGGGCTTTTTCTTCCTTTCCCTAGCACCTTAGCTTGAGCTCCCCTGCTTTGCATAGCACGCACAAGCAATGGCAAAGTCCGCTTCCTAGACCCGCGGTGTGGGAGGAAGTTTTGTGATTAGCACATTCTTGAGCTGCTATTTTTTTCCCCATGTTTTCATTTCCACCATGAATGGCTGATAGCGGCGTGTGGTCACAAAGTCCTTTCAAGACAGGAAAGAAATCCAAAGAACAGTAATAATGGAAAAGATTAAATAGAGGAAACATAACTTTCCTGTGCAAACCTGCTGCTCGGAGAGGAACCCCCACCTGCTGTTATTAGGCATAGCCTGAACTGTCGTTCCTTGCGTGGATGGATGTTGTGTTTATTTTCTGAGCAAGCCCTGTCTAACTCAAAGCTACTCTGGTGTGTTCCCAGAGAGCCCCCTGATGGCTTTAGCTTTCATCCAAGTAGTCTGTGCTTTCAGGTTTTTGAGTAGCTGGGGAAATGCCTGTCGACAGCAAAAGGCTTTCCAGGAGCCAGCAGAAGTTCAGGGTGAGATGTAGGGGGGCAATAACCACCTTCTTGGCTGGGATGGTACCTTCTCCCCTGATGGCTGCATACACGCTGGGCAGCCGCATGTTCCTGCCTGAGCTTGGCTCGGGCAGCCGGCAGCCTCCTGCCCTGCAAACCTGCCTCCTTGCTGGTGCTTTTACTGTGATGCCTGTTTTGAGCCAGAGCCCAGCACCATCAAGCAGGTGTTTCTCCACCCTCTGGACTGGGCCTGTGGTCATCACACAAGGAGTGTCACCGGGGGACCTTGTCCCACCAGCAGCTTGGGGTCCTTTTTTTCTTCAATATTCCCGGGAAAGAGCTGCAGAGTGCTCCTGCTGTGGCAGTGGGTATGAAGAGGGCCAGGAGGTGCTGTGGAGGTGGCTCACCCTTGCTCTGTGAGAAGCATCCTGTAAAAACAGTTTTGCAATGAGGTTACACAAACCTGGCTCTGTTGCCGGAGAAGGCAGTCCTGCCGCCCTGCCGCCCTCTGCAGCGGCTGCGGGGTCCCACGCACAGTCCCACGCATGGTCCCATGCCCGGTCCCATGCCCGGTCCCACGCCCTGCCACTGCTCGACAGGTTTCGTGTGGGCAGGGCGGGAGTGCTGGCTGCCCACAAAGGTGTCGATGCCAAGAGTACCGGGGAACAGCCCACCCTGCTGGGACCCTTTAGCTTGGCTCAACCTGAACAACACCACCTCACCCTGGGACACAAACAGTTTTGCTCAACCAGCCGGCGCCTGTTTGCTTCTCCTTTGTAAAGAGAGCCAGGCCAGGGCAGCCAGCCTGCTCTCATGCCTCCCTGGGGAGCCCTGGCGTGGTGACAGCACTGTGACACTGCTCCCGGTCTCCGAGCCGTCCAGGTAAGCTGAGCGGAGCTGCAGCAGCCTCAACCCCGGCCCCGGGTCTGGCCGGGAGGAGTGTGGGGCCAGCGGCACGGCAGGAAGGAAACAGCTTGCACTGGGGGGAAGGAGGCGTCAGCTGCTCCCGGCAGGGCTCAACAACAAGTTCATCCTGCAAGGAACTTGCTGGAGCCAGGTTATGCAGCATCTGAAAAACCAGACTGGAATGGGAAACATGTCCGAGGCAACGCCTATGGTGTGAGCCAGCCAGGGTGGAGTGGGTGGCCAGGGATGCCGCCCCACTGTGCCGGCCCCAGCGGAGCGAGGACACCGTCCGAGTGGGGAGCGCTGCCCTGCTGGGGCTCCCTTGGCAGCCACAGGAGCTTGGTTTCTGCCCTGGCGTGATCAGCCACAGGATGCTGATGGGAGCAAAGCGGCAGTGACGTGCCTCAAGGGGCGATGGCGTTGTTGGACACAGCAGTAAGAGCGCCTGCCCAAGGATGGGGCTGGGCAACTCCTGACATGGCTGCGATGCCAGCCCAAAGGCTGCCTGGCCAGGTGTTTTGCTGCTTCAGAAACCGTCTGGGCAAGGACTGAATCCCTGCTGCCACCTGCAAAGGAGGAAGGACAACATCTGTGTCCCCAAGGCCAAAGCCAGGTAAAGCCCTTGCTGCCCAGCCATGTGCGGGTCTCTCCTGCGGCCACATATCTCCCCCTAAGCCCATACGGTGTGGGCCAGCCTGGGAACCATTCTCATGGGGTGGCTTTATCCCAGGCACCCACCCAGCCAGGGAACACCACTGTGCGTTGGCTTCTACCCCAGAGACCTGCCTGGGCATTAATGCTTCTGCCTCTTCCCATCCCTGGCTCCTCCTGCCGCGTTGATGTCCAGCTTATCCATCCACAACTGCTCCTGTGTGCTGCAGCATCCCTCCAGTGCAGGGACAAGGGGGGATGGTTTCATGCTTTTGGCTCGGGGCCCCTGGCACAGCCCCACGAGCTGCACCCAGCCTCTCCGCGGGCAGGATGGGATGCAGGCAGGGAAGGCAGCGGGGCAGGCTGGCCTTCCTGGCACCAGCACTGGGTGGGAACGAGTGGGGCAGATGCATGCGGGCCCCCATGATGCCCTGCCCAGCCCACATCGGCCCCCACACTTCAGCTAGGGGGCTGTCTCGCACCCCCAGAAATGGACCCAGAGGGAAGGACTGCACCAGAGACCTTGTCCTGTCCCATGGGGAGGTTTGGCTCTAGACACAGACACTGCTTGTGACCTGCGTGAGTCACTGAAAGACTCAGAGTGCTTTTTACTGTGATGCTTTTTGGACACTGCGTCAGCCTGGAAAAACCCAGGTGCCACCGTCCCCTCCCTGTGGCCAGGCCAAGGATGAGCTCCCAGCCGCAGGAGCTGGCTGCAGCAGATCAGCCTCTCTCTTCTCAATAGCTTGTTTATAAGGATGCAAACACCTCATGAGTGAAAAAACAACTTCACGCCAAATAGCCACTAGCTCCCGATGGCCCAATCTGTGCAACCACCTCCTTGGTTATACCTTTTCATTCCTGTTTGCTCCGAACCCTTTCCTGTGGCTGAGCAGCTGGGAAGGGATGGCAGAGCAGAGGGGCTCGCGGCCGGGGGTCTGCCTGCCCGCAGGAGAGCGCGGGGGGCAGCCCGTGCATTAGGATGGGCTGTGGGAGCACCTGGGCACCAACCGGGCCGCCCTCGCTTGTGCTGAGGCGCACCACGCTGGCGCGGTAGCAAGGCCATAACAAGCCCCAGGGGACTGGTCCCTGCTGGTTTATGGCAGGAGCGGGCCGGCGCGTCCCCTGCTCTCCAGCCGGAGCTGCTGCCCGGCCCAGGCCGCCGGGGGCTGCGCAGGAGCAGGGTCCGAGGGTGGCCAAGGGGCAGAGCGGGGGCTGCGGCCGCCACGCCGGGGGCTAACGCGGGCCCAGGGACGGCGCTTGGGGACCGGCTGCTTTTGGAGATGAGCGCCCCCCCCCCCCGCGCCGCCCCCGCCGCTGCAGAGGCTCCCCCCGCTCGCCTTCCCCGCGCCTCTCCACGCGCTCGGCTGCCGGCGGAGGCGGTGGCCCCGCTGCCCGCTGCCTGCCCGCTGCCTGCCCGCTGCCTGCCCGCTGCTGCCCCCCGCCCGCCCCCCCCCCCCCTCGCCGGGCGTGCGCAGGCAGCGCCTCCCCGCCGCCCATCGGACCGGCGCCGCCGCCCGGCGTCCCCGCGGCCCGGCCCTGCGGCGGGGGGGCGGTAGCAGGGCCCCGGCTGGGCGGTGCCGCCACCCCGCGCCGTGGGCTCGGCCCCCTGCCCACGCCGGCCGTGCCAGCCGCGCTCACCCCTGACCGCCCGCAGGCAGCGGCAGCGCGGCCGCAGCCGGGCGCAGCTCCCCGGCGCCAGCCCCCGCCTCCTCCGCAGGTAAGAGCCGGGGCCGGGGCAGCTGGTTTGGGGGCGCGGGGGTGACGCCGGGGCCGGAGCCCCGTGGGGAGCGGGGCGGGGGGGGGTCAGGGCCGTGCCCGAGCCCGTCCCTCGGGGTGCGGGCCGGGCGCTGCGGAGCGGGAGCTGCGGGTCTGCGGCCGGCACCGCCTCCCCGCCGCACCCCCTGCGGGCCGGCCCCCGAGCGCTGCCTGCTTTGCTGTCACCCCCTGGCACAGGACGCTGGGCTTGTCCAGCATTCCGTGACGGGCATCCTGGACACCTCAGGAGCACCCAAAGGCGCTCAGGAAGGCATCCCCACTGCTCGTGTCCCGCGGCAGCCAACGCCATGCCACAGCAGGGGTGGCAGCCAAAATCCGCAGAGCGCAGGGATGACAGCTGCCAGGGGAACCTGCACCTGTAAGGCAGGCGAGGTCCCACACCTTCCCACTGGCGTCTGCTTGCTGTGCCAAGTCCAGCTCTCCTCCAGCGCAGCGCTGGGCATGTGCCAGGAGGGGCATTCACCCTGCCCGCTGCTCGCAACTGCGTCACCTGCTTCTGAGCTGGGCCTTTCCCCAGCGCGGGCACAGGCTGTCCTGCCAGCCCCTTTCCCTGCTCCCGCTGCAAGCGCCCAGGGCTGCAGCCTCCGGAGCGGGCGCCTGGCCTGGCATGGCGCGGAGGTTGGCACTGGCTGGGTGGGCGGCGGAGGGCAGATGCAGAGCCGCCCTCCCTCTGCTGCTGCTTGTGCCATCTCGCTTTCATCCTGCCAGGCCACCTCCTCCGCAGCCTCCGCAGGCAGGCTGCCTGGCAGCATCCCTCCCCCTGCCTGGGGTCTGGATCCGGCAGAGCCGTGCACTGGGCCGGCGTGGGCTGTGCCGTGTCTCTCCCTCAAGGCCTCCTGCCTGGGCCGAGCGCTATCTATCTGTGATGATTTGGGAGCTGTTCCGTCCTCCTCAGCATCAGTTAGAGCAGAGGATGTTCCCTGAGAAGGAAACAGCATGAATCAGCTCCGATTTTTCACGCTCTCCGCAGGCAGAGAGGAGAGGGGAGCGGGCTGTGCTGAGCAGGGCACAGGCATTGCGCGCCAGGGGCTGCGAGCGCCTCTGACAGAGGTGCCTGCAGCTTCACCCACTTCTCTCCCCCATCTCTGTGGCTTTTAAACCAGCCCTCCCTGCCACAGAAACATCCCGTGTTCACGCGCTGCAAAAAATACTCTTTGTACTTTGGACAGGACTCTTGAATGCGAGGCAACACGCCAGGCGCTGACAGCCAAGGCAGGGAGGGAACAGCTAGCCCCGGCAGCACGAGCGGGAGCGGAGGCAGCAAACCCTGCTCTGCCCTCGGGGACCAGCCCCGCACATGGTTGCTGGAATTTGGGCATGGGTGTGCAGCAAGCCCCTGCCTGCCATACGTGGGTGTCTGCCCTCCGCTGCCAGCCCGCTCCTGGCTTGCAGCGCTTTATGGTTTTGTGGTTTTGGAATGTCATCCACACTTTGCTTGTAAGTGCAGACGGCTTGAGCATCCCTGGGGATGTGCTGTGGGGTGCCCCCAACACAGAGGAGGGAGCGTGGGCACTGAGCTGGGCTGGACACCGGAGCATGGGTCCCTAACCCTCTGCCACCCCCTGCAGAGTGTCACGCTGACATGGCAAGCACCGATGGGGCAGAGCCTGATGCTGATGATGCAGCTGAGGCCATCTACGAGGAGGTGATGCCCTGCGACAGGATGGAGCTGAGCCAGCGGCTGGCTGTGGAGGAGCTCATCACCACTGAGGCCAGCTACGTCCACAACATCCAGCTCTGTGTGTCGGACATCCGGGCACACCTCCAGAAGAAAGAGGTGAGAGGGGGTATGTCCCCCGACCCAGGAGCTGGGGACCGTAGCATGAATCTGTTGAGAGCTGTGAGATGCCCAAATCACTGCAGGGAGGTCACCACGTGCTCACCTTCCTGGGCTCTCCTGATCAGCCAAGGTCTTGGGTTGGATGGACATTAACCCTGCATCTGTAACATGAAAAGGCCTCATTGCCCTGCTCAGAAGCATGGCCAGGTCTCAGCGTCCCCAATGCCTCCTGAAACAGAGCATCACTCCAGCTCCTCAAGCATTGCATGGGGCAGCCGGAAGGACATGAGTACTCAGGAGGGCATGAGTGCCTCCAGAACACACGGTCCACCTCTGTCTGATATTTTTTGCTTACCCTGGGGCATCTCTGTTCCCTTCAGCTGCCTGATCTTGACCTGGAAGGACTCTTCTCTAACACCGATGACATCCTCCATGTCTCCAGGCGGTTCCTGAAGGGTCTTGAGGCTGCAGCTGCCCAGGAACATGAGCAGCTGCTCCGCATCAGTAAGTGGTGCAGCACCAAGAGCTGACCTGTGCCCACCCATGCGTTTGCTGGTGTTGGCAGTGCCGCTGCCCAGCACTGTGCCCGGGTGCAGCCCACAGCCCACACGCCCTGACACCTCCTGCACCTCCCTCGGCTCTGGAGAGCGCTGCTGCGGGCACGCTGCAGGCAGCCGCCCGTGCTCACCCCACAGCGGCAAGGCAGAGCTGCCCAGCCTGCAGAAAGCGTGGGGGTGGGGAGGGGGCAGCATCAGGCCCAGCTTAGCAGAGGTGCCTGGAGTGCAGAGCACTGCCCCAGAACGTTTGGCTGGCACTGCTCTGCCAGCTTCACCCTTCCAGCAGGCTGGGGAGAAATCTCTGCCTCTCTCTGAGGCCATAGGAAAGGACCATCCTTTCCAGCCTTGCTCTCCTTCCCCAGGTGCCCTGTTCCAGGAGTTCAAGGAGGAGATGGAGACTGTCTACAAGATCTACTGTGCCAGCTACGAGCATGCCCTCCTGCTGGTGGAGAGCTACCGCAAGGACCCCAGGCTGCAGCAGGAGATCTTGGAGACCCTGAATGCAACAGTGTAGGTACCTGCTGCTGAGGCCACCACCCTGTTTTACCTATTGGCCTTGTCCTTCTCCTCTCTGGAGAAGCTGCCTGCACAAGTACATGCCACCAGGCTGAGTGTAATGTCATATCCATCACCTTTGTGGCATTGCCTGGAGTAATCCCTAGCAGCCTGTCTTGCATCCTCGCAGTCAATTGCCAAAGGGGTGCTATAGGTTGGTAGTCTTTTATAGTGGACCCCAAAACAAGGGGTGGGGTGGGACCCACAGCTCCTGCCTGTTCCACAGCCCAAGAGGCTGTGCCCACGGAGGACACGTGTTCCCCAGCTTGACCAGAGAGACAGGCTGGCCCTGGGATATCTTCCAGCCCCCCCGAGCTATTGGGGGGGTCACAAACACTGTCAGAGCCAGGAGAAGCAGGAGCGGCAGCAGAGGAGCTGCTGGGATTCGCTGCTCTCTGTTTCAGGGTCCAGGTGATGTGACTCCCAAATGAGCAATGCCTTGCATGCAGGTAGAAGGGGAGCCCTGCCTGCAGCCTGCCTGCACTTTGCCCGCACCCTCCCTCCCCATTGCCCTGGAGCAAGCGCCGATCCTGTGCCTCCTAGCTAGACAAGCACAGCACTGTTCAGGGGGGCAGGGTGCCTGCCCGGGGCTGGCACTGCCTTCGGGGCTGGCGGGGCTGGCGTCCCCCTGCCAGCGCTCCCAGGCAGGGTGGCCCCGCAGCTGGCGGGGAGCAGGGCTTCACAGCCAGAACCCCCCCACGGCTACTGGGCACAGCTTGCCTGCGGGTCCAAGGCAGCAAAGCTCCCCTGCAGCTGGAGAGGCGCTGCTTTGTCCCCAAAATGCTTGCAGAGAAGCTGGGAGGAGTGGCAGGGCAGGAGGGCAGCCCTGCACGACGACCTCGACCGATCCCCCTCTCCATCAGGCCTCACACGGGTGCGTCGGACCTCAGCTTCTTCCTGGTGATGCCGGTGCAGAGGGTCACCAAATACCCGCTGCTGCTGCGGAAGATCCTGGAGAACACCCCCACCAGTGCCAGTGCCTACCCGGCCCTGCAAGCAGCCGTCCACGCCATGGGCCAGGTCAACGCCAACATCAATGAATACAAACGGCGCAGAGAAGTGGGTGAGTGGGCAGGGGGCACGGCAGAGGCAGGGGGCACGGCGCCTGGGAAGCCCCATCCCAACCCCAGTTGCTTCCCCTTGGTGTTGCACTAATTCCCACTTAAATCTGTTCAAAGCTCCCCTGCCCTACGCCCGTCCTGCCTGGTGGAGCCACGGGCTGGTGCAGGCAGCTCCCGGCACTGCTCTGGTCCTGCAAATGCCACTCTGGGCAAGACCTGAAGGCTGCAGGAGCAGGGTGGCATGGGGGGGGGCTCAGGACAAAACCAGTCAGTCTGCATTCCTGGAGCTGGGGAATGGGGAGGGACAGTCCTGACCTTGGGATAGGAGAAATCAGGCTCCCCACAAACCGGAGCTTGCTCTTCTTTTTAGTTTTTGTAGTACTTTCCCCGGGGCTGCCCTTCTTTGATGTGGGTTGTGCTTATCCTGTTGATCACAACTTGTCAGCTCCGGGCCTCGGTGCTGCTCACCCACGTTGCCCACTCAGGCTGCTGAGGATGCTGCCCTGAAGTTTCCTCTTCTGATCTTTTCTCCTCCCACCTTGCGTGCCCCCACCCGAGGCAGCAACCAAATACAACAAGGCCGAGCACCTGACGCTGCGGGACCGCTTTGCACGCCTCAACACGCACTCCATCGCCAAGAAGACCACACGGCTGAGCCGGCTCTTCATGCACGAGGCCGGCATCGTGGCCAAGGTGGGCAGCCCGCACCCCACCGCCTGCGGACCCGCTGCCTCTCCTTGGCTCCTTTCTGGGCCTTCCCGCTGCCTCGGGAGCTGGATGGGGAGAGTGGAGCCGAGGTGGCGTGGCCAATGCTGACACCCAGTGGCTTGAGCTGTCACATGAGCCACAGTTCCACTTTCGAGCAGCCTGAGGGTGGCTCCTGGTCCCCAATCCCAAGGACCAGCTTGCTCCCTGCCTCGGAGCACTGCAGGGGAGTGCTTTGGCCCCCAAAGGACTCACAGGATCCTCAGGCACCCCAGCGAAAGGAAAGACACCCTGGTGTTCCCCAGCACCACAACTACACCAAAAGCCCTGTTTTGCGTGCATCCCAAGCACCCTAGATCTTGGCCCTTTTCAGATTCCCGGAGCCTCTCAGGGTCTCCCCCACCTGTCCCCAGCACCGTGAGCTTCAGGCAGGTGCCCGCCTGCTTTTTTATGTTAACACCCAGTGAGGGGCATCAGCCCTGCCCGCAGCATTGCCTGGCCTACCCGTGCTGGGGATAAACTGCCCCTTGCCTTGCAGACGGAGGACAGGGAATACGACGACCTAGAGGAGAAGTTCCAGTGCGTGGTGTCCAGCGTGGCTACACTGAAGGAGAATGTGGCGTCCTATCTGGGCCATTTAGAGGTAAAACCCTGATGACTTGCAGGGGGTTGGCTCCATCAGGTCCTCAGGACCTGTTTCTTGGGTTGCAGAATACTTTCAAGCCCTGTGGAAACCAGTGTCAGTTGGGGATGTTCGGTGACTTGCTTCTCTCAGCAAAAGATGTTGTGCTGGGCACTTGCACAACATCCAAGGATTGCTCAGGTCCAGCAGAGCTTAAAACAAAGTCAAGGCTTCGTTGACAGAGTCTGAACTGGGTGTCATTTGGGAATAATCAGTCCTTAAACTGATCTTTATTTCAAGGCATTACATAGCTAAGAAGGCTAAATGTTGTTCAGCCTGGGAATTCTTGCATAACAGGTATAAGGCAGAAGTGTTCCCAAATCAGGGAAACAACAAACTTCCCTTCTGGGATGACCCTGAGTAGCTGCTGTGATTTTCTCATGTAAATCCCTTGGGGCATCTGAGGGAAATGAAAGTATGAGCAATGGCAAAACTTGAAACCCCCCCAAGGCACCGTATTACCACGAAAGTCTCAGGAAATGGCAGAGGGTTCAGAAAGTAGCAATTCAAGGTCTGGAAAAACCTTGTCATGAAAATCCCCATGTAGGATTTAGAAGGAGAAAAAGGGGACAGGAAGACTCCCTGTAGCCCAAAGAGCAGGTAAAATAGGATTAGAATAGAAAACATGAGGATGGCAATCTGTATGACAGTGGGATGCAGCATCAGCTAGGGGGACAGGGTATGACCATTCCTTGGGACCCGCCTGGCACTGCCTCTCAGTGAGCTGCATCCCTGTAAGCCAGCTTCTTGGCTTCAGCCAGGACATCAAGTGTCTGCAAATAGGCTGGGCAGCCTAGATAATAAACTGTGGTTAGGAGTCATGCTGGGGCTTGGAAGCAGCTTCAGAGGAGCTGCTGGGGGGTGGGGGCGAAGGTGGGGCTGCGTGCACACACTGTCTCTCTCCCTCTGAAAGCTTCTCAAAGACATCCTGAGGAGCTGATGAAGACAGGTTCTCAAAGGGCAGAGACAGCCTGGCCTCTCTCTGTGCTGGCTGGTAGTGCATCTGTCTGTACCGCTGCCCCCACCACGAGGGGAGGCAAACCTTGATGCATACAAGATCATCACAGCCACCTCTGCTTGAGGAGGAGCCCCTGCAGGGCTGGAGAAAAGCACAGAGATCTCAGAGCTGCCCCCTTCTGCTCAGAGAGTCAATCCCTTTCCCCTTTTATATTTCTGTCACCAGTGCCTCCTGTGGCAAGGGTGAATCTCCTAAACAGGACCACAGGCAAAGAGACAGGATTTAGGACACAGATGGGCCTGTCTCAGAGTTTCTAATGGCAGCTATGGTTGATGAGGATCAAAGAAATGGTTCCTGCTGCTCCAGGACTGACTGCAGGAGCAGCGCTCCAAGGGGCAGTGAAGCCGAGCCCAGGAAGAGCAGGAGGCCAGGCTTCCCTTGGGACCAGCACCAGGCTGGGGCTCTGGGAGCTCAGTGCTCCCTTCTCTGGGTCTTGAGGTTGTGGGTCAAAGCCTCCAGTCAAGGAGGCTGCTGCCAACAGAGTTAACGCTAGAGCAAAGCCTCTCAGAGCAGAAGAGGGTCTCCACCCAAACCATCCCTAGCTGCTTTCCTTTCTTACCAGTCTCACTCTCCAGACAGAGGCAGGGGAAGGTTTTGTACACAAACACAAGAAACTATAGAGCTACCGGAGCACCAAACTTGAGTGTCAAAGCACCAAGCGGTATCAAGCTGGGACAGGCTGCCTGGGGCCACAGGGCAGCCTTGGCCACCTTGCTGGGGTAGGAGTGCTTCTGCAAGCTGGTCCATGACCCCTGCTCGAGGGGAGAGGTTTGTTAACACCTAAGCGAGCTCTCTGGCTTGCAAGCAAGAGCAGCCCAGAGCATCAGTCCCACTGGGCTGCTAGCACAGACCACGCAGGCTGGGATATTGGCACACCTTTGGGAACACAGGGATACATTACAGATGCATTAGCTAGTGTTGGGCAGCTTCTGCAGGTCAGGTCTGATGGCTTTCTCCCTTTCAGGCATTCCTGTTGCCCACCCCACACAAGCATGAGCTGCAGATCGACGAGGGACCTGCCCAGCAGTACCGCCGCTTTGCAGAATACCTCCACCGCACTGTATTCCCAGAGTTTGTGAGTGCTCCTCCCCTGGGTGTCTCTTTCAGGGTCACAGCCAAGCCCTGCTCTCACACCTTCTGCCAGGGTGCAGCAGGGACTGGCTCCAGGGCAGGGCAGCCAGGAGCTGCAGGGCACCCCAGAACAGGCAGCGTCCTCACCAGCAGGCACAGTCCCCCAGGGGGGCAGGTAACAGGGTCCATCAGCAGCCCCAGACACATGAAATGAAGAACCAGCTCCAGGGTGCATCCAAGAAACAAAAGGAGACAGGGCCAGAGACACGGCTACAACACAGCTCTAAAGTCCATCTAGGGCTGGAGACAAGCTGCAATGTCCATCTGAGGGGTCCGTCTATGAGCTGAGCTACCTACAGCAGAGGTCCAAGGTCCACCCAGGAGACAGAGGCAGAAACCAGCTTACCCACAGCAATGCTCAAGTAGCAGCTGAAGGCCCTTAAATGGGCTGTGGGCAGGGGGGTGGGTGGAGGCCTCAGGTGATGCTGGTCTGGGCCATTAAAGACTATTTGTGCCTTCAGGGCCCTGACATGTCCATGGCCAGCCATGCGGGCAGGGCTGCAGCAGAGCACGGGATGGTGGGAAGCCAGGCATACTGTTTATTTGATTCACACAAGGTGTTTGCCACCAAACCTCAGTCCAACCTACCCACACTCTGTGGGCGTCCATACTCACCTTTGGGAGCCCAAGAGCCCCCCATCTGTTTCCTTCCACCACCCCTGACTGGTTCTCCGGGACTCCCTCTTGGGTGGTGGCTGCCACCGTGCATGCAGCCAGGGAGGTTTTCCGAGCAGTGAAGAGCGTGGCAGGGCAGCCTGAACCCCACACCTGGATGCCGGCGTCCCCAGGGAGCGCCAGCAGGCGGAGGGAGGGTAGCTATGTGGGATAACCACACAGACCCTGGGCTGAGGGCCTCTGTCAAACCAGGACACTATGACCTGCATGGGACAGTCACTGTGGCACCCCCTTGGCACAAGGGGGTGTGTGAGGGTCCTACCCAATGGTTTGCATGGAGCTCAAGGTTTGAATCGTGGCATGCATGACTGCTCTCTACCAAGGGTTTGCTTTGGTTGGCATCCTATGTGCCTTCAGGGAAGGATGCCTCAGATGCTCCCCACTCCACACAAGCCCTTCAGCAGGTCCCCGAGACTTTTCTCCTGTGTAAGACCCGTCTGGGGGGGCTCACGTAGAGATTTGTGTTCTCTTGCCCCACAGAAGCGACGGCTGGACAGGCTGGTCTGCCAACCCCTCTGCAGCCTCTCAGACATGCTGGTGGGGCCACAGCAGCTGGTCAAGAAGCGCCTGGACAAGCTGCTGGACTATGAGGAGATCCAGGAGCGTAAGAGCGAGATGGGCAGCGTGACATACGACGAGGAGGCAGCCATGAACACCTACCTTGCCATCAATGCCCTGCTTGTGGCCGAGCTCCCACGGTTCAACCAGGCGGCTCTCCAGCTTCTGGGGCAGATACTGTGCTCCTTCAGCACCCTGCAACGGGACTTGGCTGCCCAGGTCCTGCACCAGGCAGAAAAGGAGCTGGAGCAGGTGAGAGTGACCCCTTGGCGTGTGCGCCCAAACCGGCATAATTGCTGAGCCAGACCTGCCTTCTTCAGGCTTGGGGCATCACTGGGATGTCAGGGCACCGAAGGTTTGCTGTAGCCCAAGCCTGTCCTTGCAGACACACAGCTCCCTGTCTAGCATTTGTAAGTGATCTCTCCTCCCCTTTCGGCTGGGGAAAGCCAAATTGTCTCTTCTTCACTGCCAGGAACTGTTCTGTCCTGCGCTCTCTTTGAGGACACCACTGGTAATTTATTGATGTGCTGCCTGAGAGATCAGTGTTAACGCTGAGCTCCTGAGAGCTCTGTGCTGGGAAGGCAAGGAGGAGAAGGACAGCTCCTGGTCTGAGGAATGAGCATCCCTCGAACCTCCATCCCCTGGGAGATATCTCCCAGGACTCCTCACTGCCCAGCACTCTCTGAGCCTGATGTTTGCAAATGTGGTGGGTCAGGCCAGTCCAGAGCCCTGGGGGAGAGCATGGCCCTGGCCTGACCCATGAGCAAGATGAGAACAAGATGCAGCCACGTGGAGGTGTCCTCTCAGGCACTGCTCGTACAGACCTAGCCATGACGGCGGATTCCCCTTGCTGCAGACATCTACCCCAGAGCTACATCCACCACCAGCTGCATCCATTCCTTTTTAGTCTGTGGGCTTGGGGCAGGACAGCAGGACGCAGGGGCTGCTGCGGTGGGCTGGGTACAGCCCAAGAGCCCCGCGTGTGACTGCCCTGCCCAGGGCAGGTGGCTCAAAGCCAGAGAGCAGCAGCTCTCTTTGCCAAAGGGAACCACGTCCTAGGTGCAAGGTGCATCTTTAGTGACAAGGTCTGTTCTCTTGCTTCCTGCTCCTTCTCTTTTGACCCTACCCACAGCTCCTCCCCTCCCCAGGGCCCCCTCTGATCTCAGGGTCTGTCTTCACAGATGCCCCATGGCCGTATGCCTCTGCCCAGTTTCTGGAAGATGGTGGAAGACACCTTGCGGCAGTCTGGGGCTCAGCTCCATTCCTTCTGCCAGACGTTTGAGACGGTCACACCAAGCCCTGTGGCACAGGTAGGAGCTGGGAAGGGGGTGTCTCAGGCCAGCGGGATGAAGAGGTAGGACTGTGGCTTCCCGGTGCAGAACATCTCCTCGGGGGGGAGGTTGGCTCAGAAAGTGGCACGGGGGGTTTCCACAGCCACAGTATTTCCCCCAAACTCCCGACAGCAACTGGCTGCGAACAACCAGGGATGAAACAGTCTCAGCTCTTCTGGTTCTGGATGCTTGTTTCCAAACCAGGAGGGAGAGCAGACAGCGTGAAGGTGTTTCTCCCCTACCCTCTCACGGGGATGTGGTCCAGCAGAAAGGAGAGTGCATGTACATGGAGGGCCTCAGTCTCCTGCCTGTCTCATCAAGTGCTCCTGTGTCTCTTGCTCCCCACCAGCCTCTGAACCCTGCCGAGGAGCGGAAGGTCCTTTCCCTCGTGAGCAAGCACGGCTCAGACAAACTTTACCAAGTGACAAGCAACATCAGTGGCAGCAAAGACTTGGACCTGACCTTGCAAAGGGGACAGATTGTAGCTCTGCTGCAGAGTGTGGACACTAAGGGGAACACGAGCAGATGGCTGGTGGATGCTGGAGGTACTGTGAGCGCGACGGGGAGCCTCTCCCTGCCTCGGCACCAGGGTCAGAAACCAAACCCAAACCACTTTCTCATCTTGGGTGAAGCAGCGGGCCATCGCCTCCCAGGTCCTCCCTTCCAGGGTTTGCTCAGCCCAAACTCACCTCTGCTTTGCCACCTGCACCCGTAGCCATTAGCTGTAAAGTTCAGGTTTCCCCATGAGGGAGCACTCATGGCTCATCATGGGTGGGAAAGGAGAATCCCCTGCACACACATAAATGTCTAAAAAGCCCTTTTTGGGGGATTTTGCCACTGGATATCCCCTAGTGATGGACCAGTTTGAACAGGGCTGCTGTGCCACGCCAGGCAACAGCCAAGTTGTCCTTCCTCTCTCCTCCAACCAGTCCTACACGTGCCAGGCAGTGGGGCTCCATGACTTCTGTGTGTGTGCGTGTCCTCCAGGTCCCCGAGGGTTTGTGCCTGCTGGAAAACTCCAGCCCTATTGCCCGGTACAAAGCCAGCAGCCCAGGATGCAGGTGCCAGCCTTGGAGAGCAGCACAGAGCGAAGGCGACATTCGTATGCGCCACCTGAAGCTCCCAGGCCCCAGGTGGCCACCTTCACCCCAGCTTTCCAGGTGAGAGAGGGGGACACCCCCCAGGCCCATTCCTAGCAACCCCACCAGCTCCATGCTAGTCCTGGTGTGTCCAGCATGTGGGTGGGAAGGTGGACCTGCTTTTCCAGCATGCACGTGGTCATGCATGTGCAGCCGTGTGCCTAGCAGGGGACTGTCACAGCCCCTGGCCGGTGAGGCTGGTGTCTGCCTTGCTGGGACCTGGGGTGGGCAGAGACAGAGAACTGTACTTGGTGGGATCCCTCCATCGATGTCAGTACTGTGCTGCCCTCTTGGAAATGACCTCCATGTCCCGTCTAGGTCCTGCCCTGCCGTGTACGGCCTTTCCCCCTTTGTCTCTCACATCCAGCAAGGGCTTCCTCCCCCCTCCCCCTACTTTTTGCAGGTGGTCGCCGGCTTCTCCTTCGCAGCCCGGAGTCCGCAGGAGGTGAGCCTCCAGGCAGGGCAGCCTGTGGTGGTGCTGGAGCCGCACGACAAGAAGGGGAGCAAGGAGTGGAGCCTGGTGGAAGTGAATGGCCAGAGGGGCTACGTGCCCTCCAGCTACCTGATGACTGTCCCTGTGCAGGAGCCCACGGGCTGGAGCTTGCCTGTGTGAGCATGGCCAACCTGGCACCCAAGGGCATGGGCTTCATCGGACGAGAGCAGTCTGCTTGGCACCTGAGGACTCGTCACGGGAGATGCTGGAGTGGGGTGGCCGTGGTGGCCGCGGGTCAGGGAGGCGGTGGGAAGCAGCTGGCAGAATATGGCCCGGGGGATGTGGGTGCGAGGGACAGCAGTCAGGAGGCACGTTTTGATGGGTAGGTGTGAGGGTGCCATGTCCCATATGTGTTTGCACAAAGGAAAGGAGCACGAGGGAGTGAGGGCAGGTGGCTGCAGTCTTCCAGGGATTTGCTGAAATCCATGTCAGTGACGAAAGTGTCCCTAGGGTTGATGAGACAGCATTGTCCCCAATTAGATCAGGACCAAGCTGCAAAGGGAGCAGTGCTGCAAGAGCACAGAGCATCTGGGGCTCGTGGGAAAAGGCTCTCAGGGGAACTGCTGGTTTGAGTGCAGAGACCAGGACGGAGGAGCCCCGGAGACATGGCTCCCTGCTCCTCACCGGGGTGTCATGCCTGCCTGGGTGCCCACCCTGATGTGCCACCGTGGTCCCTTGGGCAGAACAGCCTTCACACCCTGCTGAAGGGCACGGGAACACCAGCCTGTGCCCGGCCGCACCGTCAGCGACAGGAGGGTGCCAGGCTGGGTGCTGCGGCCGGGGCCCTCCCCAGCCCCCCCGGCCACCGGGTGCCGCTCCTGGCCTCAGTTTCCCCCTGCAGCACAGTGGGGCTGAGGCTGCTGACCCCATGGAGAGGGGCTTTGGGCTCCACTGATGATGAAGCGCCCCGTCCAGCCCCGGTGCTATTTCCTGTGACGGACAGGCTGCCATTATAAGACATTAGACTGTCTCTGTGCCCCCCGTGCCCATGGGCTCCCCCACGCGCAGGCCGTGCTGGGGGGGGGCACAGCACCTGTGGCAGCCTGCAGCCACCACCCAGTGTGCCCCGGCAGGAGCACTGGGAGCACTGGTTCGGGTTTGGCTGCCACGGTGGGGTGTGCATGTCCTTGGCCAGCGTGGGGACAGCCGGGGTGGCAGGGCTGGTGGTGCTGGTGTGAGCGGGGCTGGGCTGGGCCCGCTGAGGGCGAGCTGTGTGCTGCTTCCCCCCCAGCTGGGGGGCTGCTCTGGGCTGGGGACGGAGGGCACAGCTCCTGCGGCTCTGGGGACACTGTGTCCCCCTTGCTGACCCACACGAATCTCCGCTGGTTTGGCTCGCATGTGCTCTGTAAAAGCATAGGCCCTGTGGAAGAGGGTTTTGGGAGAAACAATGTGCGTCAGTCGGTCCCCAACCTAAGGCTCGGTCTGGGGATGGAGGCAGCACTCCCTCCTTCTGCTGCCTGAGGTGCCACAGCTCTGTGCCTCAGTTTCCCCATGGCTTGCTCTGATGCTGTGCTGTTACATGATGCCAGTGGAGCTCAGGGCAGGGAGCTGTGCCCATGGCAGTGCGGACACAGTGTCAGAGGGGAATCTGGGAGCTCCCAGCTGCAGCCCTCAGGGACTGGCACCCTGCTCCCCCCAGAGGAGAGCTCAGCCCGTGGTGCCACGCTGCCCACCCTCACCCACCACAGGCGGTGGAGCATGGAGGCACCGGCTGGTGCAGCAGCCCGGCGTCACCCCGGCTGCCCTGGGGCACCCGCCGCTGCCCGCATCAAAGGTGCAATGGCCCAGCTGGCGAGTGCTGGCACGCCAGCTCCTGTGCCCTCCCCAGCAGGGAGGCAGCACGCTCGGCCACCCACGGGTTCCCCACGGGATGCACTTTTGGCGGCAGGGCGGCTGGGTGCAGGTTCCTGCAGTGGTGCCTTGCGGCTGCTGGCTGGGCAGCGGGCAGAGGTGGCACGTCCTCACCCAAGCTTGCACCGTGTGGGGAAGGACGGGATGGGTGCCAGGAAGGTGGGGACGGGCCCCCGATGCTGCTCTGCTTTCACTGTGCACCCCACACGTGGGTCCAGGTGCCTGGTTTGGGGCAGAGCTGCCTGTGGGGGTCACCCTCCTTTGTACCTGCAGGGTCCTGGGGCTGTATTTTCGGGGAGGCTGGGGGCTTGCTACCTCCTCCCAGGGCCACTGAAAGCCCGGAGCAAATGCTCACCCACAGGAAGGCCGGGAGGGGACGGCAGCACCGGAGCTGGGCTCGTGTCCTAGGGATGCTTCCAGCCTGGGGAAAGGCCGATGGGCTCCTTGGGACAGGAAGGCGGGCAGGCTGGGGGGACGAGGGCTGCTGGGGAGGGGCTGTGCTTCTGACGCTCCTCGTCTGCTGGTGGCTGATGGCTTCTCCGTATTTTCCGTTCCTAATCAAATCACATCAAGTCGGATTTCCCTCCCGAGCCAGCTTCCTGCCAGCTCTGCGGGGCGCAGATGCAATCAGCCCTGCGCCAGCGCAGGCGACGGCAGGAGTCCATGGGCACTGGACCCTTCAGAGCCTGAAAGGTGGCAGCGGGACAAGGAGCGCAGAGAAACTGCTGCTGCCTGGGCCCCGATCTGCCCGGTGGAAGGAGACCTGGGGTGGGCAGGACTTGACAGGCAGCTTATAAAACCGGTTGGGCTCTCCCCATCCCACTCATCAGGACTCTGGATTTCGAGTGCTCTAAAACAACAGCTCCCCTTTCCCTCCCTCCAGCCACCGCCAGTGCTGCCTGTGTGTCAGTGCCAGCCAGATGGAGCTCTTTGCCCTGCCTGCAGCCGGCACGGGGATGCAGGTGCTTGCAGGTGTCCTGGATCCCCGCTGCCTCTCCCGGGCCACCACTCCACCCATCAAATGTCCATCTACCAGTGCTTGCCAGGGCTGACAGTCCTGAAGGGCAAGGCGGAAACAGCCCATGCACATCCCACCACGAGATGTACATGAGCCACACACCAGTGCTCTGCAGGAGGTGGGGACACTGGGGACACGCTGGTTGTGTCAGGCACCGTCTGCGTGCCCCCTGCCAGGTAACATGGTTGGGCTCCCAGCTGGGTGCAGCTGAGGCCCAGGAGGCTCCTTCCTACGGCGCTGAGCCGGCCGGTACCAGCACCCTGCCCAGCGGTGGTGGTGCTGGTGCCCTGCCTACCCCGAGGTCCTGGCAGCAGCTGGAGCACGCTGTAGATGTTCCTGCTAGGAAGAAGGGAATTCGTTTGTGCAGCTTCTTCGTTTTCTGGGCCTGAAGGGGTGAACTGCAGTACCCACCAGTCCTGCTCCCAGCCTTGATGGCCGTGGGACCTTCCCCATGGGGTCTATCCCCAGGACATGCCCTAGTACCTGGCTGCAGGACACGAGGCACCGATATCCCTCACTTCATCCATGATTTCACCCAAAATCATTGCACCTGCTGCTGCCTCAAGCCTGGAAGTGCCCCTTGAAGTCACTGGAGGGTACGGGGCTCTTCCAGCCTAAACACAAGGGGGAATAAAGGGCACCAGTGTGCCTTTAAATAGCCCGGTGAGGACAGGCTCTCCTGGGAGGAATGCTCTGGCTGGCCCGGTGGAACATGCTCGTGGCCAGGGGCACCGGGGGACAGCGGGGCAGGGACAGCTTCTTGCCAGGAGGTCAGGTCAAGGTTAGGCACTGCCCTGGCCGGGCGCCGCTGTGCCGTGGGAGCAGGGCTGTGCAAGGGGGAGAGGAACACGTGCCAGGCCGGGGTCCTGCCATGCCCGGGGCTGATCTGCAAGGTGGCAGCGGAGCGGGGCAGGCGCTGCTGCCTGCACCCTGCCTGCTGACCTGCGAAGGGTTTGGCACCAGCACAGCCTGGCTGCCGGAGCAGCCTGCCGGGCAGCTCGCTTTGTCCAGGAGCGGCTGCTGCGCTCCTGTCCGGGCTGATTCATATCCTGGACGTGCAGACATTTGGATAGCGTCCACCCACGGGGTGTGACAGCACACAGTCGTGTCCCCGGGGGTGCAGGGCGCCAGCCCGGCCGTGTGCCGGAGAGCGGGTGGTGGCAGCTCAGGCTCCACTCTCCCCTGCCTTGCGGGGGACACGGCAGTGGCCGTGGGCAGGGTGGGGAACCCCAAGGCGCATCTCCAGATGGAGACCCCTGGGTCACAGGGAGGATGGCAGTGTGCCCAGGTGTTGGTGCGTCCGCTGGGTCACCAAGGGAGATGCCAGAGGAAAGCAGCTGCCAGGGAAGCCCCAGGCCTGGGCTCCCAAATCCAGACCTGTCCCTTCACTGTGGGGTGCCAAGAGGGGAGAAAGGGTGCAGCAGGGCTGCGGTGGGCAGGGAAGAAGGGGAGCTGGGGGGACCCAGCCTGCAGGCAGCAGGAGCAGGGTGGCTGCCCCAGGCTGGAGGGCACAGCCGGCCCGAGCGGAGCTGCGTTTGCAGACACGGTGCTCGAGTTCACCGCCACTGCCGGGCTGAGCCGGCTGCCAGCAGAGCCAGCGTGTGGCTGTCCCCATCGCCTGCCCGTGCGTGGGAGCAGGGTGGCCCGTGTGAAGCAGCCTGGTGCTGGCCCTGCTCGCCATGCCGCCAGCCCCGATCAGCATGGTGCTGCGTGGCCTGGGGGAGGGCTGAGCCCCATGGAGAGTGGCCCTGGGGCTGCAAGACAGGATCGGAGGCGTGAGCAGCAGTGCTTGCTCCAGGCTTGCGCAGCCAGCACCTGAATTGTCTAATAAAGTGTGAAATTGCTTTCATGCTCTGCTACCTTTGCTGAGATGGACCATCATTATGGCCCCCCCTTCCCAGCCGGCAGCCAGCTGCTGCCAATGTTCCCACTGTCGCGGCGCTGCCAGATGAGCCCCTGGCTGGAGCTGTGCCTGGTGCAGCCCTGCAGGACCACCGTGCAGGGGGCTACTGGGGGGTACCCACCATCCCGGGCATAAGCACCCCTCCCCTCCTCCTCAGCCCCTCCATTGCGCCCATCCCACACAAAAGCACAAGCTGCTGTGGGTGTACCACCCTGGCAGGGGGTGAATCCCTGGGCTGGGGCTGCAGATCCTATTTCTCCCCCCCATCAGATGCCCTGGGGGTGCAGAGGTCAGCTCAGGACAGAGCCCTGCCCTGGGGCTGCGCCGCTGCCAAAGCCCTGCCCTTTTCCAGAAAGGACTGGCAGGGAGCGTGCCCATCAGATAGAGCCCACAAGGAGATAGGGCTCTCTCCGGCTGTGCCAGGAGTGCCGGGAGCCGCCTCCGACCCTCGCTCAGGCAGCGCAGGACTCCCACCTCAGCAGGGACAGAGGGGCAGCCTGGCCCCCCTCGCCAGAGGGTGACTAATTGCTTTTGAACCACCTGGATGTGCACAGAAACTGTTCTCCAGCCTTAATAACAATAATCAATCATCCTGCTCTGGGCAGGGGTTGTGGAAGGCTTTCCAGGGCTGGGGAGCCGGCGGGGCTGGCAGGGGGACCTCGGTGCCAGCAGGCAGGCTCCCCTCGAGGGGACACGGAAGCCCCTGCTCCGGTGGTGGCTTTCCTCCCACGCTGCCCGCCGTGAGGGTGATCCATGCCCAGCTGCACCCTGCAAGGGGGGGTGCCAGCTCCTTGATGCTGGCACCATGCTGGTGCGCCTGCATCTGTGCAAACTGTGATTTTGGAGGGAAGCGAGGGCCAGCTGGGAGCTCAGGCCATGCACAGGACACGGGGAGCTCCCTGCCCTGGAGGGTCCCGTGGGTCCCTGTGCCAAAGGGCTGGACACGAGCACCGGGGAGCTGCTGAGTCGGGCCCAGGAAAAGGAGCCGCATCTGGGGTTTCTGCAGGGATCAAGATACTTTGCCCCAGGGAAACGGTGCCACGTTTTTCCAGCTAATGATAAAGTTAAACGGTTGATCTGGTTAAAGATTTAGCCCACAGGGCAAACCTGGGTAGGACAACAATGCCGTTTGCGCCACTGACTTGGTGACACTTGCCCAGGCAGAGGGGACTAACCCTGCTGTCCCCCTGCCTGCTGCTCAGCCCCGCTGTCAGAGCACGTCCCCGCACCCGGACCCTGCTGTCGGAGCACATCCCTGCATCCAGACCCCACCATTCCTGGGCCACATCCAAGCTCCTGCATGGGGGATGGAGCTGGAGCATCCCCAGGGGCCGAGCTGAGGCCGGGCAGGTGGATGGCACGCAGCCGGGGAGGGGAGCGTCCTGCCGGGAGCTTCTATTTCTTCGGTGTAACCTTATAAGCCGTGCCCCCCCCGCCCCCCGTCTGCCCTGGCCGCAGCTTGGCCCGGTGCCACCGGCTGGGGGGAGGCTTCACGCCGCTGGGAAGCCAGCCTGGCCCTGACGTGACATGAGTCAGCTGGGGGGGCCAGGCAGCGCTACCCACCATGGATAGCTCAGCCAGCACGCCGGCCCCCTCACTGCACACCCCCATGCCCCAGGGGGTCCCCGGGCAGGCACCCCCCAAGCTGGTGGTCCCAGGGCGATGCACCCCTTCCCCTGGGGCTTCCTCAGCCCTGTGGCATGAGGGGCTTCACCTGCCTGGCAGCAAAAGGCAGATCCCTGTGGTCTTGTCCTGTCCCCAAGGTCACTCCGCTGGCTGGAGAGTCCCTTGGGGCTTTCCAGAGGCCACAGGAATTAAGGAGCGAGTGTAGCATGGAGGGGTGCAGAGCACCCTCCTGCCTGCCTGCTGGCCCCGTGACAGCCGCCCTTTCCCACGGCCCAGCCTGGCAAAGGGGACAGAGCCAGGGCACAGCCCCCCTCCTGCGGCCTCGCGCCTGCATCCCTGGGGTGGCTGCACACAGTTGTCACGGCGGTGCTTGGGACTGCAAGTGCATCCCAAACAGATCCCTGCAAAGGCATCCCAGATAAAACCCTTGGTCCGACCTTGGGGCACTGGTGGCCCCCAGGCTGCAATGGCCTCGAGCCCAAGCCCAGTTCTGCTCCGCTCTCCACTTTCCCTGCCCGGCCAGGCTTGCTGTCCTGAGGAAAAGCTCTGGGTGTGATCCCTGTGTGCCACCAGGCACTGCCAGCAGCTGGAGCTGGCACGGCTGGTCCTGCTCCGAGCCAGCAGTTTTCTCACCAGCCTGAGCCCCACGGCTGCAGCCCCCCAGCCCTGCAGCTCGGGGCCCGGGTTTCCTTCGTTATACAGGGAGGGCTAAAGGGGCTGTTGAGTCCCAGACAGCCTCGGTCTCTGGTCTGCAGGCAGCATGGCTCAGTCTTCTTGGCCGGTTCCCGGCTCAGCTGACTGCTTGCCGCAGGCACGGCCCCGCTGGCGCGCACTGGGGAGACCCCAGAGGCAGCTTTTTTGCTGGAGCAAATGCAGACAGGGCAGGCGGGAGGCGGGGATGGAGAAGCTCAGGTGAGCTCCGAAGGGAAGTGTCCCTGCCCGCAGGCAGGGAGAGGGCAGAGGGCTCATCCTGCCTCCTGCAGCCATGGGACTCTGGCGGGGGTGCCTGCCAGACAGCACATGTCTCCTCTGCCACAGGCCCTTTCAAATGGGCCACCAATTCAGCGCCAAGAGCCTTTCAAAGCCCTCCCACCAGGCACCGGAGGCAGAAAGGCTGCCTAATTCCCACCTCGTCTCCCCACTGCCCGGAGCCATCCCATCTGCTAGAGAAATCGGGACACTGGGAGCAGCGGGGCGAGCGGCACGCTAACCCAGCAGCATTCCCAAGCCCTCCTTCATTAGCATTCCTCCTCTCCCAGCCTGCACAGTCTGTTCCCAACGCCCCCGAGTGTTAATTGAATTACTTCCCCCAGAACTGCCGCAGCGTCGGGGACTGGAACATCTGCATACACCATGGGCAGCCTGCGCCGCGCTGGCTCAGCCCTTCCCGGCGCTCCTCGCTTTTCCCCCGGGATGAGCCAGCTGTGGGGAAGAAAAACAGACCCGGCAATGGCAAGTCCAGGTTGGCGTGAAGGTGCTGATGGGCCCATTGTAAAGACTGGCAGATGAAGGGAATGGAGTCAAAGTGTAAATCAAAAGCCCCATGGGCTTTGGGAGCCCCCCAGTAAGGTCTGCAAGTGTTCAGCAGGCTGTGAAGGGCTGGGAAAAGTCCTGCTGCTGCTAAAGCCATCGCTACGACCGCTGTTGGGCTGCAGTCCATCGAGCCATCGAGCCGAGGCTGCTGCTGCATCTCTACCTGACAAAGGTGATTTGTGGGTCTAAAAATTGCCTCCTTTGGGCTGCACCCGACTATAGCTACAGGGTGCAGACATGAACCCCCTTTGTGTGCCCAGCCCACATCCTGGCTGGGATTTACCTAAAACAGCCCCAGGGCAGAATGGCTGGGTGGGGATGGGAGGGAGGGAGAGGGAAGAAGGCTGCCTGGTGTTTGTTTTTACTAATGAAGCCCCATAATCAAATAATTTCAATTTTAATTGTAAAGCCAGCAGGCAGATTTCTGTCTCCAGATGGGACGTGATAGGAATAGTTGAAGGCTGGGCACGTTTTGCCGCTCACCTTAATACTTGGAGCAAGGCCGACGGGAGCAGCCCTGGGGAGGCTTCCACCCTGCCTTGGAAGAGCCTGGTCCCTGCGGGGTGCGGGGACCATACAAACCCCTTCGGCATCATTCAAAAAAAAAGGACTGAGGAAAAAAAACATAGGGAAAGAGGGGTTCCTGCACCCCGAGCCATTCCTGGGTGGAAGCGGAGGCACATCCAGCTGCTGTGCTGGAAGAGCCTGGGGCTGTGAGGCTCAACCACAGTGGTGAGATGTTCCTGGGAGCCAGTGAGCCAGCATCCTGCCTGCACTGGTCTGGGACCTTCTCTGGTCCAGAAACCCCCTCACCTGAGGGCAAAGAGCACCAGAGCCCTTGGGGCACAGGGGATGACAGCTTTCCAAAGCAGTTTGTCGGCAATGTGGGACTTGAGCTGGGGGTCAGTCCCCAAGCCTCTCCTGCTTCTTTGACCCGGGAAAGCTAACCCTGGGGAGGATGTACTGCTGCCATACCTGGGGCAGACCGGGGAGGCAGGAGCCATTTCCCTGCTTTCATCTCCCAGCTCTGTCAGGTTACGTGAAATCTATTTGTGGCTTCCACTTACCGTCTCATTTTTTTGGGTGCTTGGACTTTGGGAAAAGAGGAAAATAAAGAAACTGGGTCATATTCTGTTTATTTGGAAGAGCTGAGATTTTAGCCCTCCAGATGCAGAGAGCTCGTGGAACTTGGAAACAAGAGATGGGGGAGAGGAGAACCCCCTCCTCGCCAAAGAAAATGTGTCTTTTGCCCAGCTTCTTGTTTAGGCTGGGGGAACTGGGTGCGGTGACATCGGGATTGCCCTCCCAATCTAAAATGGCTAATTCAGGTTAAACACATCTGTTTGTTTCTCGTGATGGAGAGAGGCAGCCAGGAGGGGCTGGGTTGCTCTGGGACTCATTAACTCCGGCAGGCTGGGGGCATTCCCCACTGCCTGCCAGGACTCAGCAATCGCCCAGGGGCAAGGGACAGGCAGCCAGGTCTCCAGTTCCAGCTGGGGGTGTCAGGGGAAAGAGAAGTGCTCCTCTCCTCCCCATCAGAGAGGCTTGTTCCTCCCAAAAGAGGATGAGGTCAGAGGGCCGGGGTGGTACAGCACAATCCAGGCAGGTCATGCCAAGTATAAAATACCTAGTGCTCTTGTTAGTGCGATTGCCATAGCCATAATGGGGCAGAGCCCATCTCTTATCAGGGATGGCTGCTTCTGCTTTCACCTCCCTGAGCTGCTGGCCTCCCCGTGCCTGCAGTCCCATTCCTGGTGCTGACAGCATTTCTGGAATCTCCTGGAAGGGATCCAGGCTGGGGGATGCCAGGCACTGAGCAGCCACCAGCACCCCTCCGGCCGGGCCTCTTTGCTCTATCTGCTCTCCCTTTTTGTGCCTGCGTCTTCAGAGACAAGAGCATCAAATCAGAAATAAAGTCATTAACTCACTGAGCAGACACAGATGAAAATCCTCACTTTATTTTTTGAAATTGGAGCCCCAGCTCCTCAGGGCTTTAAGTGGCACCCTTCCTCCTCCAGCCTTCCCGTGGTCAGGTCCGTCCCAGCCCCACACATGTCCTGGGGCGAGGAGAGGAGGGAGACACGGGCGACACGGGCACTCCCTTGCCAACGGGCTCCGGCTACCCAAAACTGCAGTCACTCTCCCAGCCCAGGCTCAGGCATGCTGAGCACATCCAGTGGGACCGATGCGTCCCTCTCCTTGCCCTTCGGCACCCATCCCTGCTGCCAGCGTGGCACCCTCTGCCCAGGGCTGGGCGCATCCCCAGCATCTCCTGCCTCCCACACGGCTGCGGCTCGTGCATCCCCATCCCAACTGATCTGTGCAGATCCGTGATTTCTCTCTTCTTCCTCTTTTTCTTTTTTTTTTTTCACCATGCACAAATGGGAATTAAATTGAGGCCACTAAACTCATCTGCGCTCGCAGCCATAATGGGATTGCAGGCAGCGTTTCACCACCAGCTCGTCACAGCAGCTGCCTGTCTCCGGCTGGAAAACCGCAGCGTGCTCGCTCCTGCTGCCGGTGCCTGGCGTGCCGCTGCCTGCTCCCTGCCGGGCCCTTGTGCCGGCAGCCCCTGTGGGAAAGCAGCGCTGGGGTTAAACCCAACCAGACCAAACCACACATGAGCAATTTTTTTTCTCATGTGAGCGCGCTAGGGGCCAAAAGACTCCTGCTCGGGGTCCCGCAGCTACGCCTGGCCCAAAACCCCATCGTACTGGGTTTACCCTGGTGTCCCGGGGGTGCACGCCTGTCTGCACCCCTGCCCTGGGAAGCTGAGTGTCTTTTGGCATGAGGGCTAGTTCTCCCACTGGAGCTGGCGGTGCGGTGCTGGAGGCAGACTGGGCAGCCCCCACAGCAAGGCTCAGCCTCAGGGGGTGAAGCATCGTCACGAGGAAATGGGAATGAGCTGGGGCCAGGGAGGCAGCCGCGGGGCACCCCTAACCAGCTCCGGGGCTGGGGGTGCTGGTCAGAACATGGGGCTCCAGCCACGGGGTGAGGACCCAGCTGGCCCTGCGCGACCCACGACACCGGGGCAGGGAGGAGGCACCGGGGTGGGCTGAACCCCCTGGTGGGTTCAGACCCCCCAGGTGAGGAGCAGCCCCCAGCTACCATCCCCTTGGTTTTTGCAGGCAGGAGGAGGAGAAGGGTTGCTGGCTGGAAGACCCGGTCCCCCACCGCCCAGGGAAAAAGCCCTCGAAAGTGCCTGTGGACAGCAAAGGAGAGCGGGCGTGAGAGTGCTGGCAGGGAACAGCTGCTGGGAATTTAAATGACCGCCCGTGAATGCTGGTTTTGTTTTGTCCCAGCCACGGCTGCGCTCTGCTCCGGCCAGGCAGCATTCAAATACAGCCGCTCACGGGGCTCGCGCCTGCAAATAAAGCCAGGCTGGAAAACTGGGGGGGAGACCGAGCGTGAGAGGAGCCCTGGTGCGGCACCCTGCCCCTTCCCAGCCCTGCCAAAAGCGGAGCTGGCCAGAGCGGGCAGAGCCGCAGTGTCAGGGGTGCAGGAGCTCTGGGGAAGCTTTATTCCCGTCTGCCAGAAGGAATGAGCGATGGAAGGAGCAGAGATGCTCAGGAAGCGGGCGAGGCATGCTTCCTGCTCGCTTCCTGCTCGCTTCCTGCGTGTTTCCTCCTTCCCCTGCCTGATGTGACACCGCCCTGGGGCTGGGGCTGGGGAGCAGAGGCAGACTTTCCCAGGGACAACCTTGGGGTGAAGCCCTTGGCTTGGCCATCAGCCTGGGGTGTGAAACGCTGCCCTGTGACCCACCGCGGCTCCCCGGGCAAAAGGAGACGCTGCCGGTCACCGTGGCTTATGGTCTCAGCCACGCACCGATCCAATGCACCCTGCCAGATCTGTGCCCTGAAAATCTAACTTCATATGGATAAACAGCATTTATTATTACTGTTGCTAATGTGATATCAGCGCACTGCAACATAGATATTTTAATGATACATAGTGCTTTTAATGAAGGGGCTTAACAAACTAATTTACTTTCCAACATTTGTAGATGTCACAGTTGCTCATTTATTCATGCAATAAACGAAACTGAAGTTTCTAAATATTTAGAAAACAGCAAGTATACGTAAGAAGCGCACCCGTGTATTAAAAAGCAAAAGCAGGCGCCGCGTTTCCGGGCAGGGGCTGCCCGCGGGCACGCGCTGCCGGACGCTTCCTCCTCTGCCCGTGCGGCAGCGCAGGCTGGAGAGGGAGCACAGCTGGGCACTGCCAGCCCCCCATTCCCGGGGATGCTGACAGTTGTGACAACCCCCGCATTTTTATTTTTATCATCCCGACAATGTCGCTGTTTAGATCAGCTTTTATTAAAAATAAATAGCGCTTTTAAGATGAAGCTGGCACTGGGGCACCAAACTGTGATAAAGGCCAGGGAGGTGGTGCTGAAGATTAATGTGATTTTTCCAGCAAAAAACTGTAGCAGCTCTCCCATGTCGAGGGTTCTGCTGGGGGGCGTGGGAAGGACGAAGGCGCTCGGTGCCGCTTGCAGCCCAGTGGCTTGTCCACAGAGGGCAGAGCCCACGCTCCCGAGAGGTCTGGCTGTGGCCTCACGCTCTCCCAGGCCAGGCTTTGCTGGGCACGTGCCAGGCAAAGGCGGGAGGCTGAGGCACGGAGCCCTCCCAGCCCCTTTGCCGGTCCCGGCTCTGTATCCATCCCCCTTTATCCCCCACGCCTGCCTCCAGCAGCCCCATCTGCCTGAGCCCAGCTGGGTGAGGAAGGCCGCTCGTCTTCAGGGTGGTTACACAGGGCACACAGCGTGCGCTGGCAAGTGGTGGACGGGGTCCCTGGGGCTTCGGTAATGTCACACATCCACTGCTTCACCACACTGCGCAGGCACGGAGTGGCCCACGCCAGGCACATCTGTATTGCATATGGAGGCTTCCCCCACATCACAGCCTCCAGGTGAAGCTGAGCAAACCTCCAGGGCCCCGAGAAAACTCCCAAAGGCTGTGCAAGGACAAGCTCGCTTTCCCTGGGCAGACTCAGCCTGCTCGGGCTTCCCAGGAGGGTGCACCCCGTCCACCCCAGCACAAACTCATTTTGGTGCACAGAGCACTGGTGCAACGATACGGCTGCCTCCTCTTACGGCCATGGGGACTGGGCTGCAGCTGCTGCCCTGTTGTGACAACCCCAGTTGCAAAACCCTCGTAGTGATCGAGGCTTGCGGCCGGAGGGCTGTAGCCCTCGCTTGGAGCTTGTCCAAGAAGTGCTCAACGCCTAAGCTTTCCCCCGCTTCCTGCTCACAGCGACCAGAGGGAAAAGTAATGAGCAAAGTCTTAGGCAAACATTTTGGAAATCAAAAAACCTCACTCTCTGAGCGCGGTTTGGCTTAACAGCTTGACGGGGGATGGCGTGCACTCAGTGTACAGATCGGGAGACAGAGACGCTGCCCCACGGAGCTTGCCGTTATCTGCTCTGGCAGGGAGGGGAGAAGGCGCTGCGGCACGTTGCTTTGCTCCTTTTATCCTGGTCCCTCCCCTGCCTTTCCAGGCCAGAGCATTTTCCAAACCCTGCTTTATCCCATCCCTGCCGCTTCCTTTCTAGAGCTACCAGCATCCTTAATAACAGCAGCGCTAAATTCTCCTTGCCTGGCACTTAGTCGGTGGCGACGGGTGCTGTGCAGCCTCGTTGCATCTCTCTGTGTCTCCATTCGGTCTGCGGCTGTGCGTGCGTGGGCAATCGTGCACCACTCCCTCCTCCCCCAGTTGTGCAATTTGGGATGCAATATCCAACCCCCTGGCTCTTTGCTCATGGGACTCTCATGCCCGCCCCTGTGGCAAGCAGAGGAGCTAGGTGGCTGTATTCCTTCCCTCTCGAAGGAGCCAGGAGTGCGGGGAGAGCTGGAAATAGCCCTGGCTGACACAGATACCTGTGCAAAACAGCAGGGGCCTGCACTTGCCTTGGTAATTGCATACTGCATGGCGATGAGTCACCCGCAGCCCCGCTCCGGCGGGCAGCACGCGGCCTCCCTGCCTCCTGCTGCATGGTGCGGGCAGGATCCGCCATGCTCAACTTGGTGCCGTTTGCTGGGAAAGTGCTGCACGCCCCCCCCCGCCCCCGGGAAGGGGCCCCCAAAGCACAGGCAGCGAGCAGCAAGGATAGCAGGGAAAGGATGGGAATGAGAGCATCTTGCAGCTTTTTAAGCTCTCGAGATGCTTTCAAGTGCCAGGAAGACTGTGTGAGCTGTGATTTTGCTGCATTATTTCTGTTGCTAGCCATCTCTGCACGGGGAGCTCCTCTGTGCAGAATAACTGCTGGCAGCAAGCAGGCCTTCACGCGCCGCCTGGTCTGGGGGGGCTGAGCCCCCGGCTGACATCGCCCACAAGGGACCAGGGACCACCCTGGGACCAGCCCTCAGCACTTCCCAGGACGGGGACCCAGGGCATCTGAGGTGGGCCCCCCTTATCTCAGCCACCCATACAACCGTAACCAAAGCAGCCGGGGAAGGAAGCGATGTGTCAGCTCACCCCGAGCTCCTCGGCCATAGCAAGAATTCCCCACCAGCAGAGCTCTCCATCCTCCTCCTCATCCTCCTCCCCATGGCGGGGGGCTCAGGGGCTGCCTCACTGCTGGCAATTGCACTGTCAGGAGGAGATTAATAAATAATTAGCCGGCAAACTTCCACCGAGGAGCTCTGTTTCTTCTCCTCCAGTGGTGCTGCCTGTTCAGAGAGCAAAAATCATGGGGGAGCGGCTATCTCAGGGGGAGAGGGCTTGGAGGGGGTGGCATTTTCCCCGCCAGGCTGGCGGCTCCCTGAGCTCCTCTGCAGCTGACTTCACGTACCAAAGGGATGCAGGAGGGAGGAGGAGGAATAGGTAAAATCAATGAGGACCTATTTGGCGGGATAAAAGAGCCTGGTTTTATTTATAGCGCTGGCTGGAGCTGAAGCGTCTCCTGCTCAGGGACACAGTGCCGGGGTGCTGAGGAGCAGCAGAGCGGTGTCTGCTCCGGGCCAGGAGATGCGCCAGTGCCTGCACCCCATCCTCCAGCCCCACCGAGCCCATGGCCCCAGCCCCCCCGCCCCCCAAAGTGCTGTGGCCGGCTCCGCTCACCAGGCTGGCAAGGGGAGCAGAAGGGGACGCCTGCGGAGGGGTTTCTGCTCCAACACCGGTGCCTGTGGCCAGCAGGAGCTGGGACCTGACAACCAGCCCCTTCCCACTGCTGGTGCCCAGGCCGGGGGTGCAGTAGCTGGGGACAGTGACAGCCAGTGGCCGTGGGGGATGCTCAGAGGAGAGCTGGCGAGGAGGGCAGGGGCGGTGTGGAGGGGGTGCTGTGGGATGGGGGCCTGGGGACAGACGGGGGCAGCCTGGCTGGTGGTTGCCCTGGGCTGGGAGCCATGAGGTGGGGAGATGCCCACAGATGTCCCTGCCAGCAACGGCTGCTTGAGGAACAGCGAGTCCTTGCTTGGCAGCGCTGGGGATCCAAAGCAGCTCCCTTCACTGCTCGCCCCCTCGGCCAGCTCTGCTGGCACAGGGGGATCGGGACCTGCTCGGGTGACTGTGGCACATCTTCGGGAGGAAGCAGTTAAACAGAAAGAGAAAGAGAAAACAGTGATGGCAGCACCCAGGCTCTGAGCAGCCCTTGGGGAGAGGCAGGAGGAGCTGCCCTGCTCGGGGCCAGAGTCCGCAGAGGAGGATGAGGTCAGCCTGGGTCTTGGCCAGCCTCCCCTCTGCCCCTCGCTCCTCCTGGGGAGCAGAGCAGAGGAGCAGCTGGCAGCCCGATGATGGGGATGGAGGAGACCCCAGCTCCCGGTGCTCCTGCCAGGCAGGGACGGGCAGGGACGGGAGGCCGAGCAGCCCCACCAGGACCAGAGAGAGCCTGACAGGCAGGGACGAAGCAGACCAACCAGTGAGGGGACAGCAGGGTGACATCGATGGGCTATGACAGACACTGTCAGTGCAGTCTGAGAGCCACCAGTGGCACAGTGCGGCGGGGAAGCTGAGTTCATCCGGAGCGAAAGAGTAAGCAGGAGGGACGCGTGCCGTACGGTGCAGCTCCCTTTGGTCCCCGCACGCCGATGGCTGGCTGGTGCCAGCACACCAGGCTGCCTCTGGGGCAGCACGTGGGGAAACCGCTGGCAAAACAGCAAGGAGAAGGCTTGGGACCCCATGGCGGGATGTCAGGCAGTGCAGAAAGGGCGGTGCAGGGTCTCTGTCAGGGGTTTTCTTCCCCCAGATAAAGTGAGGTGCAGGGTGAGCCAACTGCCCCAGGCTGCTGCTGGGCTCTCGCCCCCGGGCAGAAGGGGCTGGCTGGCCCCGCTGCGCCCGAGCAGCCCGGGAGGGGGACAGGCTGCTTCAGCGGCTGCGGGTGTGCTGCTTCCCGCGGACAAATGAGTCACGGAGAACACCATAAGGAGTCAATGGGCATCCTGGTCTCCTCGCTCAGCCCACACAGCTGGTGGGCAGCATGAGCCATCGCGCAGGAGCCTTCCCCACCCTCTGCCGTGCTGCCTGGCCTCTGCCACTTGCTCCAGGAAATTCCCATCTGTTTCAATGGCTCATCCACAACCCCCCTTACTCCTTTGCCGTGACATTTCGTTCTTCATAGGTTTCCTTTGCAATAACTACATGGCTTTAGCTCCATAGCATGTGCAATGCTGTGACTTTGGAGAGGAGCAGGCTGCAGAATCAGGCAGGTGGAGCCCTGGACAACATCACCCTACGTGTGTGCATCCCCCCAGCCCTCAGCGCTGGCCATGGGCTCCTGCGCTGGAGCTGGAGCAGCCCAAGTGCCTGTCTCTGCTCCGGGGAAAGAGAGCTGCAGCAAGCTGGGTTTGGTGGCCCAGGGTGGGGAGGGACCCTCTGCCAGGTGCACTCCCGAGAGGGGGCTGGGGGGTCTCTGCCAAGGCACAGGCAGATACGGTGCCTGTGTGTGCCTGCACGAGGGGCTTTGCCGGCACAGTGGAGCATCGCTCCTCAGTGATACCCAGGGATGCTGGAGCAGGAACGGCAACATCTGAGTAAGCACAGCCACAGCCCTGCTCCCTGGACAAGCTGAAGCTCAGAGCCAGAGCCCAGCCAGCACCCACTTGTCCTTTGAAGCCACTCTTTTGTTTCCCAGGTCCCCTCTGGCCCAAGAGGCCATGTCCCCAGCCCTGTGGCACAGAGGACGTCAGACTGAGAGCAGAGGGGCTGTTTCCACCCAGGCTCATGGGGAGCGAGGGGCCACATCGCCCATTTCCAGAGGTTCACTCCTTCCTGACCATTAAGCGTCACAGAGCCCTCACACCACGAACTGAGGAGGAGGAGGAGGCAGGAGCTCCTGGGTGAACAAGTCTGATCGGGAGCCACCGGACACAGAAAGAGTGGAGAAAAAGGGACACTAGGTCCCTGCGCTCGGTGACTTCAGGTGAAGGGCAGGGCTGAGCTGAGTGCTGAGCGGGGCTGAGGGGACAGAAAAGCAGAGCTCGTGGAAAGGGACCAAGCAGAGAAACTCCGTGAAAGCCAGGGGCATGGCACTGCTAACCACTGCTGCCCCGTGGGGAGCAGGGCCTCCAATTAGCAGCCCACATGAATGAAGATTGCTTTAGGGGAGGACTTTGGGAGAGCCTCGGAGGCACCTTCCCCTCGGGCTGCCCCCAGCTTACCCAACCGCCGGCTCAGAGAGACCCAGCCAGCGCAGAGCCCCCCTTCCCTGGGTCCCCAGCCAGAGCGGCCACCAGGGTGGCCATCCTGGCCACTACGCAAATTCCCCGTGGGGCTGCATTTAATTTTAGTGCCAAGGAGAGACTGTCACAACGTGGGGGGCTGGGGAGGACCCACCAGAGGCTGGGGATGTGGTAACTCGGAGGAGCCCCATTTGCCGCTGCCTCTCACTGCCCGGTCCTTACAACATTTTCCCATCCACAAACAGGGGCAGCTGCAACACGAAACCGAAGGCGGGAGTTTGCAGAGCGCGGGGTGTCTCCTGTCCAGCCGCCGCTCATTGGCCCCGGCCCCTGGCCCGCATTTGGCCTTTGGTAGGCGAAGGGTACCTTCAAACCCTGTCCCCTCCTGACCGCTGGCCTAATGACATTACTGGCTCTCTGCTGTTTTGAAAGGGCACTTGCAGACTTTTTCCTGTTACATTTTACCTTGGTAATATTATCCCCAGCCCCTGCGGGCTTAGCATCGTGTTGCTGCGGCCGGCTGCAGTGCCAGCGCAGTGCCAGGGAGCGCTCGGGCTTCGCCAGGGCCGGCAGGCGAGGGCTGGGCGCGGGGGGCTTGTTTCTGCCCGCCTGTGGCTGATGCCTCTCTGAGTACATAAATACCAAGAGGAGCAGAAGCCGGAGCTCTGGCAGCTCTCCTGCTCCCAAAGCTCAGGTTCTGGTTTCGGGGGAAAGCGTGAGCGCTCAGTGAAACTGCACAGTCACTCTGTGTGCAGAGGAGGGTGCGTGCCCACGGGGAATATAAAGTCCCGTCCACACCACTGCACTCAAGCACCGTGGATCGGACGCCCTCTCTACCCACCGTGGGTATTTCTGAGGCTGCCACCTGACTGACTTCTGAGGAGGTGGAGACAATACCAGCTATAACATCTTGTCCTCCTTCGCCTCTCTCCCGGTGCTCTTGAAGCCCTTTTTTATGAGCGTTATTCAACCAATCCCCCCAGAAGCTCCAGGGCACAGGGAAGTGGTGTGATCTCCATTCTATAGGTGAAAAAAACCCAAAAGGCATGGAAAAACGCTTGGACTGTGTAAAAGTCCGGAGCAGCCAGGAGCAGCAGTTGGAGCATGTTAACACCGACTTGCAGCCACGTGAGCAACTGTACTTCGTCCTCTGGGATCCCACTGAAACCCAGAAGTAGCAGCAAGTCCACCCCTCTGAGATGCCCCATTTCGCTCCGTCACTGCTGTCTTCTGGCCCCCTCTCGGCACAAGGGCAGCCTGACCTTGGCATCCCATCCAGTTTTGGCCATTTGGCTGAAAGAAGCCCTAACCTGTCTCTGTCCAGAGGAGAATTGGGGCAGCGCAGGCTGGGCTGGGCTTTGCTTTCCTCATGCTTCTGGGTGCCTCTGGGCCGCCTGGTCGAGCACCCCTCAGGCTGCCAACAGCTGGGGACTGGAAAGGGCTCATCTCCTCGGGTTAGAGAGAAAGGGGGGAGGAACTGTGCTTGCACACACACCAGAAGGGAAAAGGTATTTCTGAAACACATGGCTCTGCATAACTGGATTTTAGAACAACTGTTGACAAGTAATTCCCATGAACGGTTACTTCCTATCTGAGTACAACTGGTATGAAGGAAATCATGAGAACTCGAGTGAGAACCTTGCCTTCTGTGCAACAAATTCCTCCCAAAAGACTACTTTTATGGTGAGGCCTTCTAGTCCTGCTTTTTCCCCTGGTGGGCAAACACCCCTCCCGTTCTCAGCTCACCTCCTCTCTCCACAGCATCCAGCGCTTGTATCTTCTGCAAAGGAGGGACTGGGGAGGGAGTGGGAGGAATGCACCCCAGATCACCAGCCAGCCAGGTCAACTGGGAATTTGAGTCTTGGTCTGCAAGGAATTGCATGTGCCCTGGAACACGGTGGTTTCCTTCCCCGGGCCCTTTCCAGGCAGCCCGGCAGCGCCGAGCTCTGTGCTGTGCCTGCTGTGAGCTACAGCTGCGCATCCTGGCAGCGGCGTTGCTGGGCTCAGACCTCCCACCCATGAGAAGAGAAGTTTCACTGCTGGTGGAACAGCTTGAAAAGCACCCTTGAGTAACTGTTTCAGCACTTCATAACAGTAATTAGTAATAGTGCCACAGCAATGAGGAAGAGTTGGTGGCAGCTTCTCTCTTGCTTTGTCCTATCCCAGCAGCCGAGCTGCCCCTGCCCCCAGCTCTCGTCAGCCGTATGATACAACGCACACTGTCCGCTGACATCTTCTTTTGGTGCAAGGCTCAAGATCATCGTGGAAAATCCAGTGTTGCTACATTGCCTGGTGTTCACAGCATGTCCCGAACCAAAGGGAGGCCGGCGGGTATTTAAGAGTGGCGGGAAACAGCTCTCCCTTTGAAGCAGAAGCAAGGCAAGGCAAGGACGCTGATGGGCAGCACAGCTTTCCTACCAGAGGAAGAAGCACCTTCTGTTCAGCCATCAACGTGACACACAGCTCTTCACCAAGACCACTCCACATCACTTTGCTTCATCAGCCATTTACACTGGTCCTGCAGGCCCATCTGAGGAGGTTTGAGGATCTGGAGCCATTAGGCTGCAGGTGTTGCCACTCGGTTGGTTGTGTATCAGCTAATTCAGGCTGCAGTGCCAAGCCCTGCTCTTTCCCATGTAATTGCTATGGGTAAGTAAATAGAACATTCGTGAGATTTTTGGTCCCATCATTAATTATTTCTGAAAGGGCTTTTAGCGTACGCCTCAAAACCCTGGACAGAAAAATGACGTGCATGACATCAAGATGCTCGCAGCAACTGTGGGATGAGCACTGAGACGAAAACAAGGGAAATCTGAAGATCTTCTGCTCTTTGTTACTCTTTGCTCTCAGCCACCTGGCCCCACTCCAGTGCAGACCCACCACGCCTGGAAGTGACCCTCAGCCCGTCACGCTGCGCTCAGGGGTTACAAATCTCAGCTCGGGGTGATCTAGGGACTGCTTGGCAGTCCCTAGATCACTTTTAAGGGCTGTCTGTTCTAAGGTGCGCACAGCAGTGCTTAAAGCAGGCACCCTGGGTGGGTGCCTGTCCTGTGGGTTGGCGCTTGTGCCCCACACATGCCTGCAAGCCCTGGGGGTGCAATCTGCAACTGCAGATGTGTGTAACCCACCCAGTCCACCAAGCCTGGATGCAACCCTCAGCCCGGCTCTCGGGGTTTATATATCTCAGCATGGGATGATCTAGGGACTGTTGAGCGGTGCCTGGTGGTGCTGGGTGCCTGTGCTTTTAAGGGCTGGCACTTTAAGGTGTGCACAGCTGTGCTTAACAGGGGTGCCCCGGGTGGGTGCGCGTCCTGCGGGAAGGTGCTTGTGCCCCACTCGTGTCTGCAAGCCCCGTGAGGGGCAACTGTGGGTGAACCCCCACCGAACCTGGATGTCACCCGATGCCCCTCACCCAGGGTTTCTGTATCTCAACTCGGGGTGACCGAGTGGCACCCGGTGACGCTGGCAGCCTCCTGGGTGCCCCCCACTTTTAAGTGCCGGCACTTTTCAGGTGGGCACAGCGGCGGTTAAAGCGGGCACCCCCGCGGGAAGCTGCAAGCCCCACGGGGCACTCTGCAGCCGCGGGTGTCTGTCCCTGCTCTGCTTCCTCCCACCACCACCACCATCACCACCCCCCCCCCGGCTCCACCGCCCTCCCCGGCTCCCGCAGCCGGCGGGCGGGGGCTGCGGGCGGCTCCGCCCTGCCGGCCGCCCGGCTCCCCGCCGCCGCCGCGCTTGCTGCATGCTCGGTGCCGCCT
>JADKXX010004976.1:0-119721 GCA_017310255.1 Butorides virescens | reverse complement strand
GGGGGGGGGGGGGACCCCGCCGCCCCCGCGCCTCTCTCCGCCGCCCCTACCCGTGGCTTCGGGGCGGCCCCGGCGCGGCACCAGCCCCGCAGCCCCGGCGGCGCTTTCAGCACCACTCGCACGTGGACTCCCGCCCCCCCCCCCCCCCCCAGGGGGGGGGGGGGGGTTGCCGGGGGGGGGGGGGGGGGGGGGGGGGGGGGGGCTCCGCAGGGGGCTGCGCGGTGGGGGCTGATAAGAGCCGGGCTGTGGGATGAGTCATGCCGAGCGTCAGTTACACGCATAGGGGCTGGGATCTGGGGGGATGGAGATTTGGGGAAGACTTGGGGGGAGGAGGGGGGTTGGCAGGGAGAAAGGGGGCGGGGGGGGGGGGGGGGGGGGTGTCTCGGTGCTGCGAGTCAGCGGCTCCAAAATCTGGATGGGCTCCCTCTTGGACGGAGCTGGGTATTAAAATCAGATTAAGGCTCCTTGGCAGCTCCTGCACGATCACGAGAGCGAGCCGTGCTGGCTATAGGGCTTGCATGCTTTTCCATTTTGGGGGGTGGAGGAGAGGGACTATACAATAAGCCGGGCAGTAGCACGAGCTGGGACTGAGCTGGAGCACAACCGTGCATTTCGCAGTCAGACTGATGAGGCCGGTGCAAGTGGGAAGAGTTTTCGGTAGTTATATATCATCCCTCCAGCCCTTCACTTTCATAACCAGGGATTACAAAATAGCTTCGATTGTCAGGCTAGCGCATTCATCCCAACCCTTGCTCTCTCACCAGTTTAGCTCCGGGACTACAAACAGCAGGAGCATGTGTGTTGGGAACAGGACGGGGACTAATCCTGCTGTTTGGGCTCAAAACAAATAAGGTCTCAAGACCTGGTAAATCAGATTTGCCCCCGGTGCGTGTGCCAGACAGAACCAGGCAGGTCTTGCCACCACCTAGACTGATGTAGTCCCAGCGCCTCTCCCCGCACGCACCGGCTCCAGCACGCTCCGGCTTGGTGTGGGACCCGGGCAGCTTGCTGGGGACAGAGCGGGGTGGGGGGGTGGCAGCTTGGGTTGCTAACGAGGAGCTGCTGACAGGTTGATTACAGCCGAAGGGTCAGGCAGGGTGAGAAGTGGGCCGAGAAGATTTTGTAAGCGGTTTGCATTTTCTGATTTGGACGGATTTATTATTGCTGAGGGAACCGTCGGCTAGGGAAGAGGAGGCAGGTTGTGTGGGATGCCATCCCTAGGAAGTACGGCAGAAAGGCTGCAGCTCCCACCAGCCCCGTTGCTCCCTGGGCAGGTGAAAGTTCCTGGCTCCGCTTCCCTGCCAATAACCTGCCCGTTCGCCGCATGCTTGACACGGAACGAAAGGCTTGCGTGATTGCAGCACGCATCTCAAAGCTTCTTTCATTTTGCTTTTTTGGTCAGCATTTGACATGCCAATTTAGGAATCTTATTCCAAAAAGGGACTGCTGGGGGGAAAAAAAAATCCTGAGAATTGTCATCCTTCTGTGGTGCGAAACCACCATGTTGTGAACATCCCCTGCAAAATTGGGGACTGCGAAATGGCCTGTGATGAAATAAGACCATTTTTATGGCTTCTCTTAAAATATGGTTTGCTGCGCTTGAACTCCCCTTTTCGGACCCTCTCCCCTACGTGCACTGTATTGGAGGGAGCAGCGCAGGTCGGGGCGCAGGGTTGGCTGACGTCTGCGGGGTGCGTAACGTGAAGAGCAGCAAAGCGATCTTTGCAGCCCGCCGCAGGTTCCCTCGGCAGCAGTGTGCAGCCTGTGTTTGCTCTCCCGCCCCGCGCCTGCTTTTGATAATTGCATTTCCTCTCTGTCCCCACGTGCGCGGAGGGGTTAAAGGCTGGGGTAAAAAAAAAAGAAAAAAAGGAAAAGGGAAAAAAAAAAAAAAAGCACCCCTTCCAGCTATGATTTGCATGCATTTGCTTAAGAAAAGCCTGAAGTTGTAAGCGTGTGTTGTGCTTGTACCTTAATCTCTGATGAAACTGCAGGGAAGGCTCCAGCCCTGGCTGCTGTCACATGCCTGCTTCATAACTCGGAGCGGGAGGCGGTCCCGGGCTGGCCGCTGACGTCTCTCCCCATTACTACTGTACGAGCCTCTGCTTACAACTGGGTTACTGACTTCTCAATGAAGCCCGAAAGCTGCTTCCGCAAAGTCCCCAGTGCTCCAGCACAAGATCAGATTATCCTGAGAGGCTACAGTGTCAGGAGGCCATGAGATCACGAATATTAGCCATTTCCTTCGTGGAAATCTTGGGGAGCTCTGACTCTCCTCCTCTCTCCCGCGTGCTCCTCCCCAGTCCTTGCTTTCGCAGTAGGTTGTGAGAAAGGCGCAGTTGGGTGCGTGCAGGGGCCAGGCGATCCCTTCCTCTCCGGGGGAGGAATCCGCAAGAGGGCTCTCGGGGAGATGCACGGTGAAGGTTTGACATGGATATTTACATCAGTCCCTTAATTATATAGGCTTGCGCTGAGGATGCCTGCTAACCTCTATTTACATATCGAGGACAGCGATGATTCACGTGGTACCTGCATTGCTACAGAAAGAAAATCAGGGTTCTTCACTTGATATCTGCCTTTCTCCTGCCAACTCCTTTTCCCTTTTTAACAACCAAAAAAGTGATTTGGTTTTGCTGCAACTCAAAACGCGTCATTTCTGGGCCCGCTTAATCCATTTTGTGCAACTCTGCTGCTCAGAGGTAGGAAGCTGGCTGTAGCTGGTTCGTCTGCTGGCACCAGGCGCTGGAAAGTGCCAGCCAGGCGGCTCTGCCGAGAGCACCGCGGAGCGGCCGGCAACTCTCAGCATCTCTTGGAGAGGCAGGAGCAGTTTGACTCTTACGGCTTTGATTTGTTTAAAAACCCCAAGCAAAATGCAGCAGTGTGAAAAAAAACCCCAAAAACCCCCAAACCCCAGGCTGCTTCTCGGAGAGATGCTTAAAGATCACATGAACTGAAATACAATATTCCCTCTCTAACTTCCCAGCCTCCTGCTAACAGCTTAATCCATTGATGAGGGCAGGAGGCCCTCGGTGGAAAAGCGGTCCAGCGGGTGGGTTCTTACTGGTAGCAATGAAGCGGGGACGCATCCCTAATTTCTGATAGTCCTCACCAAGCAGACTGATATTCTGCTTTTGCTGTGTCTTTTCTCTCAAATATTTTGAAGGGGGCGTCTGGCTGAGTGAGGCAGCCCGACGGCCTGTGCAAAGTGAATCTCCAGCCTGGCTGCAGTGCTGCAGCTTGTGTGGAAGGGCCGGGGCTGCATTGCCAGGGCTGGAGATCCCCCTCGCTCTCCCGGGAAAGCGCTGCAAGGTGGCTGTGGCGCGGTGGCCGTCACTGGCGGTGGCAGCTAGCAGAGGCCACGCCGGTAGGTTTGCAAAGCGGGGGGCGGCGGTTGCTGGGGATGCCGGCAGCCGCCCGCGCCACAGCGGTGGTTGCGGGAGATGGCGAGTGCGGCGTGCTGCCGCTGAGCCTGCCGCTCGGAGCCGGGAGGGAGCAGCCGCAGGGGAAAGGAGGGCTGGCCTGAAGTCTGGCGCTTCGGAGAGCCTCCCCGCATGCCCACCTGCCTTCACCCCCTGCTTTTGACCAGATCCCCCAGTGCTCCCTACCCTGGCATGGCCCCGGGGCTGCCCCATGCCCGGGCTTTCCTCCCTCTTGCCTGCACATCCCGGCCCCCGTCTCATGCCGTAATGGAAAGGCAGCTCTCCAACAGGTGAATAATTAAGGTCTCAACCTCGTGCCTCCAGCAAAGGGAGCTTTGTGAGGAAGACGGATCTCTCTCTCACATTAACCTTTCCAATGTCAAAAGCCTCTTTGTAGTTAGAAATTCCACTTGCTCCGGCACTTCAGCGCTGCCGGTTGTCCAATGAAGAATGCCCGGGGGATGCCCTTCCTGCCCCAAACCCCGTACTGGCTTTGAGGAATGGGTCCCATGGTCCCGGCGTGGGGCTGGGGACAGGGACGCTGTGGCTCCTGCCAGGCGGTTTGCTGTGCTGTCGGCCACTGCTGCCTGCCACCCCGGAGGTGCAGGAGCCCGCCAGGCTCTGAAATCCCCTTTGGTGGGGCTGGGGGCTGGCTTGCTGCAGGCTGTGGGCGCTCCACACCTGCACTGCCGGTGTGCAGAGCGCTGGCAAGGGCACGCTTCCCCCTGGCCAGCATGTGCCAGCACCCACGGGAGCTTGGGGACATCACCCGCTGGGCTGGGGCAGAGGCACTGTGCGGGGACAGTCTGTGCCTTCGCTGCCCGGTGCCCGCAGGGCTCACGCCACCAGAGCCACCGCTGCTTCTGCCCTGGGGCGCCGGCGTCACCGGGATGAGGGGCCCATCCCTGCAGGGTGCTTGGGGCTCCAGCACCCCTGGGGGCTCTCCGACACCGAGGGGGCCCTCCGGCACAGAGGGGGCCCTGGCTCTGCCGGGGAAGGGAAGGGCTGTCCCCAGAGATAAGGCTCCGCCAGGACCCTGCACGTTGCTGTCGCTGGCCGCCACTGAGGAGCCGGGGACACGAGGTGCCGGCAGGGCCTCGGTCAGCAAATGCGTTTGCTGGAGGAATCGGCTTCGGGCTCCCGCGGCCGAGCCTCGCTCCATGGCAACCCCGCGCGGGCTTATATTTCTCGTGACTGCTTGGCAGCCTGAAGTGATTTAGCAGAGGGGGAACTTTGTACGCGCCAGAGTGGCCGCTGCCAGCACGGCCGTGCCGGGCCAACCGCTGCAGTCCCAGCCATGCGGCACTCCTCCTCCCCGGGGGGCATGGGCAGCCCCTCGCCCGCACCCCCCGAGCGGGCAGCCGGCTGCCCTGCCTGCACCCCGTGCCGGGAAGGGCAGGTTCCCACCACCTGCCTGCTGCCTGGCGAGCGGTACCCTCCTGCGGGGGCCTGGACGGGGATCTTTTAAGCTGTGTCTGCTTGTAGTAATAAGCCAGAGACTAAAGGTTGAAGTTAATGGGGCGGGTGGTCAGGTGAGGTAGTGACCCACTTCTGGGGGCAGCCGTGCCCTGGGGACGGGGTGATGGTCCGGCCAATGTGTTCCCCTTCCCTTATCGCTCAGCTGTTCTGCTTTTCAGCACTTTTCCTGAGCTCTGGTTTACAAACTACTATTTATTGTTTTTTATAATGGGAGCTTCCAAGAAATGCTGAAGGACTTTGCACAGATCTGGCTGTGCTCGGGGTCTCATCAGCCCTGTCCTTACCCTGCTCCGTCTCACTGCACCTCCCCAAGGCAGTGGCCACAGCCAGGGTTGAGCTGCTGCAGATTGCTACCTTAAACCGCTTCACTTGGGAGTTAAGACAAGGAAAAATAGAAGCTGGAAATCTCCTTTGGCCCTGTAAGAGCTGGAAACCCCCCGGGGAGGGGTTCCCCATGTGGCTAGTCTGGTATCTGCTGGTGGGGGATGTGGAGGCCATGGCAGCCCCAGGGGCTCTTTGGGATGGCCCCATCCAGTAGCCAGACTAACCTTTGATCACTGCTGGCTCCCGGGCAGCAATGTGGGGCTTAGGGAAAATACTTTGCTTATCTTGCACCCCTGCTGTCCCGAGGCAAAGCCGGCAGACACCGGCGCTGTGTTCCTCCCCAGTGCTCCCCCCCGCCCCCTCCGCACTGGGAGTTTGGTCTGGGAGCAGGATGAGGGTCCTGCTGGAACATCACGATGAGGGTCCTGCTGGAGTGTCACGGAGGTGCTTTATAGCCTCTGCTGCCCACCCTGCCCACCCAGGCAGCCAGCAGGCGGGCGTTTGCCCTCGCAGCGGGGAGCAGGCGGCCTCTGCCCTTGGCGAGGGGGAGCCTGGGCCACGGGGGCTGAAGCGGGGGAGACCCTGCTGCGGCAGGAGGGCTGATGTGACGCTGCTCCCCTCCCCTGGGATGGAGCAGTACATGCTTTATATGGATGTTTTTGTGCTGAGGTGGCGGAGGATAAAACGAGGGCCTCGAGCTCTTGCAGCGACTACGGTTGCAGGGCAGCGTATCTTCACTGAGATGCATTTTCTAAATTCTTCCTCTGTGCTGCTTCTGCGCCCTGCGGTCGCCGCCTGCAGCGGCAGGGAGCACGCCGGCCGAAACGGCCCCTTCTGCTGAGCCAGCGCCACCGGTCAGGCTCCTCGGTTCCTGTTTCAGTTTGCAGCAAGTTCATTGCTGCCGGCGCTTCTGCTTCCCCGGCCTTTGTTTGGGGAGGCTGCAGGACCCCCTTCGACCCCAGCATATGGGATGCGGGCGAGGGGTGTGGGAGGTGTCATCCTTTCCCGCCGCCAAAAGCTACCTTCCCCACCTAGTCCCCAAGGAACCCTCATTTCCTAATTTTTGTGCACATCAAGAGCAAGGAAATCCTGTGGTGGGGGGAGATGGAGAGGGGAGGGCAGAGCATCCCGGCGCACGCCAGGGGCTGAGCTGCAGCCGGAGCAGCGTGCTGGGGCGGCCGGCTGCGCCTTGCGGACGGAAGGAAGCCCAGCTGCCTCTAATCATGTTTCTTCTCCTCCCTCCCGCCCGGATGAGGGGGGACTGCGGGTTTCGCCGCCTGCAAGTGGCAGCTGGTCGTGCTGCTGCGAGGGGACCCGCGGCCGGAGCAGCCCCAGCCGTCCCTCGCGCACGGAGCTGGGGTGCAGGGGAGCTGCTGCTGGGAGCTGCCAGCGTGGTCCCTGTCCCCCAGCCTCGTCACCCGTCTTGCTGAGCCCTTTCTTGCTTCGTTTTTAGCCAAAGTGCCTAGATAGGAGCGAGTTACGTTTTTTGTTAGTTTTTTTTTTTTTCTGAAGAAAGTGCAAATATAGCCATGGGGTGTTTCAGAAAGCATCCCAGCGGGACACTGCCTACAACCCTTTGCACGCACACGGGACTGACAGGGCGGCAGCAGCCGGGCTGGGTCAGAGCAAAGAGCAGCGCTGGCTGCAGCCCGGGTGGTGGTTGTACATGCGCTTGGATAGCAGCAAGGAGCTGGAGGTGTACAACATCGCACTCGCACAGCTCCCCTGGAAGACCAAAGCCGGGCAGGCTCTGGCTTGTCTTTCCCCTGCAGGGGCCAGCCCCGCTGCGAGCATCCCGTGCCGATGCCGGTGGGTGCAGGGCTGGGGCGGCCGCGGTCCTTCGGCTCCTCGCGTGCTGCCCTGGCAGAGCGGCGCTCCCCGGGCTCGGAGCGGGGGGCAGAGCCGCTGCCGGGGGGATCGGGGCTCTGCCTGCTCGCAGCCAGCGCTGGCGGAGGGCAGGGCAGGACACGGGGGCCGCGCGGTGGTTTGTGCTGGGGGGGGGGCAGCGGTGCCCTTTTCTGCCTCGCAGAGGTTGCTCACCTGGCAGCCAGCACGGCAGGGCTGAACTTTGTTCCAGCTCAAGTCCCTCTGTCCTCGTTTCCTGGGACTTGCACGGCCTCGGTGCAAATGTTTGCAACTTCCATGGCCCTCGGCTTCCAGCTAATTAAACTTTGCATTCCTGTCGGCTCCCTTTAAGCTGGGGCTGCTTAGCTGCTTTCCTTTCCCCCTCTGCTCCCAGGCCTGCAGCCCTGCCTGTGCGAGGTGTGTGCGGCTCAGAGCCACCTTCCAGCATCTTAATGACGGGAGGATTTCTAAACCTTCCCTTGAACAGCATAAACCCCAGAGCTCTGCATAGCTGGGGATTTAAACCAACCAGCATCATTTCGCCTTGCGAGCAAACTTGCACACAGATAGTCACGACTGAACTGTGCTAATAATGAAAAGAGAAATTGCAAATGTTTTTCTTAAAAAGGAAGTTTCTATCTCTATGGGGACCCCACCATGAGACTGGCACATGTGGGTTTTGGGTGCTAAAACCCATTTCCCAGGTAACAGAACTCAAGCCTATGAGAACTATGTGGTTTTCTCAGGCTGAAAGGTTGGATGGTATTTGAGCTGGTTTGTTTTTTTTTTTCTTGTGGCCATGTCCTTTTAGGAAGGAGTAAGTATGTCTATTTATATATATTTTTAAAATGAAAGCACGTGGTACATGTCCCCAGAATCCCCTGTGGTGCACGTTGCCATCCAGCTCTGGTGGGGATGCTGCTTCGCTGCTGACCAGCCACCAACCCTCCCCAGCAGCTTGCTGGGGAGCAGGGGCAGCCCCTGCCCTTCAGCCCCGGGGCTTGGGGTGAGCAGCGGTGGGAGTGCGGGACACGCTCCTGCACGCCTGGGACCAGAGGCTTCGGGATGTGGAAGTGGATGGAGGAGGAAGGAAGTCGGCAGCTGCGTGGGGAGGGATGTCGTGGGGGGACTGTTAGGACAGGCACGGGTGGGGAGGGCTGGAGCTGCTCGGTTTATTTACTTCTGTTGACTCCTCCTGCCCATGCTTTTGGCCATGCTGCCTGGCCTGCCTGCGGTGATGGCTTCTCCGCTCCTGCGTTAGTGCATCTGGGATGTGGTGCATCAGCAGCCCCCAGCCCCCTGCCTCCCTGCAGTCACCAGGGGCTGCCCATGAGGGTCCGCTTGCCCAGGCTCCTTCATCTCAGCTGGCACCACTCGCCTTCTGTCCGTCTGCCCAGAGGAGCTGGAAACCCATTCGCACATCCAGCTGAGTCGAAAATAAATGAAAGGCAGATGATCGGGGGGAGACTGTCCCCATCGCTGCTGCTCGCTTATGGCAGTGCAAGGACCTGGAAACATAGCTTTCAAGTTTCTCTCTGTATTTATGTAACCCAAACGAACTCTTTTTTGGAAAGAACCGCTCTGTCTCATTTAGATACCTAAATATAGCAGCCGCTCTGGAGGGAGAATTAGCCTGCGAGTGCCCTGGCGGCTATGGGACCTTCGTGGATGGGTGTTAGGGGGAGTTTAAACCTTGTTCAGTCGGGGCTGGGGGGGGATTATTGCCCTGCCATTAGCAGGGTGGGCTTGCAGCCATCCTGGGGCTGCGGGGAGCTTGTGGCTGTGCAGGCTGGCAGGGAAGCAGGAACCCTACAAAAAAACTACAGGTTTTTTTCTAAATGTCTTGATGCCTTTGGAGACCAGAGCCCATCTATGCCCAAACATGCTGTTTGCTAACGTGCTGTTGCGTTGCCTTGGAGGAAGGAACCGTGCTCCAAAGTACAGAAGCAGAGCTGAGCTACAGGGCAAAACCTCTGCATCCTGCCCTGCCAAAGGGTCCCATGGGGCTACAGCACTTCGGGGTGATCATTCGGGGCTGCTGGAGCAGAGTCACTGCTGCGACGTGGGGTTGGGCAGAAAGGCAAGGAAGGGCGAAGGTCCTTCTGCCCTTAAGTGCATGGGGCACTGCAGGCATCAAAGTCCTCTGAGCTCCTTTAGTGAAAGGTGGGGGACCAGCCCTTTGAAGTGCCGAGCGTCGGTGCCATTTCCCCTTGCGAGGGACATACGCTCCCCACCCCTGCAGGCACTGGGGCCCGCACGCTTGGCCAAGACGCAGGCGGTGGCAGGATCCAGGGACTGTGTGCATCCCATGGACCCGCTTCTGCTTCTTCATACACGTGAGACCCCTCATTGCCCTCGGAGTGGGCGCAAGAGATGGGTTTGCCTGGGTGGTCTCACCACCTCACCAGCTTGCCCACGTGGCGTGGCTCTCTTGTACCACCTGGGATCAGCAAGGCTTGCACGTTGCACCAGGTACTGATGGAAACTGAGTTTCTCGGAGGTGCACAGGGTGGCCCTTGCTTTTGTCTCTTGATGTCTCTGACTGCCCTGCGATGAGGGTCCCTTCCAAGGAAGCGGGGAGCAGCCGTTTGTGTCTGTGTGTGCCGGTGTCCTAGGGACTTGCGGCATGGACACATGGTGCTTGAGTCTTTGCAGCTGGCTATGCATAGGTGCATGGAGAGGGCACCCTTGTGTGCCCCATCTGCTCCCCCCTGCTTTGCAGCGCTGACGGTGAGAGCCCGGCTCCCTGGCCCGGCGCTGCTGCGGGGGCTCCCTGATCTGCCTTGTGATTTGGGCCCTGATGGTGATGCGCGGGAGCTGCTTTATGTTTTCTGCAGGAAAGCAGAGTGTCCGCCAGCTATTTGAGCCTTCATCTCTGTACTTTTCTCGTTGCTTCCTCTGCTCTGTCTCCCTGCGTGCCGCCACATCTCCCTGCTGCCCATCCCTGCCCCTCACCGTGCCCTCTGCCCAGCTGCACCCCCTTGTGCCGGCACTCGCCCCTCTGTGCAGGGTCCTCTGCCACCCCTGCCGTCCCACTCGGGACAGGAGCCACCAGGCTGAACAGTGGGACCCCCAAGAGGTGTGGGTGAACCCACAGACACTGGCTTCACACGGAGCCCTTGCGCAGCCTTGCAAACCCCGGTGTGATGTCCTCTCAGCTCCCATCGCATGGGCAGGGACTCCATGGGTTCGGCTCTGCCTTGTGGAAGCCTCATGTGTGCCTCTGGGTGGAGGTGGCCTAGGCCTGAAGGAAGGACCCTGCCATTTTGGTGATGCCCTCCACAGGTCTGTGTTATTTGGCCCTAGCAAGGTGGAGGTGAGATAGAGAAGGTAAAGGCTGTGCACCGAAATGGGAGGAGGCAGTGTGGTGGAGATCTGGCCGGAGGGCTCGCAGCGTCCCCAGGATCCCCGAGCCGCTCCAGCAGATGGCTGCAGCCCTCCCACCCTGCTCTGAGGAATACAAATGTGCGGCAGATACGGTTACCCAGCCCCGAGAGCAGTGTTAGCTTTCCTCTAGATCGATATCCCTGCCTGCCTGCATCCGAGGGAGCACTCAGCTGGCAACCCAAGCCCGGCCAGGAGGAGACACCCGCCGAGGCTCTGCTGCCCGCTCCAGACTCTGCCTTGTCCGTCTGTCCATCTGCCTCAGCGTGGAGGCAGAGCCAGCGCTGACCGCAGTGCCGTTGCCGTGCTGTCAGACTCCGTCATGCGTAAAATGTAATAAATAGGGCCATAAGCCTTTTACGAAGTCTATTTCCACTCTTGGATCCGGGATTTAATGCATGGCTGCTTAGAGAGGCTGAGGATTTCAGGGGTCAGCAAGGCTAATTGCACTGCTGGAATAAAAGGGCGCGCGGCAGGATCCCGCGGGCGGGCGGGAGGGGGTGCCGGGGGTCCCAGCCGCCCGCCGTGCTGCCCTGGCCCTGCGTGCTCCCTGCCAGCAGCCTGGGACAGCGGCAGCCATGCGTGGTGGCTTGGCAAGGGACGTGGTCCATGGGGAGCGCTCCTCGGCTGGGCACCAGTGGCTTTTGGGGCTGGGGGGACTGTGCCAGCTGGGGAGCCACATACTGCAGGTGTTCAGTTCCCCAATGCTCCGTGGTGTCCCTGGGCACGTCTGGCTGGAGCGCTTGATCTTAGATTACGTGGAAGCCGGGGAAAGCCTCCGTGGGGGCCAGGGGCCAGTGAGGATCGGGGCTGCCCTGGTGCAGGCTGGTACTGCTGGGCTTGGCTGGTCCTGGTGCCAGCCCAGCCCCAGCCTGCAGCATCTCCTTGAGCTGCAGAGGGGAGCTGGGTACCACCCTGCCAGGCTGGCCACTGCGCCCCGACACCGCCAGCTGGGGCGTGAAGGGAGGTGTGTGCTTGGCGGTGGTGCCGCCGGGGAGGAAGCCCCACCGGGAGTGGAAATGCGGTGGCGGGGCAAGAGCCAGGGGCACGAACCTGGCCGGGTGCTCCAGAGCTGTGTGTGCCTGGCCAGCACGGGGCTGGGGCTTGGGACCTGGGCTGTGAATTCATGGAGGTGTCGGGGAGGGACCGATGGGATGGGCAGGCTCCACTTCACGGGGACGACTGGCAGCCAGAGTGCTCCTTGTAAGGCGAGGGGGACCCAGATGCCCAGAGGCTCCCGGGGCTTCGCCCTGTGCCAGCCGGCCGCGCAGGGCTGGCAGGGCTGTGCCGCCGGCCACGGCAGATGGAGGACGCCAGCTCTGCTCAGTTACTTTCCCGGCTGATCCCGTCATCTCCATCTCGCGCCAAGTGCTGAAGTCGTCATGGAAACCGGCACGGCGGCAGCCTTGCCAGCAGCCCCGGCGCGGGATCCTCAGCCGGAGCGCCCGGCCGACACTGGTCTGCCGCGGCGGTGGCGGCTGGCCGGCTCGGTCGGCCACTTGCTGCTGGTCCTTGTTCCTCGAGGGCACCAGTCTGCTGCTGGGCTCCAGCGATGCACGCGCGCGGTCGCTCCCCTGGTGGTGTGGCAGGGCCCAATCCATGAGCGTTCACCAATCCCAGAGAGCACCTTGCAGAAAGTACAAAAAAAAAAGCCCTATAGTATTGCTATTAATAGTACCTGTTCACAAAGTTATCTTTAGCAGCGCTGTTCCCACCTTCATTCATAACAGCCATCGCACGGGCCTGATTCTCCTCCCCGCTGCCCGAGTGGCTTTGAGGTAACCCCGACCTCCTGGGGTGCCCCACTTGCCCCGTGCTTCAGCGTTTCATTTGGCTGTGGAAGGAGACGGTCTGCAAACCTTTCCCCGCAGTGGGATCTTTTTTTTCCAGGGTTAATTTTTCTCTGGTGACCGTCACTCTGAACTCTGCTTGCTTTGCCTCTCCTCCCACGTCTCTCCTGTCCAGCGGGGCTGTGTCGTGCCAAAGGCTTTCTCCCTGGAGCATCCCTGCTGGAAGTCCATGCTGGTGCTGTGATTTTGCTTGATCAGAGGGGAAGGCAGTGCCTGAAACTTGACTATCGGGGATGGAGTATTTTCCGCTTGTATTTCAGCGGGTGTTTTCATAGGTTTCAAGCTATGGTCCTCCCTTCCCGGCATCTTCCATCTTCAGAGCTCCCGCAGACTCCTGGGAGGGTGCAGGGCTTTGAGGGGGCTTTGAGGCTGCATGGGTTCAGCCCACTGCTTTGAGGCAGCATCTCCTACCACTGCCGGGGAAAGGCCTATTTTTCCTGTTCTTGAACTCGGCAGTCACAGAGTTCCTCGAGTTCCCAGGCTAAGCTGTTCTTGCCTTTAACGAGCTGCCTCATTAAAGTGTTTTTCCCTAATAACCAACCCTTGGGGCTGGGCGAGAGGCTGGTGATGTTCCATTGTAGGCAACTGGAGACCTGCAGGCTGCAAAGGGCTTTTCCAGCTGCTCGCGGGGGTGCAGGATGAACACCAGCCCTCTCCTCCTGCGCCGTGCTGGCAAGGCTGTGAAGAGGAGCAGCAGCCCAGAGCACCCCAAAGCGTGCCTCTCCTGGCCTCCAGCACCAGATTTACAGGACCCAGAAACCTCAACAGTGCAGCTGAGGGAGGCAGGTTGCACTGGGGAAGGCCTTGGGGTGCAGCAAACTGGGGATACTGGGACTAAACTGCCTCAGTGCCCAGTCTTCCTGCACAGCATCCTTACCCAGCGCTGCGCTGGGGCTGCTCGACCCGACCCTGCCAGCCAAATCCGTGCGTGCTGCCGAGCGGGCATGCCTGTGCGCCTCCTGCCCAGGAGGCGTCTGCCCAGCCTTAATGAGGGGTTTTTGAGCTTGTTGCCTGGGTGCTTGGGAGCTGGGGCGGCTGGTTTCAATAAATGGAAGTGGAAATCTCCCTCCTGGGGGCCTGCTCTGTGCGGAGGAGCATGCACACAACTTGCAGCCGTGGCCTCCTGGGAGCATCTGTCCGGTGGACGTCGGTCCCACCTGGTCCCCCCAGCTTCCATGGAGGCTGCCCTGGCCAAGCGGGGTGTGGGGCTGGGAGCCCTCGGGGCGATGGCTTCGAAGGAGCAGATGAGCAGTGCCTCTGGCCACGTGGCAGCATTTCACGTCTGCCACAGCCCGGGCTGAGCCAGCACCCGTCTCCAGGCCATGGTTTTTAGGGTGACAATGATGCAAGGCAGGAAGGTGCCTGGTACGGGCGCTACTGGGGCTGCTCCATTTATATATAGCTGACCCACTTGCCGAGCGGGGGCTGCCGGCCCCTCCTGGTGCTGCGCCTGGGGGAGCGTGCGTGCACCGGGGCTGCGAGGGGCTGCACCAGCACGGGGCTGGGGGCACAGGGCTGCGGGCACCGGGGCTGCGAGGGGCTGCACCAGCATGGGTTTGGGGGCACAGGGCTGCGGGCGCTGGGGCTGCAGGCGCCTCCAGCCTGCTCTATGGAAGGGCTGCAGGAACTCGCCGGCTGCACTGCGCTGCCTGCCGCTCAGGGGCACGGGCTCCGTAGCCTGCCCGGTTCCCCAGGACCCCTCCCAGCCTCACATGCCGGGGACGGGATGGAGATGAAAAGATCTCTTTCAAAGTGCAGCTGGTGGGACGCTGCGGCACACAGGTCACCCGGGCGAGGGAGGGAGGAGGCGCCGGTGCTCCAAAGGCAATGGGAACCAGCTCCTGTCCTGCCCCACCGGTCTCCCACCCGCCCCAAGCCCAGCCCTTGGGGCAGAGCATCAGAGGGGTGCCCATGCATGGGGACAGGGTCTGGTGCCGAATCGCCCGTCACACGAGGCTGCAGGTGACAGCGTGCCTGAGCTCTCACCCACAGCGAGCTGCTCTGCGGCAGGATGCTGGTGCTGGCACGGGGAGGTGGGTGCCATGAGAGCTGGGGACATGGCAGCGGGTGGCATGGGAGCATGGCAGGGTGGCCCTGGAGAGACTGCAGGACTCGAGCCCGTTAACCCCGCAGCTTCCTCCCCAGGATCAGGGCATCTGGCCAGGATGCTTTCCCGAAAAGAGACGCTATCCATGCGTAGTTGCCTCTGACAGGCTAGAGGGGACATGGTGTTCCCATCCGATGGCCTCTTGAGGTCCCTTTGGCTGGGTGTTTCCAGAGCTGTTGTGGTTGGCACACCTGGAGAAAGCAAGTCCCTAAGGTAGGTCAAAGCAAAATGCTTGCTGCGGAAAGGGAAATTAATTATAGGCGCTTTGCTGCACTCCAGGCAACTGCAAAGGCTGATGTTTCTCCTGTTGGCTGATAAACTAATTGTAATGACGAAACCTCAACAAAAGCAACGCTCTTAAATGCTTTCTTAATTAATAATTCTCAATAATTACTTGACGTCAATGACCAATAAACATTTCAGAGACGGGAAGTTGCTGTTAAGTGCCTGATACCTTTGCTCCTCCAGTCGCTGTGCCTGGGTTCCCGCAGCTCTGATGAATCCCACAGAAAAGCGCAGGGAAGGCCAAGCCCGATGTTTTTAAAGGAAAACATTAAGCAGGAAAAAAGTGATTATTCACGTGCATGTCCATAGGGAAAAGAGGAGGAAAGCGGAGCAACCGCTCAGCCCTGCGGCTCCCTGCTGAGCAGCTAGCAAGGGATGGCAATGCCAACGGGCAGGCGCCCTGAGGGGTGGCACCCATGGGTGCCCCTTTCCTGCCCCTCCAGTGCTGCTGAGCCCCCAGTGAGGTGCTTTCCTGGGGGCAGCATGGGGCAGGGGCACCTTCCCAGGGAGGAACTTGTTCAAGGGGTCTTCGAGGCCCTGCTGAGCATCCTGCACCCTTAAAGGGTCACCTCCCTCCCACAGGCATCCGCCCTGTGCCTCTTCTTCCTCCTCCTCCTCCTCCTCCTCCTCCTTCCCATGACCTCTCTGAGGGCAGCATCTCCCGACTCACCACTGCTAGGTCTGAAGGCTTCACCAGCTGCATTTTATCGGGTGGGAGTCGTGGGGACCCTGGTCCATCTGCTGCTAAGCGGAGCCTCGGGAAACCCGCCATTCGTCCTCATCCCAGTGCTCCTGGCTGCAGCGCAGTGCCGGGAGGGTTAATGTCCTCCTCCTCCTCCTCCTCCTCCTCCTCCTCCTCCTCTCGGCTTCACAGCCATCTTAAAACCGCTGGAGCCGGAGCTGTGCAGTTTCTGTTCCCACTCCTTTTACAGTATGGGCCGGCTGGCCGGCCAGGGAGCCCAGCCGGCTCCTCCATCCATCCGACTCCTTTCCTTCTTTGGATGTCCCCTGCGTTCGCTGCCCAGGCACTGCCTCCATCCCACGGGACCCGTGCCCTTGGCGAGGGCTGACAGCCGGGGCGAGGGGCTGCCCGGGGCCGGGGAGCAGCAGGCGTGGGGTACGATTTTTGCAGAGGTTTCTCTGGGATGGCTCTGGGTGTCTGCCAAGATGGATGCCAGCCGGCTCCCGGGCACTGTTAGCACTTAACGAGCCCTTTATAGCTGCAAATCCCTTGGCGGGTGTTAGCAAAATCCTCCTGTGGGGAAAGGTGGGAGAGGGTCACTCTCGTTAGCCAGAGGGTGGCACAACCGGGGGACGTGAGCTGTTTGGGGTGAAGGAGCTTGTTGCAGAGCATCCCATCAAGGATGGGGACAGGGCTTCTTCCAGCAGGACAGCAGCAGAGCCTCCCCCAGCACATGTCACCATCCAAAATAAGCTGCGGTCCTGGGGTGGTGGTGGTGGTGGTGGTATACAAAAAAATTCAAAAGCAGTGATGCCTCAGGAGGGCCCCCCCCCCCCAGCCTGGAGAGCTGCCGGCAGGGAGGGCAGAGCTGCAGGCGGGCAGGCTCTGCTCCCCTCTGAGCTCTTCCCCCATCTGCCACCCCTCACATCTGGATTTGGGGGTCCCCGGGGTGTTTGCTGGTGGCCATGGGAGAGTTGCTGGAGCATGTGCTGCTGTTGTCCTAACGGACAACAGCAGCGCATGCTCCTGGCTCTGCATCCCCAGTGCTTCGTGGCCTGTTACCCAAATACCAGCTACTGTCCAAGGGTTTATACCCCCCGTGAGCCTGGGGAAAGCAGGGAAAAGGCTTCTGGGGCTGAGGGGGGAGGCAGAAGCAGGGCGTCTGTGTCCCCTCTCTGCTGTCTCAGCAGATATCTCAGCACAGGGAGGAGGAGGTCATCCAGAGATCATGTTTGGGGTTCGTTTTTTTTTTTGGGTTGCTGTAATCTTTGTACATAGGATGGTCCCTGAGCAGGGAATGAGGGGAGAAGGGGGAGCAGCCCCCAAAGGCATGGGGAGATCTCTGATGTGCTCCTGCCTTGCGAGCCCAGACATTCCCCCAAAAGAAGGGCTGTTGCTATCTGTAAGGTCTGGCTGAGGAATGTAGCGTGGGACTGGCCAGCTCACCCCGAGCATGGGGATGCAGTGAGGGTCAGACTGTTTTTTCAGCTGCCCTGCACAAGCCCTGCACCTTGTCTTGCCGGTCCCCATGTGGGGACAGCAGCCTGGAATGTGAGCATCCCTCGTGTCTGGGGGTCTCAGGCTGTTTCTTGCAGCCACTCAGCTCAGCTTCCAGCCAGCGGCTGAGATGCTCAGGAGCAGGGGTCTCATCTCTGCTCCTGCCCGGGGGATGCTCGGGGTGCCTGCATCACACCCTCCCCGTCTCAGCGACGGGCGGGAGCGCGGTGCGAGGGTGTGCGATGGGCGGGAGTGCAGCGAGAGCGTTGTGCAAGCCCAGCAGCTTCCCAGTCCCCACGTGGGCGGTGGCACAGGCGCAGCGGGTGCCATGGCTGCCTTTGCTGCTGCTGCCACGTGATCTGATTCACCCAGAGGAGCCTACGCTGCCGGCCCGGCTGCCGGTAGGATGAGGCAGCCCCAGCAGACCCCCACTGCTCTGCGAGACCCTTGGGTGGTCCCGGTATCAGGGTGCATGGGGTGCAGGACTGGCGCTCCCATGGGTGCCATGGGCCCTGGGTCCAGCCGCTCTCCAGCAGGGATGATGGATGGCTTAACCCCTTCCCTCCCGCTGCTTCCCAGCATCCCTCTTGGCCAGTGGGGTGGCTGAGGGGGAACGGCCGGGTGGGCTGGGGAGCCGGAGGGCTGTTTCCTTTGGCCAGGGCTGCGGTCATGGGGCAGGAGCCATGGCCAAGGCCGGCGATGCTGGCAGCGGGGCGCCCTGGCCACCCAGGGAGCAGGTGTCCCAGCATGACCTGGCCAGCCGGGAGCGCCGGCGGCAGGAGGCAGGATGCCTGGAGTTCCCGTCCTGCTTGGCCCTGTCTCAATGGGACTCAGCGCCAAGAGCGGGGGGGGGTGGCTGCCGCGAGCAGCCAGCAGCACCTCGGCCCAGCCTGGCTTCCCGGCTGTGCAGGGGTAAGGGCTGGCTTGCAGTGCATCCCCTTTTTTTACCCACTTTTCTCAGATGTAGAGATGGAGGCAGCAAGCACACAGCCTGGGGCTTGATGGCACCCACCGGAGCACGGCTCCGTGTCCCTCCTGCCTCTTGCACGGGGCCCCTGCTCTGATGTCCCCAGCAGACAGCAGTGGGAAAGGTCCCAGGAGCTTGCTCTGTCCAGGTGGGAGGCTTGTGGGCAGCTCACACCAGCCCTGCATCCCCTGGGACAGCTCTGATGGGGCCATGGGCTGGGGTCAGTGCTGGGGGTTTAGCAGGAGCACCTTTGGGGTCCCAGCTGGTCCCACCCAGTCCCACCCCCTTGGATGCTCCCCCATGGGAGCTCAGGCGAAGGGGCCACGCAGCTTGGCCCCGGGTGGGGAGGCTGCGTGCGGCAGCGCGGGGGCAGCTCTCGGGGAGCGGTGCCGCAGCATCCCGGGCTTCACCCCGCTTGGTCCTGCCCGTGCCTCGGCCCCGTGGCAGCTGCCTTCACACCATGTTCCAGAGCCGAGCCTGGTGGGATTTTGTGCTCTCCTGGGCATGCAGGATGCGGTGTCCATCCTCCCCTGCCTGCCCTGCCCTGAGCATCGACCCCTTCCCCCCCAGCATCACATATCCTATTGGTGAACCAGGTCTCTCAGGAAAACCTTGGCAAGGTATCACAGAGGCTGCAGGTTCCCAGCTAGTTTTGGGGCATGTCTCCTTCCCCCCAGGATGTGCAACAAAAGGATAAATCCTAGCGTGACCTGACTGTTTGGCAGAAACCATCCCTTGCCCATAGTCCCAGGGATCCAGTAGGTGCAGTAGGGTCGAGCGCTGCATCCAGGGCTGGTTTGGGTGAGGAAGCCCGCGTTTCTTCGGCACGGAAGCTGCAGGGAAGCCACGCTCGTGGGGGCTGGCACAGCATCCGTCACTGGGTGGCCTGGGTGCTCTCGCCAGGAGCCGGGGGAATCCCTTCCCACCCAGGCAGGACCTGCTTGTGCCAGCACATCTCTAAACCCCTCTGAGATGCAGAGTGGGGGATTCAGACCCACAGCATTTCGGCAGCAAACCAGCCCCATTTCTCAGGAGACACCCAGGGGGAAAGCTCATGGTCTATTTTCTGCTTTGCATCCTGTTTAAGCCAATGTGAGCTTCTGCACTGGATGTGTATGGGCAACCCCTGGCCACGAGCGAGGGGGAGCATCAGTACAGCCCCCCGGCTCCTCTTGTACCAAATCCAGCAGCTGGCAGGGTAATAAATGAGGTGTCTATATTTAGATGCAGCGTCTGGAGACGCGTCACAGCGTTGCCAGCGGGCTTTACTATTCAGCACAGGCAGGTTCCCCTGCTCCTCCAGCTTGATGCCACCTTTGTGGAGAAGCTCATCAAGGACATCCAGCACCAGCTGGAAAAACACCCCAAACAGAAAAGCTGACACCTGTGACAAGAGCTTGGCACCCGCTGAAGGATGGGTAGAGCAGAGCATCCCAGGGAGCCTTGGAAGGAGCTGGCTTGGGGCCCGTTTGGTTTGGCAAAGGCCTTATTTTGTTGCACAGAAGTTTGTAGTAAAGAAACATGTTGCAGGGATGGAGCCATCTCTTGTGCCACCCCAACCCGGTGTCGGCTCCTCTGCCGGCACAGCCGCTGGTGCAGCCGGGCTGGCGTCCCTCTTCCCCGTGCGCGGGGCTGGCTGACACCTCTCCCTTTTCCGCGGAGCAGTGTAACGACAGCTCTGCACCACTTCTCCCTCTCTGCATTCCCACCCAGGCTTGCTGGGTCGGACGCCACCCGTGGCAGGACCCCCGCAGCCCTGGTGCGGGCGGGCGGCTGCTGGCTTCATCCCACTTCATCCTGCACTCCAGCACGGCGTCAGCTATCGCCCCACGGAGCTGCTAATCCGTACAGTGCCCAAACTGCTGCCGGCAGCCCAGTGGCCCCAGCGGTGCCACTGGAGCTGCTGGGAGCGGCCGGGGGTGGCTAGGGAACACTTCCCTGCTGGAGCCAGGGCTGCCGGGCCCCCGCTGACTCAATCAGCGACAGATGAAGTTCCCTGAAATCCGTGTTGAAATTTAAGGAGAGGCCGAAGCATTGTGCAAAGGAGGAAGAGCCCTGTGCAGAGCCCAGCTGCAGGTTTTCTGCCATGCCAGAGTGTGAGGTTGGTACCTGCTTGGGAAGGATGAGATTTGCATGAGGATGCCTGGTACTCAGACCTGGGGTTTTTCCCGTCTTGCAACGTGTTGGAGGCTGTTTGGAGCAGACACGCTCCATGCACCGGCTCCTCTCCCCTCCTAGCCTGGGGAGAGTTTCTCCAGGCAAAGCCAAACACTGAGCCCTTGCCATGAGGCGTGAGTGTGGCTGAGCCAGCGGGTGACAGACATGGTGACCAGCTCTGCCAGAGGCGGCCTCTGTGGCTCACAGCACCTTGACTGTTTTTTCCCCACACCCTTCCAAATTTTGATAGCAGCAGGTCGCAGGGAGCGGTTTGCTTGGGTTTCTGCATCCCACCAAGGGTGCAGGCAGGGTGGAAAATCCCAGCATGACCACAGTGCTGGGCAAAACTCACCAGCAATGGTGCAGACAGCCCTTTCCCCACCTCTGCTGCACCCTGGGGCTTGCACGGCCCCGGCTTCCTGCTCCCGGCTGGGCGTGATGGCTGTAATGTCGGTACGAGCTGCACATGGACAACCTTTCCTCTGGTTGCCCGTGGTGCTCTCTGTGACTCGGCTGTACCGGGACACTTGAGGACACCTCAAGGACTGTGAAACCCGCTGACAGGGCCGGTTCACAGCGGCGCTGGGGGATAACAGCGTGCCGTGCCAGGGGACCGTGAGCCCCCGGGCCTGCCCCCACCTCCTGGGGCAAGCCAGGGAGGGAAAGCCCCTTGCTGGCAGCAGGCACGGCGTGTTCAGCGTGGGGACAGAGGCACCCGCGGGAGCCTGGGCGGCTGCCCGTGGGGGACTGGCAGCCGTTTTGGGAGGAGGAGGAAGGCACCTGACTGCCAGGCAGCAGTCCAACTAGTTGAAACGGCTCCCATTGCGGTTTGCATAACCAGGCATGGCTCAGCCGGGTCTGGGGACGCGGGGCTCCACCCGCTCGCCCACGGCTGGAAGCCGCACTCGCAGCGAAGCGCTGGATGGAGGGGCCGAGGGGTTTGCTTGCTGCACGCCGTGCCCGCGCTGCCGGGGGCTCGGAGGCGCGGGGGTGGCTCGTTCCCCTCTGGCAGTGGTGGGAGGGCGTGAAGCCGGCTTCACCCGTGGGCTCGGTGTGCGTGGACCAGGCAGGGTTCTCCTGCCAGTGCCGTGCTGAGCGCGGCCGCGGGGCTCCCTGCCCTGCCCTGCCCGAGCCGCAGCACTCCCCTCCAAGGTGACATTGGAGGCTCTGCCCAGGGACACCTGGCTGCAGTCCCGCTGGCCGCCCCCGACACGGGGAGCGGAGGCAGCCGAGGCAGAAGGATGGCGTCCCCTCCGCGGAGAGGGGAGATGGATGGGGATACTGCGGGGCAGCAACTCAAGCTGCTCACAGGACTGGGGAGCTGCTGCCAGGCTCGGGGACCATTCACAGTGTATGGAGGTGGCTCGCCTAGCAGGCGCCTTAACCCCTGCGAGCCCTGCGTGGGGACGCGGGCCCGTCTGGCACGTGGTGCTGCCAGGGCGGAGGTGGCCTCCCACGCACCGGAGGGGACCCTCGGTTCTGGTGCTCCTGACCTGGAGGGGGATGTGGGGTCAGACCAGCTCCTGGGCACCGGGTTGTTGTATCCACATTTCAGATCTGGATTTCAAGCCAGCCTGCCCCGAGGTCTCCGGCTTTAGGTCAATCTCTGGATTAGCTGGGGTCAAAAATAAGGGGGCGACAAGGCTTGGGAGCAGGCAAGCTCAGGGCAGGGTTGTGAGGGAGCTGGTGCGGGACACTGGGTGGGTAAAAGGGTCTGATTTAAGCATAGGAAGTCATGTTTGTGGGCTTCACCCCCACTGGTTTGGGGGGAAGGAAAGAGGGGTCCCAGCCCTGAGCCAGACCCCACCTGGGGAGCAGCCAGACCCCAGCTGGGCATGCAGCTCCCGCGCGCCCCACTGGAGCCTGTTGGGCTGGGGTTTTGGGGAGGGGAAAGGTGTGGTCCCTCGCAGGGGGCAATTTGGAATAGCGCAAAGCTTTGTGCATGTGGGTGATCGCCCGGGTTTGCATGTGCTCCTGAAGGAGTGTTTTGCCCTCGGAGGGATTTTTCTATCTGGAGATCTCGGAGCAGTTTCTTTCCGGGGTGAGTCAGTTGTTTGCAGGGCGGGGAGACGGGAGCGCCTGGTCCCGACGCCGGGGAAAGCTCGGAGGAGCAGCCGGGTTAGCAGCACTGGCTCCAGGCGGTGGCTCCCAGAAATGTTCCCTGCAGAGCCAAAAGCAGGGACAGGGCCCCAGCACCAGGTCCCTGGGGGCCGGTGGCCCGGCTGGGACACCCGCTGCGTCCCAGGGCGCCAGCAGTGCTCGGTGCCGACCCAGGCGCAGCAAAGCCGTGCAGGGGTTGGTGTAGTGCTGGGAAATCCCCAGGCCAAACTGGTTGTGCCAGCGAAGGAGCGGCGGGCGCTGGCTGCCCCTGCACGGCAGCCCCAGAGGTGCTGCTCAGGGATCACACCTCCGCCACCCACCCTGAGAGCCGTGCACATAGCCCGTGGTCACGGGACCTGCTGTAACCTGCTCTCGTTTCACCTTCCCATGCCTCAGTTTCCCCACTGTAATAACTGGAATAGTGTCTAATACTGTTGATCAGTTAATACTGGGGATTTCCTAGTACTGGTGATGCCCACCTGGAAAATACGCAGCTGTTTGGCATCCCCCTTCCCCAACACTTTTTTAGGTGGTTTCAGTCACTGAGGGGGTGATGCGGCTGTGCTGGCTCTCTGCATTTTTGGGGTGCCGGGGCTGGCACAGCCCTGCCTGGGAACGCCCAAGATGCAGCAGCGCCCGTGCCGTGCCTGCCCGCCGATGCCCAGGCACCCCCGCTCTCCCCACGCTGCCTTTCTCGGGGAGCGTGGGCAGAGTTGTGCTGGAGCGGAGCCAAGCAGTGACCATGCCGGGTGGAGATGCATCTCCTCCAGCCAGGACACCTCCAGGCGCTGTGCAGAAATTGGGCAGCAATTCAATCAGGGAGACTGCAGTGCCCGGCTGATGGGCCTGGCTGGAGGGGGGAGAGGAGGGAGCCCCCGATTCAGGAGAAGGGAAGGGGGGAACCCTCTCCTTGCTCTCCTGGGGGACCCTGGTGATGGGGAGCAGTGAGGTGCAGGCAGCAGGCTGCACCATGGGGTGCCGGGGTCTCGCGCGGGGCAGCAGGCAGGAGCTGGTGTGGGCAGCGCTGCCCGTTCCCCTGCAGCAGGGGGATGCAGGCAGGGGGGGCTGGGCAGGGCTGGCGTTTCTGCCCCCACTGGGATATGGGTCCAGGCATGCATGGACAGGCCTGGCGGGAGGGTATAGACAGAGCCGAGTGGTTTTGCCCTTTCCACAGCGGTTTTCATCCTTTGAGGCCTCGCGTCTCCAGCTGAAAACTTCATTTTTTGCATGGGAGCTGGGCACGGCGGGGTCTCCCCCAGACCCCCCTGGTAGGAGGGCCAGCACAGCCGGCGTCTGGCAGGAGAAAGGGTCTGTTGAGAGTCACGGTGGGTTTGGTTTGGTGATGGTGCCCTGACACCCAGCAGGGCACGGTGCATCACTGGAGTGTGCCTGTGGCAGCAGAGCATCGGGGCTGGACCCGCCGGGAGGTCAGGCTAATGCGGGGAGATCCTCCTTGCGCCTTCTTAACCCCAGCTTGAACCTTCCCCGTCTCCCGCCTTGTCCTGATTAGCGCTAAGACTGTGCTCTGCCGCCGGCGGCGCGGGCAGCACCGAACGGTGCGGGCACTGCGCTGCCTTCTGCGGCGGGGGAGGTGGGGGGGCATTGTGGTACAAAACCCGCAGGCAGGCAGGCAGGAGAGATGCTTTCCTCCCTCCCCTGCCTGCCGCCTCCCTGGCAAGAGGGACTGGGAGTGCTCCCAGTGGGGGACAGGCTGCCTGGACAGTCCCTGCTCTGCACGGGAGCAGTGGCAAGGTCCAAAAAGGCGTCTGTGGCTTGGGGAGGTGAAGAGCATCCTGCAGATGACGGCCACAGACCTGGCAGGGGGATAACACTGGGCTGTGGGGTTGGGCAGCAGGTTCTCTTCACATGTGTGTGTAAAGGACAGCAGGATTCGGGCTGTCTTTAACCTCAGCTCCCGTTTCACGGCCGCAGAGCTGCTGACACGGAGCGCCAGAATGTGCCGGGAATTACAGCCCCTCCGCCGAGCGCGGCAGAGCCGGGCTGCGTGCCGAGCCGCTGCCTCCCGCTAGCTGCCACCCAGAAAGCCCTGTGTTTGGTGTCCCGAGCCAGGGGAGGAGGATGCTTCAGTAACCATAGTTCACCCCGAGCTGTCCTCCCCTCCCCTGTCACTTCACAGCCTCAAGGCAGCAGCCCCAGGGCTGGCAGCACCGCAGGGAGAGCCTGCCCCGACCGCCCGCTCGCTCCCGCCTGCCCGCCTGTGGACCCCAAAAGCCTCCCGGCATCCTCATGTTGCCGGTGCCAGCCCCCAGGAGTAGTTCAGGGATTCCCAGGACCGCAGGCTGCGGCTGTGACTCCTGGCAAAGCCAAGGGGAGCTTTCCAAGCCCAACACCATGGAAGATCCTGAGGCTTGGGCTGCGGGTCAGAGCTCAGCTGAGGCTGGGCTTGCCTGGCAGCCTGGGCAGCCCCGGAGCTGCAGCGGGATCCCCACCGAGGTGCGAGGCAGGGATGCCTGCCGTGCTCCCCGCGGGCAGCGGCTCTGCTCCCCGCCTCGTGCTGCTGCCGGCTCATCCTCGCTCAGAGGGTGGGCAGCTGGAGGGGCAGTCGCTCGCTGCCTGCTGGCAGGGATTTGCTCTTGCAGCCACCTGAGAAGGGTGAAGAGCTGCCGGTGCCAGGGCGAACAGAGCCCGCAGAGCTGAACTGGTGTTAGCTGGGAAGGGCTGCGCCACAGGAGGACGTTTGCAATATCCTCCGGACAGAAAGGGCCTCGTGGAGCCCGCGAGTTGGTGACCAAACCTCCAAAGGGGCCGGTGGCCGGAGCAGGGCAGGGGCAGGGCTGCTCCTCCTCTGGCCCCTGCTGCCACCCCAACCCCAGGAGCCTCCTCGCCGGCGTCCCTCTGCCTGCGACCATCATGTGGCTGCTGGCTGCCAGGACATCAGAAGAGGAAGGTCTGAAAATACTTGCCCCCTCATATTTTCCTTTCAAAAGGAGGGAGTTGCCACCATGGGGAAATTTTGTGACCAGCAGAGCTGGCTAATAGTCAGCTCCTCGGTGAGTCAGGCACTTGCCCCCTCCCAGGGCACAGCCTGGCCCCCCTGTGCTGCCAGCCTGGCTGGAGCTCAGGGGCACCCCTGCTCCCAGGGGTCCCCAGCCTGTCTCATGGGGCCACAGCCTTTCCTGCCACCTCCGGCTGCGGGTCTGCGAATGGAAGCAGTCTCGACAGTTTTGGGGTCTTGATGCCCCCGCTGGCCTTGGCCACGGCCCCCACTGCTCCCTGTCCCGCTGGGCATCCTCTGTGCGGAGCCTCTGGAGGTTGCAGGGCTCGTGCCGCCTCTCGCTCCCTCCCGGCCCCGCGCAGGCGGTGCTGCCTCGCTGGAGAAGCGCTGCGGCGAGGAGGCGAGCGTCGCGCTGGAGCGTGGCTCCTGCCTGCTCCTGCCCGTGCCTCTCCCCGCGGCCGGGGGATCGCATGGCAGGGCTGGGGACCTCCCGAGCCGATGCGACATTTCAGTTCCCACTGCTCAGCACGTACCGGTTGCTATCTGTTGGTCCTGCCTTTGGTTTCGGGGCAGATAACAAGGAATTTCCTAGAAAACACCACCAGGGTTCAGGACGAGGCCCGTGCCCTGCCTGGCTGCTGCCATGGATCAGTGCCGGCCCCGCTGCCTGCAGCAGCACCCGCCGGTGCCTGGGGCCGGGCTGGCAGCAGCCGCTGGCCGGTGCATATTTGGGGGTGCCGCTCTCCGCTGTGCCGGGATCAGCGGGTGGTGGGCGGTGTTTGCCGGGCTGGCTGCTGGCAGGGTTGGCATGGGGTGCTGCTGGTTGGCTCGAGGGGTGCAGAGTAAAGCAGGATAAAGGGTCGCTGTTATCAGCACGCTGTGTGTGCCTGAGCACGCTGGCACTGCCCGGGCAGCCCCCTGCCCACCAGACCGTGTCCCGGGGACATGGCGGCGGCGGCAGCCGGCACGGCGCGGCGCTTGGCAGCGGCCAGGGTCGGCAGGTGCTGTTTCCATTAGCTGGTGTTGAGAGAGGAGCGTCCCTCTTTGGGAACAGCCCGTTCCCCTCTGCGTCTACCTGCCCCCTCTCCTTGCGCGGGGCGGAACAACCATCGGTTTCTCCTTTTCTGCCCTTGCCCGGTGCTTGGTGGTGCTGCCCTGGCAGCTGTGGTGCCGCGGGGTGACGGCAGTGGGGAGGTGTTTTGGGCTCTGTGCGGGGCGGCTGCGGGGTCTCCCCGGCTCTGCCATGGCACCGGCGGGTCCTGCAGCCCTGGGCTGGCCCATCCCGGAGTTCAGGCGGGAATAGAGTGGACTCTGTAATTTGGAGCCCAAATAAACGGCTGCTGAGTATAGTGTGAACATGCAGCTCTGTAACCTGTGATATACTTTGCTGCTCCCCTTTTCCTAAACCCAACACACCTTTGTTTAAAGTGTTCCAGCAGAACGTTGTTTATTCAGGGCATTATTACCAGTATCTCAGGCTCCTTTTTTCTATCCTGTGACTCAACGATAGTTCACTGCAATTTCTTCCATCTTTCCTCCCTATCAAAGATAGCCTGGCAAGTTCATGTTTATTGTTTGCAGTTAATGTTTAATATTTCCTATTGGCATCTCCTGGCTGATCTTAATTACACCCTGCTAATATAAGACAAAAGTCAGCGAGCGAGACCGTGTTCACACTCGGACTGTGGCTCAGAGCCTGGCACCGAGCACCCCTCGTCCTGCTGGTGCCGCTGGGACGGGTGCCTGGTGCTGCCTGCACCCTGTCCCCTTGCCCGCTGCGTCGGGAGGGCATCTGCTCCACGCGTGTCGGGGCAGGGCGTCCGGTGGGGGGCCCGGCACGGCGGCGGCGGTGGCTCCCACGTGCCGCAGCAATGAGGGCAAGCAGCAGTGGGTTTTGAGCAGCTCGAGTGGAAGAAAAGATCAACCTGTTATTTATGTTGCCGGGCTTTTAAATGCTAGTGCTGGTTTTGATTCTTGCTGGCTGGGATGAATTGTTAAAACAGATTAGTAGAAATTAAAACAAATTAAAAACCAACGGGGTGCAAAGGGCGAAGCACCCTGCTCCCAGCAGGACAGCGAGGTGTTGCACGGCTCTGTGCAGACCCAGTGCTCCTTTTCCCCCCCAACTGGGGAGGTGGCTGAGGGAGCCCTGCCTCCGCACCCCTCGCGCCTCCCTCCGCCGTGTCGCACCGGTGTGTGTGCAGGCAGGGTCCCCTCTGCCCTCGCTGCCTGCCGAGGAGGGACCGCTCGCCCTCCACTTTGGGGCTCTCAGGTTATAAATATCGGGGGGTGGCGAGGGGCGGCGGGGCCAAGGCACAACCCGACACCACCTCTCCCTCATTCACAGTGACATTTTGTCAAATGCCAGTGGGGAGGGGGGTTGCTTATCTGCTGGCACACACTCCGGTGACCTTCACAGCTCTGGCCAGGTGCCTCCTTGCTGTATTTACACTTATTTATAGCTCTCTCCTCCATCCCCACCTCTGCCCTCCTCCCCGGTACTGGAGGGCGGCTGCCCGCCCCATGCGGGTCCCTCTGGGCTGGGAGGCAGCTGGCACGTCCTTGGGGATGACAAGGGGCTGGCAGCACCCGGTGTCGCCCCCACCAGGGTGCTGGTGGCCTGACCCCATGGGATCCGCATCCCCTGGGTGGGAGCCGCAGGGGCAGCAGGGTGCACCTTGGGGTGGATGGGGCTGGGTGCCCCCATCACCTCCATGCTCCGGTGCCCGGGAGGGTGCTGGGGGTCTGCAGGGGCCCGTCCCTGCCTGCCCGAAGCAGGTAGCGGGGCAGGCAGCTGTGGCCACCCCTGCACCAGCCCATCCCGCTGCCGCCCTCCCGGGGAAGGGTTCATCCCAGTGACACAGCTGCACGGCGCCCGTCTCCCTGCACGGCTGTAATCCCTGTTTGAAGCGGTCTGTAATTACGGATTTCCCTGATAAGCCTGGACGGCTCTGTCCAAAACCCCTGCCCAAGGATTTTCTTTCCTTTTTAGAGACAAGCCTGGGGTGAGGGCGAGGAGGGGGAAACTCCCTGGCCGGCTGCGACCGCAGGCACCGAGAGCCGGCGCTGCCCATGCCGCCGAGGGAGGGCTGGCGGGAGCTGGCACTTCACGTTCTCGGCATTTCTCACCTTCTGCTGGTTTGGGTCCCAGCCTAAATGCTACTGGCTAATTTGGGGCTCTGTCTCCAGTGCGTGTGGATGTATATTTATCCCTTAATGCTTTGGGTAGGCACTCAGCTGTGGGGAGGGAAGAGGCTCCGTGCTGGGCTGAGTCACCGCTTCAGCTCCTCGGCGAGGAGATGGGCTGCCTGGTTTTGGCCGGTTCCTTTGACCCCTCCGAGGAGCTCCTGCTTTCCTTCCTTTTTTCCATACAGCAAAGTGGCATGTGAGTGACGAGGCAATGGCAAAGCATCCTGGGGCCGTGTGTGAAGGTGGCAACGCAAATCTGGCCTCCCAGGCTTAAACGGGATTAAGTTCCCGCGAAGGCGCTGCGCCCGTCCGGCAGCGCTGTCGCGCCAGCAGACTTCAGAAGCTGAAACTTTTGCAGCCTCACTAAGCACGAGCACAATGCGTGTGCCATCGCCTGGGGCGCTCGGAGCCTCGCTGCAGGATACTTGGCCACAACTTCAAGGGGCTGGATGCAAGGATTTTGCAGATAAGGGAAATTTCTACTGGTGCTGTTGTCAGGGGTGTGACAGAGGAGAGGACCTGCAGGTCTCTTTGTCACGGTCACTGCCCCAGCCCCTCCGAGCCAGTTAAGCACCACAGGCAATGGCCAGCTGAGCTCTTGCTTGCTCTGGTTTAGGTTGCTATTGCCTGGCAGCAGGGCTGCGGTTCCTCCAAGACGATGTCCAGAGGCAGCATGACCCCTTTGCTTCTTTCCCAGGCTTGCCGCAGGGAATGCAAAACCCCAAAGCATCAGCATTTGCCTGAAGGCTGCTGAACTCCAGGGGGCAGGTGCCCGTTTTCAGGCTGGCAGGCAGGAGGGCTGTGTGCTGCCTGCTCCCTGGGCAAGCTGCCTGCACACACGTGGAGCCAGGGGCTGTTCTTGGTGGGCTTGCTGGGTACGGCTGCCCCCAGGAGCCAGCAGCCTGGCCCCAGCCGGCCTCTCTGGCCCCGCTGACCGGGGGGTTTAGGCTGAGGTGCCCAAGTTGACACTGAAAAAGAGGAAAACATTTCCTATCTCATTAATCCAATATTTGAATTAGAGTTGGGCTTGGAGAGGAACCTTGTGTCTCTGCAGACGTAAGACCTCACATGCTCCCGTGCCAGAGTTAAAACTGCTCCAAAGCAGGAGAAAGACCTGAAAAGGGAGATGTCCCACCTGCTGTCCCCACGATGTCAGGAGCCAGCACCGAGCTGTGCTCAATGGGGCATCCTTGGGTGAGGCTCCAGCTGGTGGCTGCCCTCACTGCTGCAGGTCCAGCCCAGGACATGTGCCGGGGCTGCTGGGGACACTGGAGACGGTTGCCCACGGTTGTCCACATCTGCCAACCCTTCCGATCGGGCAGGGAGGTGGAGCTAACCCCCATGCCAGCTCCTCACCCTGCTCTGCCTTGCCACTGCCCCGGGAAGGGCAAAGACCGGGGCTTTGCAAAGGGACGGGGAGTCAGAGCAGCCCGTGCCCTGCTGGGTGCAGTCCCCGGAGCACCTGGGAGCTCTTCCATTCGCAGCCCCGGGAGGCAAAAGGATGCTGACCAAGGAGCCACCAGAAGCTCTCAGACTGATTTGCTCACGTGGGGTTTCCAGGAGAAGGCATAGCACAGGCTGGGGGGGGGGAGCCAGCCACTCCTCACCTGCAGTGCTTGGAGATTGGCCCTGCCGGTGCTTGTCTGGAAATGTTTAGGTGCAGCCAAGGCTCCTCGGGCAGGAGAGTTGGCGAGGTGACCTCTGGATGTCCTTGGCTGCCAGTTTGGAGACTCTCCCTTGCACTTTCTTGCTACTGCCAGCTCCACTGTGGTGGACATGGACGGTGGGGCTGGCAGCGGGGCCACAGTGGGCAGGGAGCCCTCCTGCTCCCCAGGCTGTCCCCGGGCACACGCAGCACGGCTGCTGCTGGATCCGGCCAGCCTCGGCAGGGGCACGAAATGAGCACAAACCCTAGGTGCGAGGATCCCTGCTGGCCTCCTGGGGCAACCCCTGCTCCCATGACTGAAACTCTAAACCCCTTGCCGTGGGGAAAGGCTGTCCGAGCTCAGCAGTAAATGAATAAAAACGTTAATGCTCTGTCCTCCCAGCAAGCAAAGCCTCTGCAGAGGCAAAGCTCCTTGCACCACGCGAGTATCAGCTGCCTCTTTGTCCTGTAATTACGATTGTGTTTCTGCTAGGGCTGAGGTCAGAGTTGGTTCATGCATTAAAGAAAACCAAGGAGGACGTCTCTGAACGGTGGCCGTTCCCCCAAATGCCCTCCACCTTTTAGCTTTGGCTTTCAGGTGCAGCTGCCCGCGTGGTGCTGCTGCAGGGCACTCCTGCTGCCGGAGGGGATGCCCAGGCGTGGGCTCCTGCTCCCCCAAAGGATGTAGATGAGTGGTACAGGGGCACCCACATAGCTGCCTGGGCATCCCTCTCTCCCAGAGCTGGGATTCATCAGACAAGTCGCAACGAGCTCTGCCGGCAGCTTTCTGGTCGTGGCCACGCTGCAGCGTGCACGGGCCAGGTGTCTGGGCTGGAGGATGCCTCTGAATTTTTGAGCATGTCTCCATGGGTGTTCGCTGGCTGCACACCAAGAACCCATGGCTGATCTTCCTACAAACTCCCGAGTAAAATTAGAACAAAAGTTCACTCCTCTCCCAAGGCAGCAGGAAATGCAAAGGGTGGGAAAAGGGAAAGTCAGAGCAGATGAGGTCCAGTGCCCACAGGCAGCCTCCCCATCACTGCCACCCCTACCCTGGCGGAGGGCTGGGTCCTCCCCCACCCCTGCAGCCAGCCCAGAGGGGCTCTGCTCTCAGCGCTCAGTGCCGGGTCAGTGGTGCTCAGAGTGATGGATTCTCTCCAGAGACTCAAGCCCTCGGTGGCTGGGCTGGTTAAATGACCCTTTCTAGCAGAGGAGCCTGGCTGGAGCCGCAGCTTCGTGCTGGGATGCCCTGCCAGGTGCCCGTGTGGGCGGCCGCGCTGAGCAAAGGCTCTCCCCGCTTTTTTCTGAGGAGGAGGGGGACTGACGCAGGCAGAGATGAGTTTTTGGGCACTCCTGACCTGTGCTAGCTGGGAACCTGGGAGCATCCGCTGCCAGCCACTGCCTCGGGACGGCTGCATGCAGCGTGGCAGTGCCGGGGCACTCCTGCCTCCGGGGTGCTCAGAGAGGGCAGCTCAGCAGCATTAGATTGCAGGAGTTTATTTTTACCCAGCCCTGTTGCCAATGGGGACATGTCACATCTGTGGAGCTGATCAAAAGACGTCCCGAGCACTGGTGTCAGCTGCTCCTTGTGATCTCAGCACCAGGATCTTTTCCCTTGTGGCATATCAAAAGGAGCAGGAGAATTTGACTGCTTTGCTATTTTTAATTGAACGCACGCACGCACACACACAGGCACACACATATATATATGTATGTATGGCTTTTCTAAAAATAAAAGCCTTTGCCTGTGTTCCCATGGGAAGATTTGGGGAGAAGGGGGAGCCGAAGTAGTTGCAAGACTTTTTCTAGAGCAGGCACAAGAGCAGTGGCAGGAAAGCAGGGACAAGCCACAGCAGGTAGGGGACACATCTGAAGGGCCGAAGGATGTCTGATCCCAGAGCAGCCCAGGATGCCCCCGAGCAGAGAGGACAGGAGAGCTGGGGAGCGGTGACATCTGCATCCCCCAGGGCTGGCAGTGATGAGGACAGGGACTCTTGACCTGCTACATGCGCTCTGACCACCCGGCGAGCAAAGGTTTTTCCAGGGCAGGTTTGAAGAGCCCCAGCCTTGGGGGGCCCACGAGGAGTATCCGGACCCTGGAGCCGTTCAGGGGGTCGCATAGATCTCTTTTTGTGCCCCATATACTTGGTGGCACCACGCTCGTGGGTGTCTATGATACACCTCCCTCCAGCATCCTGCTGCTGGGGACAGCATCCCCCCAGCAGGGGGGCAGCTCCCCAGCCCCGCGGGGTTCACCTGCACTGGTGGGGCTGGGGCGGCATCAGCAGCTCCCCGCAGCCCCCAGCCCTGCTGCGGCCGTAGGGACGGCCAGGACAGCGGTCTGCTGCTGGGACACGGCGCTGGCTCGCTGTCGGGCCATGAAGCCGCTCTCTCCTGCCCTTGCTGCGTCCTCCAAACCGCTCACCCTTTCCTTGCCACCCCTGGGAGGGAATGGGGCAGAATGCAGGTGAGAGATGCAAAATGGGGGGTGTGTGTGGGGGTTTGTGTGCACATGAGGGTCCTTTGGTGTGGCACAGGGTATCCTAATCCTAGTGGGGAGCACTGGCACACAGGTTCCTCAGCCTATGTGAACACAATCAATAATCTCAGGTTATCACATTAAAAAAAAAGAGAAAGGGAAGAGAAGAGAAACACTGTCTTTTCCATTCCTGCAGCTCAGTTTGAAATTGCTTTTCCTTCCCGTTGAGCGTTGGAGAGGACCCTTCCAGGGCACTTCAGGAGGGGTGGCCCCCATGTTCTCCTGGCCTGCAGCCTCTCTCACGTGCTCACATGTTTGCCTGCTCCAAAATCCATTTGCTCTGTAAATAAACTTGCTTCCCTCATCACCAGAAAACTCCCCCTGGGCAGCCAATGCCGGGAGGAGTCGCACCAGACCTTTCCCCTCCGCATTTGAACCTGGGCGCCGGGGGGCAAACCCAAGCACGATGCGAGGGCTGGTGTGGGCAGCGGGCAGCGGTGCGGGCAGCGGGCAGCGGCGCAGGCAGGGCCATGCCGGTGCCAGCCCTCGCTCTGGCGGGTGCTGGGTGCAGCCGCGGGGCTTTGTGGCCGGGCGGCAGCGGGAGCCAGGCAGAAGCGGGGCAGGTCCCAGCTGCTTTCTGTGGTCAAGCGGGGATTTTTAGCTTGGTTCCTAGAGCTCCCTTCGCCCTGTGTGCTCCTGGACATCCATTCCTGTCCCTGCTGTTTTTCCCATCTTGCATGTGCGATGCGGGGTCCAGGGTCCGTACCACCTCGGCAGTGCCTTGGGATGTGCAGAGGAACTGTCCCCAAGTGGTTCAGTGCCACATGGCGGGGACAGGGACAGGGACAGGGTATGGAGCAGCCCTGCTGACTGGGGATGAGGCCGCCCACTGGAGCCTGGCCCCGTGCGTTGCTGTCTCGTGCGTGCCCAAGAGTCTTGCCTCGCTCTGTTACTGCTGATCCCCAGGGCAGCTGGGTAACCCTGGATGTCACCCTTAGGGCACCAAAGGCAGGAGTGGCTTCAGTTTCCCCTAAGAGTTATAGAATCAATCATAGAATCATAGAATGTTTTGGGTTGGAAGGGACCCCTAGAGGTCACCCAGTCCATCCCCCCTGCAGTGAGCAGGGACACCTTTAACCAGATCAGGTTGCTCACAGCCCTGTCCAACCTGGCCTTGGACATTTCCAGGGATGGGGCCCCCACTACCTCTCTGGGCAACCCGTTCCAGTGTTTCACCACCCTCATTGTAAAGAATTTCTTCCTTATATCTAGTCTAAACCTACCCTGCTTCAGTTTAAAACCATCCCCCCTTGTCCTGTCACAGCTGTCCCTACTAAAAAGATTTTCCCCATCTTTCCTACAGGCCCCCTTTAGGTACTGAAAGGCCGCAATCAGCTCTGCCCGCAGCCTTCTCTTCTCCAGGCTGAACACCCCCAACTCTCTCAGCCTGGCCTCATAGCAGAGGGGCTCCAGCCCTCGGATGATTTTAGTAGCCCTCCTCTGGCCCTGCTCCAACAGGTCCATGTCCTTCTTGTGCACCTTCTAAAAGCACCAGCAGTTGCTTTACTGCAGTCGGGACGGCTGTGCTGTGCTTTGAGGTTCTGCTCGCCGGAGGGGATGGGGCTCATCCCGTGCAGACGCTGCTGTTTCGACGCCTGCCACAGCGCGGGACGCAGGGGGGGGGTGGCAGTCATGGGGTGGCTTTCAGTAACCAGCAGTGCTGGTGCCGGGCTGAGCAAACTGATTCGTGAGATGTGCAGTGAAGGGGTGCTCCCTGTGCGCTCCGCTGCCGTGTCATTGCTCCCGGAGCCCCTTGCTGATTCGAAGGAGGGTCTGAGCAATGGGCTCAAGCGGCGGCGACGGCACGTGGGGAGACCGGCTGTCCCTGCAGGCGGTTGCTGCTGCCTGTTGCTGCCTGCCCCTCTGGCGTGGCCGTGGGCTCACCCCCTTTCTCTTCTCTCCTCAGTATGAGGTGTCTGGCGAGGAGCACCTCTACTCCGACTTCCCCGAGATTGATTTATCTCAGCTGGATGCCAGCGACTTCGACTCGGCCGGCTGCTTCAGCGAGCTGCAGTGGTGCGGGGAGCACTCGGAGACCGACTCCAGCCAGTACAGCACCGATGACTCCGAGCTCTTCCAGGTACCCCCATCCTTCTGGCACAGCGGACCTGAGGATGGAGGCAGAGGGAGAACAGGAGAGGGGGAGAGGGAGGGAGGAGGGGACCCACACAACTATTAATAGCTCCTCCCCAGCTGATCAGCGCTCCGTTAATTTGCGTGCTGGCTGTAAAGGGAGCAAGCAGAGTAAAGCTAATGAGGAGGTGGACGAGCAGAGGAGGGCTGCTGAGCCAGCCCCCCGTGATGTTGTATTAAAAGGGAATTACGGCTGGCGCACAGCATGTCCCGTTCAGTTCCCGGGATGGCGGGGTGTGCTGGGGCGGCAGCCTGGGGTCTCAGGGCTGTGGCGTGGGGCAGGCATATTCATTTCCCAGGAGCAAAAGCAGCTCCTTTCCCCCCCAGCTCTCCAGCTCTGGCATCCTCCCCGGTTTGGGCTGGGGTCCCTCTGGCAGAGGGCGGCTGGTTTCTCTCCTCGCCGGTGCTCTGGGATGGCCCCGTCACCTGGGGCCGTGCGATACGAAGTGGTGCCAGGGCAGGGGATGCTCCCGGGCACCGGCAGGGCTGGGCCTTGTCCCTCGGCACGTTTTTGCCCTCTCCTCGTGGAAGAGCTGAGCATCTCGCAGAGCCGTGGCGCCAGGGCAGGGCTGTGAGCACGGCGCAGGCAGGCTGGAGGCAGGGAGCTGCAGAGGCTGCCTGGGGACCGGGGGCAGAGCAGGCTGGGCAGCCCACTTGCCTTTCCCAAAGCTCATGCCGTGCCCTGGATGTGCCCCATCCTCAGGGGCTGGGGTCACTGTGCCCTCCTGAGCAGCACCCAGGCCCTTACCCCCTCGGACAAGGAGGCTGCGACCCACTGGTGCCTGCTGGTCACCAACTCTGGGTTACGTTTTGGGAGGGAGGAGGATTTGTATTTAAACAAGGGGGAAAAAAAAATAAAAAGCCCCAATATTTTCTAACCTGGCCATAATAACAACCCTCTGGCTTTTATGCTATGCTGATGCTGTGCTTGAAAATGGTCCAGTCCAGCTGAGGGACCTTCATCACGAGATGCATATTTTCCGCTGAACTTCCTGGGGAAAAGATAAACAGAAAAGAAATGCAAAAGACAGGCCCGTTAGGAGCAGCGGAGTATGATGAAATGTATCCCACTGAACTTGTATGCACAGCGGTCTCGTGCCAATAACAGGAGGAAAAGAAATGGAGCCAAAAATGGAGCATCCTGCTGCCTTTCCCTGGAGCCTGCTCTAGTAACTGCGAGCAAGGTTAGGGCATGGAACAAAAGATGTTTAATTTTCAAACAAGATGAGAGAAACACAGGGGGCTGTGTGCAGTCAACAGTCCTCCTTCTGAGCCTGAATTTACCCCTGCGCTAATTTTATAGCTGATGGTAGCGTGCTGCTTCTTGGACATGGTTTACATTCAGAATATGATGGAGGAGGACCAAAAAGAAGGAACTCCTGGCTCGCTTCAGCCATTCCTCAGCTTCTGCATCCTCTTCTGGGCTTTTTGCACCATATTTCCAGACTGGAAGGGGACTCATGGTGCTGTGTGGGACTGGGACAGTGCTGGGAGGGCTAGAGGTGCATCAGCCCAGGCGAAGCCCAGATGGGGAGAGGGGCCTGAGGGGCTGGTCGGGGTGGTGAGCAGGGAGGAGGCAGGAGCAGCCCCAGTGCAAGCCCCAGTGCAGCTCCAGACGCTCAAAAATCTCCCATCAGCATCCCCAGATCTTGCCTTTTGCTGAAAAAATAGATTGGGGAGCTGCAATACAAGGCCCATCTCCTTCTGGGGGCCGTGCTCTGACGATAGGTCCCTCGCAGAGCGCTGGGCACAGCTGGCTTTAAGCGTGAGGGCTCCGAGCCCCTGTCGAGCTGGAGGTGTCTGTGTTTGGGGGCTTTTAGTGAGAAAAAAAACCCCCATACTGCTTGTTGCAAGCTGTGGCATCTGGCCAGCGGTGCAGCCCGGGCTGCGCTTCCCCTGCGCATCCCCGGGGACCCCGTGCCCTCTTGTCCACTGGGCAGCCCTGGGCTGAGCTTAGGGCTCTCCACATTTGCTTTGCCTTCCCTGTCGGGAGAACTGCAAATAACCGTCCGTGCCCTCTTGGGCCTCCCCAGCCTCACAGAGGGCAGGGGGCTGTGCCTGCCGGCTCCCCGGGCTCCCGTCCCAGCTGGGTGCTGCTCCCAGCCCCGCTCAGCAGTGCTGTGATAGCCAGCGCTGGCAGGGAGCTGGCCACCCAGAGTTGGGAGGATTTGGGCAAGGAGCCTTTTAATCACAGAACCTTTATCTGCTGCTGTATGCCTCATGGTGGGGTGGGGGCAACTATGGGGGGAGAAGATGCTCCAATTCATTATTTTCCTGCTGGGGGTGCAGGGGGACAGACTGATGCTCCTTTTCCAGTTGGGTCTCTCTCCCATCCTGGTGCTCCGCTGGGGAGAAGCTCTCCCAGGTCCCCTGCGGGGTCACTGGGAAGCGTGGGTGCTGGTGTGGCACTGCCAGCCCCTTTTCCCCAGCATCCCCTGGTCCCTCTGCCCAGCCTAACCCCCCCACTCTTCTCTGCCTGCTCCTTTCAGATAATAGACAACGAGAACGAAGCGCTGCTGGCAGCCCTCACCGAGACATTGGATGATATACAGGGAGATGACATGGGCCTGGCTGCCTTCCGAACTATGGAAGAGGGGGACACACTCAACCATGCCTCCACCTCGCCTGCCCCCTCCCCCAAACCCACCGCCCCGGTCACGGGGGGGCCGCCCCCGGCCCCCGAGTTTGATGAGCTGTCTCTAGTAAGAACCCACTTCCTACTGTTTAAGGTGGATTTGGATGAGCCCCTGATAAGCCGGCTGCATGGGTATGATAGGAAGCAAAGGTCTGAATTTTTTCATTCTAGGCTTAAAACTCTCTTTAACCGTCAATACCAAAGCATATACTTGTATTGTATACGTATACATGTTCTGCATCATTGCTGTCACCTCCATCACCATCCTCACGGGAACAAGCTGTCTGTATACAAATACATATATATATATATATATGAAGGGGGTGGGGGCGGGTGTCGAAGGGTGGGGGCTGCTTTGGCAAGACCCACACCTGCTTTTAATCAGACATGTGGATGTGGGGCTGCCCGGGGGTCTCCCTAGTGCATCCCAGCCCCGTGCCCATGGGTGATGGTGGCTGCTCCCCCAGGGGCAATGGTGGCCTCAGAGCCAAGCTCCCTGCTGCTCTCGCAGGAGGGACAGAGGGGGCTTGGCCAGAGCATCAGACAGCCCATGCCCCCTGCTTTCAGTGGGAGGGTTTGACCCCCCCATGCCCTCCACCACAACCCCCTCGGGGGCTGTGTGACCTCCAGTCCCTACGGATCTGGTGACCGGAGCATCCCTCTTGATTGCCTGCAATACCGGGGCTCCAGCCCCACTCCCCCTCCTGGCCAGACTAACTGGCAGCATTTGCTGCAAATCACCGCTGTCCCTGGGAAGTCCCCTGGGACAGGGACACCCAGCCTGCTCCCTCCTGGGGCTCACAGGCCCCCCCCAGGGACCCCCAGCCTGGCCCCCGGGTCTCCCCAAAAGCCGGGGCTGTGGTGGGGAGGAGTGACATCCAGTGGTGAGAGCGTGCATTTCCACCGCCCACACCCTGCGCAGGGGGGTATATATCACACACAATATGTATGTGTATATATAGGATGTATACGTTGCAGGGGTGGGGGGGAAAAGGTGCTGGTTGCTTCCACCAACAGGAGCTGCGTGCCTAAAGCTGTGGGTGTCCCAGCTGACGTTTCCCAGCAGACCCTGCCCCGGGCACCCCATATTTCTATCACCCCTTAGAGCCCCCGTGCCCGCCCCGGGGCTCTGTGCCCGCCGGCCAGCGCGGGAGCCCCAGATCTGTCTCCTCTGTGCAGTCCCCCGGCGCCTACGCAGTCGTCTTGCTGTTGAGCTGTGTCGCCTTCGGTTGTTAGCGCGACATGGGTGGAATATGAAATGCTGTTGCTGGGTGTGGGGTTTCTTTTTTTTGTTCCCCTAAACAAAAAATGGTTTTGAGTAGAAGAAAAATGTTATGCTGACCATGCCATCAGAAGTGGTGGCCCTGTGGGTAACCCAGGGACAGCCCCACTCCCACTGCCCGTGGGCTTGACCGAGCCTGTTGGGGGAGATCCTCAACAGGTCCCACAGGGGCTTGCATCTGCAAAACACCTTGCAAGCTCATTAAAGCCCTCTCTGGATGTTTCGGCTAAATGAGCCTTGCACGGGGACCCAAGCGAGCAGTCCAAAGCTGTCACTCATGCCAATGTAAAGCCTCTGTCACCTAAGGGCAGAATTGATGGAGTGAGAAGTTTGGATGCCACGACAGCTCCTGTGTGTCTGACCAGAGTGGGGATGCCCCTGGGAAGTAAATTCCCTCACGTCCCCACTGCCCTGACCTGCTGGGGGGCCCTTGTGGACACGGGTGAATGGTGTGGAGATGCCCCCGACCCCCTGGGGGCTGTGTGTGGCCAGGCGCCTGCCCCTGCAGCCACGGGGAGGTGGGAAATGCCTCCTGGCCTTTTTATCCCTCCCCCCCGCATTTTTGGGTCAGGTGCCCAGCAATAGATGTGCCCAGCGCAGGCGCGAGCCGAGGGGCTGTGGCCCCGCCAGCGCTTTCTCCTGCCCTTGCTGTGATGCCGACTCCTTTTCTTGCTGCTTCTCTTTGTAGCTGAAGAAGTTGCTCCTCTCTCCATCGCACGTGCCTCCGAGCTGCGAGGCTCAGCGGGATGGGAGTGCCCGGCGCCCAGGGACCCTCAAGTCCCGACCCGCACGGCCCTGCACAAAGGTACTTGCTCTGCGGGCAGAGCTCGAGCCCGCCCAGCTCCCACCTCTCGGGAGCCGTCCTAAAGGAGGTCACTGCAGGATGGTGTTGGGAACTATGGGCAGCCTCTGAGCTGGGCCAAGGGCTGGGGACAGGCGGGGGCCGTCACCGTCAGCAGGGCAGCGCACGGTGATCCCGTCCCTGTCTCTGCGGGGCTGCAGTCTGGGCTCAGCAAAACCTTTGGGCTGGGCTGAGAAACGTCTCGATCTCATTTGGACCCGGTGGGGTCAGGCCTCTCCCAGCTTCCCTGAGCGCTGGTTTGTGAAAGCCCTGGGTGCTGCCTGGCCGCCCCCTCGCCCCGCTCCCCACTGACTCGCAGCCCCAGCTGGGAGCCATCGGCCGGGGAGAGCTGCGTGCCGTGCTGCAGAGCTGGCCCCCTCACTTGAGCTAATCTCCTGAAACCCAGCAGAAGTTGCCATCAAAGAGTTTTCTGCTTGGCCAATAGCAATTGTGCGGTGCATTAGGCCCGGCAAATTAGATTGCCTGGGAAGAGCAGCAAATTCCTCCCGGGGAAAGGGAGCATCGTTGTGTGCTGGCTGCTGGGGGGGGCAGCGGTTGGGCTGCCGGACCTGCATGCCCAGTGGGAACCCCCTGGGGCATGGGGCTGACCCCCAGGCAGGTCAGGATGCTAGTGGGCTGGGACCAGGGGATTCGAGGATGCGGGGTGGCTTTGTTAGCCCAGATTCTCCCCCCATGCCTGCTACTTGCATCAGGTTGTGGCTGCAGGGCTCGGGGCTGACTTTCTCCTCTCTCTTCTCCAAAGGCGGAGGGTCCCCGGGACAGGAGGGCGAGTGTCCCGCAGGCGCAGAGCCGCAGCTGCACAGAGCTGCACCGGCACCTCACCTCCACCACCCCCTGCCCCCAGACCAAAGCCCCCCGGGCACCCGAGGAGTGCCCCAGCAGCCACCGCCACCCAGGCGACTGCGCCCATCACGAGGATGACAGCGACTCCAGCGAGGACTCGCTGAGCTCTGGCGACTCGGTGACGCCGCTCTCCTCGGCGGAGGATGGCTCCAGCGGCCAGTTCTCCTGCGAGGGGGAGATGCACTCGGTGGTGGAGCTCATCCGCTACATGCACACTTACTGCCTGCCGCCGCGGAAGCTGCCCGCCCGCGATGCCACCGATGCCAAGCCCCAGCCCTGCAGCAGCCCCTTCAAGAGAGCCAAACCGGACTGTCCCGCGCAGCCGGGCCCCCCCAGCAGCACCCAGCGCCGGCCGGGCTGCGCCTGGCAGGCGGCTGGAGGCTGCAAGAAGCCCGGAGCATCCTTCTCCATCCTAAAGGAGCTGCTGGCGCGGGACCTGCTGTGTGATGTGAGCAAGCCATACCGCCTGGGCAAGCCTGTATACGCTGCCCTGGCTGGGCCACCCGGCTCCCGCTCCCCTGTGCCACCGGCCCAGGATGGGGAGGACAGTGGTGAGACCTGCACATCCAGAGCCAAAATGGCACCGGAGAAGGGTGAGCCATGGCAGAGCCCTGGGGCCGAGGCACCACTGGAGCTGGGTGGCCTCGAGGACGATGCTGGGAAGCGTGCGGGTGCCCCAGGCGCAGCCATGGGGAAGGTGGCCCGCAAGCAGGAGAGCACCGTTTACGCCGTCCGCCGGTCCAAGAGACTCAACCCTGAGCTTGGCTACTGGCTCTCCTTCCTTGATGAGCCACCCCCCGAGCCCTCCATCCCCCAGGAGGCAGGGGACAGCCGTGGCCCCCAGAACGCCCTGGCCTGCAGGGAGCCCGCACCGTGCCCAGCGCTGGAGGGCTTCTCTGCCGAAGAGCCCGCGGCCGAAGTGGAGGTGGGGGGCACGGAGGAGGGAGACAGCAGGAGCACGGCGCCGCCGGCAGAGCCCCAGCTCCTCTCCCTGGGCTCCTCGGGGGACGGCGAGGTGGGCGATGGGGCTGAGAGCTGGCGCTGTGCCCTCCTGGAGCAAGCAGGTGAGGGGGGCCAGGGGCCGTCGCTCTGCTCGCCCTTCCCCGATGCTCCCACGCTGCCCGTGCCGGTCCTGCCGCAGGCGAGCGCTGCTGGCCGGGCGCCTGGCACCGCTGGCAGGGAAGCCGTGAGCAGCCCCGAGCCCAGCCGAGCCCTGGCCCCTCTGCCAGCTGGCGGCGGGGTCCCGTGCCTGGGGAATTGGGGCCCTGTTCTGGGCTGCACTTTCAATCCATGGGGGCCTCCTGCCTCAGTTTCCCCATCCTTATGAAGCACTTGGTGTAGTGTTAACCCAGCAGGGACGGGGCTGCCCCATCCCTCCGGGTCCCTCTTCCCCACGGGCTCACCCTGTGCCTGGGCACTGGGGTTCAGCTGCACTGGCGCCCCAAAATTGCAGCTATGTGCAAGCACTTGGTGAGCACGGGTGGCTCAAGCCCGGCAGTGTCACCCTCCCGCAGACGCTGCCACCTCGCAGGCTGGCAAAGCCCACGGTCCCTGCAGAGGGGCCCTGGCTCCCGCTGCGAGCACCGAGCACCGCGGGCGCTGGAGGGAGCACGGCTCTGCTGGTAACCCTGCTTCTCTCCCTGCCTTTCAGAATCACCCAGGTGTCTCACACTGTCCTTGGCACAAACGTAAGTGCACACGGGGCTAAAACCGCGCTGGGGCTGGAAAGCCGCCTCGGTTTGTCTGGCTGGGCATGCAGCTGCAGTCACCAGGCAAAGCTGCTTTTGCAGAGCAGACCGAGCTGTGCAGATGGGCATGGGGCTGCAGGGAACAAGGAGCTCAGAGAGCCCCGGGCCAAGGGCAGGGCATTTCTGTGTGCCAGGGGCAACGTGCCCCGGAGCTCTGGCTGGGATGGGGAGGGCACGCTGCTCGCCCGCTGCCCCTCGCACCCCTCCGCGGAGTTACTCCATCGGGCATAGCCGTGGTGGGAGGGCTGGCTTGTAGGCAGTGTTTTCTCAGCTTCCTTTTGTTTTCTGGGGACTGTGGTTCACCTAAACACCTCCTCTCTTCTTATTTTCTCCTCTTCTCCAGTGACCCAACCTTTGGGAAAAGAAACTTTGAGCCGATGCTGACCGTGGAGCTGTGTGGGACGGCAGGTAGGACAGGCTTTTAATTTTCTTAATTTTGCAAAGGTCCTCCCTGGGAGGGGGCAAAGTTACCTGAAATTCAGCCTGGAGTTGCCAGCTCTGGCTCAGCCCAGCCAAGTTCATCCCCTGGCCCGGGAGCCCCCCTTTGCACTGCAGATGCAGGGGACTTCCCGTGCGCTGCCTCCGCATCCGAGCACTGCAAGCAGCTCACAAGCTGCATCCTTCAGAGGTGCCAGTGCTGGGAGGATGCATTTGTGATGGGGGGCAGTTCAGGGTGCCCCTGCATGAGCCAGGAGGAAAGGCAGAGAGGAGTCCTCTGGTCCCTTCTGGGATCAGGCATCCTTTCTCCCTGAGTGCCACTGGATAGATGAGGCTGTGGGAGCCAAGCAGCCCCCGTCCCTTGCAATGCCTGGTCCAGCTCAGGCATCAGGGTGGGATGGGGCAGGACGGCGGGGGCTGATTCCTGCCCTTTGTTCGGGGGGGTTCAGGTCTCACGCCGCCCACCACTCCGCCGTACAAGCCTGCCGAGGAGGACCTGTACAAGCCAGACATCCCCCAGGAGCCAGGGAAGGAGGACGGGACAGCCCCCATCCCCGGGGGTGCAGGGGATGTGGCAGCCTCCCAGAAAGCCCCCAAGAAGCACCCCGAGAGGACAGAGCTCTTCGCCCACCTGAGCCGAGCTGCTGGGCACCCCGGGCTCCCCGAGCAGCAGGGCATGCTCAAGCGGCCCTTCTCCCGCTCCTTCGGGGACCACGACTACTGCCAGGTGCTGAAGCCCGAGGCCGCCCTGCAGAGGAAGGTGCTCAAGTCGTGGGAGCCCCCGGGCCAGGTGGAGACAGAGCACAAGAGGAGGGTCCCGGCTGCCCACTACCAGGGGCTGGACCTCGGCAGCAAGGAGGCGGGCGGCGAGATGCTGTGGAAGGACGGCGTCAAGCAGCTGAGAGACCAGGAGATCAGAGCCAGCTTAACGAAGCACTTTGGCTTTCTGGACAGTGCTCTCGATGGTGAGGACATGGTCTTCTGCAAGACCCCTGAGTATGACACCGTCTTTGAAGACAGCTGCAGTGAGAGCGGCTCCCCCGTGGAGGAGGAGGAGGAGGAGGAGGAGGAGGAGGAGGAAGAAGAGGATGATGAGGAGCATGGCGACACCAAGCTGTGCCTGCGGAGAAATCCCCTTTCCAGGACCAGTTTGCATTACTGTTCCCGGAGCAGGTCCAGCTCAGGGTCTTCGTGCTGCCGGTCCCGATCGCCTGCAAGCAGACGGACCTTCAGGTACAGGGGGCAGCGGGGGGGGGGGCATTTGGGGTTGTTCTTGCACCCTGTGTTTTTGCCTTGGTGCATGGCAGCCCTGGCTCTCTCTGGTCTGCTAGTCCAAGTAATAAAGATGCTAATTAATAAAAGAAAAGCCATTGAAATAATTGGTACTACCTCAGCAGCTGCTGAAAACCTCATCCATGGCCAGAGAAAGCAGCACGGGGGGGGAAGCAGCCAGGGATTTCCATCGTGCAGGGGCCACTGGGGCATGGGCAGGGGCCGGAGCTGTGCCTGGGAAGGGACAAGTGCTGGCTGGGGACCCCCCAGCACCTGTTGGAAAGGACTTTGCAGTGTCCCTTCCAGTGTTCCCAGGCCCCCCATCTCCCCTCGGCTGCCGGTGCTTCCAAGCGCCCGCCCGCCCGCTGCTGCAGGTGCTGTGTGTCTCAGCTTCTCTTTGGTGTTTGAAGCTTTCCCTGCCAGACCCACCCCACCCCCTGGCTGACCTCCTCTTCCTCGCTCCCCAGGTGTGAGAACGGCGAGCAGTGTCAGGGCGGGAGCGGGCACCGGGGCCAGCTGGAGAAGAGGCGGGAAAAGGCCATCGTAAGTGAGCAGGGACCCCGCGCTGGGACAAAGCGATCTCCAGCCCCCAGTTCATCCCCCATTCCAGAAAAAGCAGCACTGGAGCCCATTAGCCCTGGCTTCAGCATCCCTTGGTGTGAGGCCAGTGTTAAACGAGGACATGGGGGTAGAGAGGGGGAGAAAAACCTAACGTAAAGAGGAAGCCACCGGTGATTGGCGATACATGGAGTCCTTGGCACAGAAATGCCCAGAGCATCCTACGCTGGTGCTTCAGCACACGTGGCATTGGCAATTAGCGGGGTGAGCTGGGGCACCCCTGAAGCTGCTCAGCCCCGAGGCTGCGGTCCTGCTGCAGAGGCAGCCTCGAGCACCGGGAGCCCTGCGCGTGCCCGCGGGTGGGAGCTGGGTGGGCTGGCGGGCATGCGGGGAGACAACTGCTGGTGCTCGCTGCTGTTGTGCACACACACACACACACACGTGCTCACACATGCCTCCGGCATTTTTTTTTTTCTGCAATGCAATTGAATTTTACCCCTAGCAATGCTTTGGAATATTTCCTGGCACCTTCACCAGGAGAAGCTGAAAACGCTGCAGGAATGCAGGAGAAATTTAAATGAGAAGGTGGTGGTGGGTGGCTCCTTCAGCCTGGCTGTAACGCTGTCCTAAGGGACATGGATATGGCTGTCCCCTGCAGCAGCGGTGTCCTGGAGGTGACAGCTATGAGCTGGCTGGAGCGGAGCCAGCCATGCCCCGGAGGTGTGAGGCTGTGCCCGCGGCGGCATTGCCCTGCTGCAGCCTGATTCCCGGCGCGGGCTCCTCGGGGCTCCTCGGTGGCCCTGCATTCCCAGCACCCGTCGGCAGCACAGGGGCACGGGGCTCCTGGAGCCTGAAGCCTTTTGCTTGCTTTGCCAGGGGGAAGGCCGGGTGGTGTACATCAGGAACCTCTCCAGCAGCATGAGCTCCAGTGAACTGAAGAAACGCTTTGAAGTATTTGGTGAAATCGTGGAGTGTCAGGTCCTGTCCAGGACTAACAGGTGGGTGGCAAGCGAGCCGCAGTGCGGGGCTCCAGCGGCTACGGGCAGCCCCTCTCCTACGGCAGCATCAGCGCTGCCCAGCAGTGCCGGGTCACCCCGGCATCCAGCTCTGCGATGCGGTTGTGCCGGTGGGGTGAAGTGCTCTGCGCCCCACCAGCCCCCGTGGTCAGTCGAGCCCATGGTCTCAGTGCTTTGGGCGAGGAGATGCAGTGTGTCCCCGGGTCCAAAGGCATGGGGAGGACCGATGGGATGGAGGGACAGTGGGACGGAGTGCTCACGGGATGGAGGGCCGGCGGGATGGACGGACGATGGGATGGAGGGGCAGGGATGCAGTGCTGGGCAGAGCCATGTCAGAGGGTCTGCAGAGCCCATTACATCCTGAATTCTTTCTCTGGTTGCTCAGGGGGGATAAATACGGCTTCATCACCTACCGGTATTCAGAGCATGCCGCCTTATCTCTGAAGAATGGCACCTCGCTAAGGAAGAGGAACGAGCCTTCGTTCCAGCTCAGCTCTGGTGGCCTCGGGCGCTTCTTCTGGACCAGATACGCTGACTTGGGTAAGAAAGCAGGAGCTGCTTTTTCTGAGGCGTCCTGCTTATCAGCACAGAGCTGTGATGGCACATTGCACGGCTCAACCCTAGTCACGCAAGGATCCTAAACCCATTTAAAGCCTGCAGGGAAAGCCACTGACTCTCCTATGGCTCATATAGCTGCTCTTAGCTCAGTCGGATGGCTTGGGGAACTGGGGGGAGAGAAGCAAAGCAACTGGCCTGAGGAGTGTGTTGGCTGCAGAATGTAGCATCACGCCGCAGGGCGGCTGGGTCTCAGCTGACCACAGCCCATCTTGTCTCCGCTGCATTTCTGCACAGCGCTGGACCCTTTCCAGCAGAGAATTCCCTTCCCAGCCGTTAGAGAAAGCAGTCAGCAACATCTCCTTAGCCCAAGGGGTTATCTGGGTGGTTTGCTGCTCCTCCGGACAGATTCACCTCACTGCATGTGCACTTCTGAGCCAAAATGACAGCGCTGAAATGTGCTGCAGTCGCATTAACTCCTTCTGCACTGTACGGGCTTCTGCAGACCTCCTGCCTCGCTCAGTGACCACGTTAGCCTCGCTGGACCCTGTCCCTCCCTGGGGGTAGGGCTGCACCCCAAAGGGTTAAGCTGCTGTTAAATTAGGCAGCCTTGTTTCTGGCATTTGCTGGGTTTCCCAGACATTGCGGTGGCACTGGTTGTTCAGCTTCTGAGGGAGGGCTGGGGAGCACCGCGGGCAGGCACCCCGCTCCCCGTGACCGGCACGGCTCCCGCGGGGACAGCCCCGGGCCAGCACCACGGAATTCGGCTGCATCCGGCAGATTTTTGTGCAGCTGGGAACGGGTGTCTGTGGCGTGTGACCTGCCAGGCTGGGCGCTGCTACCGCCCCTCTGCCCAGCAGCTCCTCTTCCATGGGGAGAGGCAGCACCATCCCTGCTCCCTGTCCCCATCACCACCTCGTCCAGGCTGGATTTGCGGTGCCGCGATGCAGCATGCCGGTAGCGGGGGAGCGAGCAGTGCCCTGCCGTGCCTCAGTTTCCCTCCCCGCCGGGCAGCGAGTGCGCTCGTGCCCCGCTCCCTGACCCGGCCGCCTTGTGTCCCTGCCGTCCCCAGATTGCGGCGCGGAGGAGTCCTCCCCAGCTCCCGTGAAAAGCAAGTACGAGACCATGGATTTCGACAGCTTGCTGCAGGAGGCCCAACTAAGCCTGCATCGGTAACAGCCTTAACCTTGGAGGAATACCTCAATACCTCAGTCAAGGCACTTCCAATATGTTTACGTTTTCAAAGAAATTATTCAGTCTACGGAAAGCGAGAGAGAGCGAGAGAGCGCGAGAGCACGCACGCACGAGAGAGAGACTGCTGTCCCTTCCGATCGATGTTTACATTGAACAAAGCTGCTTCTGTCTGTGAGTCCCCATGGTGTTGATGTCTCACTGCCACACGTTAGTCCCCCGCTTCTGACTGGTTGTTTTAGGGTGGGCCTAGGAGCCCCCCAGCCCCTCCCCCCGCCCCCCCCCCCCCCCCCCCCCGTGCTCCCGCCGCGGAGTTGCAGCTGTGTTCACCATAACATTTTTTTGTCCGTAGTGTGTGATGATGAAATTGTTAATTGTGAATAGAATCAGGATTATAAACTAATTTTTAATAGAAGAAGAAGAGAAAAAAAAAAGTATATACTTAAAAAATGTATTTATGGCTCAGATGTACTGTAATTCAGATTTATTGTACCGCTTCCTTGATTTTTAACTATGCACTGTAATGAGGCACTTGCCACTCAGCAAATGGGGGGTCAGAGCAGAGGCACGGAGCCGGCATTCACCCGTTGGCCGCGGAGGCACCCGCCTCCCCCGCCGGCAAACCGGGGTGCTCGCTGGTCGCGTCGGGGTCACCCACTTTGCTGTCAAAGCCATTCTTCTTGCTTGCGTGGCCCGGGCCCCCCAGCCCCCAGCCCAGCTGGGTCGCAGCACCCAGATGCTGAGCTCGGTCCTGGTGTGCGATGGAGCCGGCGGGCGGTGGGGCACGCCAGCCCCGTGCCATTCTCGCCGTGGGGCCAGGCAGCTTTGCAGGCATGAAGGGGAGGGGTGGTGGAAGGATGCGCTGTTGGGGGGGCTGCGGGACCGATGCCGCCAGCCAGCGCTGCTCCAGCCCTCCGCTGCCTTTGGAGCCGGGAGAGAGGGGCTGGGGGGGCCGGAGCTGGCCAGGCTCGATCCAGTGGGTCCTGCCGGCACAGCCTGGGGGACGGACGGGCGCCTCGGGTGTGTGCCAGGGAGCTGGCTTCTCTCCAGCTCCGGGGGCGGCTGGGAGACGGCCGGGCTGAGCGGCTCGCTCCCCACTCACTTCCACCCCCTGCAAAGCAAGCGGGGCGAGAAGACCTGTCTGTGATCCCTGCCCAGCAGCTGGCCCAAAATCCGTGGGCAGGGGGGCAGGAGGGGGCACGGCAGCCTCGCCAAATGCCTGCCCCAGCCAGCGCCCTGCCCGTGCTCCGCCCGGTACCTGATAAGCCATACACTTCCCCAGCACCCACTTGGCCCCCAAAATCCGTCCCCCATGCCCGCCAGCGCCCTGTGGCACGCTTGCCCGCTGTGCCTCTGGCTGGAGGCCCTCGGGAAGGCCCAGCAGCGCTTTAAGGCATGCTCAAGCAGCACCCCTAAAATTTGCTTGCAGACTTGCCCTCCATCTCCTGGCGAGGTGGGAGGGGGAGAGAGCCCACCACCGGCTGGAGCAAGCCCCACCGCGAGCTGGCCAGAGGCGCAGTGCTCCAGGGGGAGCGGGAATCTCGCTGCTCCTCAAGCCATCGCCATTGTCTCCATTTATTTTTCAGACCCAGAGACCACTAGGGATTCAGCCATCCTATGTAGATAGAATATTATAGCCTTAATTCTGCCAATAGATAGATTAGAGTCTCCTGGGGTCTCCCCTCGACGTGACTTAGGGGTTTTATTCTCATTTCCCTGGCGTGGGTACTATTTTGTCTTGCAGGGAGTATGACCAAAGCCTCCGAAATTGCACAAGATGCGATGCCGAGAGCCCGAGCCCTGCCGGGGTGGCCCGTGGCTCCGGGGCCATGCATGCAGCTGGTCTCTGGCGGGAGCGGGAATGCCGGCAGCGCCGATACCAGCACAGTTACCTGGCTATTTCTCCCCACTTTCGGGGGAGCCGTGGTTCTGACAACAACCAGCCCGTCGGTGCGAGGGCCCGCAGGCCACTGCGGGGTTTGAACTGCGGGTCCCCAATCTGCTGCCGGCGATGACCACTGTCAGGGAACGGTCCTTGTGCCATTTCAGTCTCAGCAGCAAGGTTCGGGGTCGCTCCCGCCACAAGCTCCCCCCACCTCTCATCCTACCTTAGCAAACACGAGGAGCTCTGGCCGAGACTGAGCATCTGCTATTGGCAATTGCCTCATTGTAGCTTTGCCTTTTTCTGTCCTAGTATTTCCTCACAACGATGATGTTTACATGTGATTGCTATAGAGCTTATGTAGAATGTATATAGCGACACATTTAGGGTGGGTAGTACTGTCCTGTGCTGTGCTGATGTTTTTCAGAAAACGATCAATCCAAAAAAAACAAACAAAAAAAAAAAAAGCAAAGTAAGTGGAATTCTTCCATCTCCCGCTCAGCCACGGGCACCGAGCCCCCACGGCCGGGCCCCGCTGGGGATGCATCAAACGTGGTGGAAGGAAGGGTTAGTGCAGAGCTGGGGGGCTCCAGAGCCGGGGGGAGCCCTCTCCTGGGGGATCGCTCGGTCGCTTCCCAAGCATTGGTTTTGGTGAACCCAAATGTAAAATTTCACATTGTTTCCCTGCGGCTGGGCGCCCCGGGTCATCCCGCAGCCCCTGCCTGTGCCTGGCTTCTGGATATCGAGGCCGGTGCTCGGGAAGGGGGGGGCTCGTCCTGCACAGAGCCGATCAGTACTGCACCCCTCGGTAGGAAGAGATGCAATAAGTGGTCTTTGTGGTGCCTGAAGCCTATAAGTAGGGTTGGGTTTGGTTTTGGTTTGGGGTTTTTTGGGGGGGAGGGGGGTCTTCTCTATGTGCAGAGGTGTGCAAGGCACAGAGGCACAGCTGCAGCAGCCAGAAGCATGGGGGCACACGCTGCCTGCCCTGGGGGCACACGCTGCCTGCCCCGGGCTGTGTCCTGCCTGCCCTGGGCTGCGTGCTGCCTGTCCCGGGTCGCATGCTGCCTGCCCCGGGCTGTGTCCTGCCTGTCCCAGGCTGTGTGATGCCTGCCCCAGGGGCTTCCCCCAACATTTAGGACTGGGTGAGAGAGGAGGGTGTTCAGCTCAAGAAGCACAGGTCTGCTGGGTTTGGAAACCTTCACGCAGGGTTTGTGGTGAAAAGTAAGTTTCTACTTTTTTCTTTTAATTTTATTTTATTTTTTTTAATATAAAGGTGTCTTTAGCTTGCAGTGCTCGAGTCTGCCAAGGGCCCGAAGGAGGGCTGGGGTGCAAGGGGCAGGTGAGACCTCACTCCCGCAGCAGCCTGTGACTGTTTCGGATGCTAACGGGGAAACCGGGCAGAGGCAAAGCCATGCCCGGGCACCGCGTGGGGAGAAGCAGCCCACGCCGCCGGGGAAGCCAGGGGCACCCAGCACTTTGCCAGAGCTGACAGGGCCAGGGAGCGGGGATCGCCCCCCACCCCAAGGATTAGCTTTACGCCCTGCCCAGCCTGTGGCATCGCAGTGGGTGCCCCGGCGTGGGTGCAGCCCGGAGCTGGGCACCCCAAAAAGGGAACCCTTGCACCCTGGCCCCTGCAGCAGCCCCGGGAAGCTGCTCCTCACCACCTGCGAGGGCTGGGGCTGCGGGGTGGGTGGGAGTGCTGCTTCACAGAGGAATTGGGAGCAAAAGGGTGTATTACGGTAGGCAATAAGTGAGGAGGAGATTTATTTTTTTAAAAGTGTGTAACTATAGAACGTCCCCCAGTAGTTTCCTGCAGGTACTGTGGGGAAATACTGAATGTGAAGAGTTTCGTGATAAAATGCCCCTTTGCTTTTTTTTGCACAGATTTGCCCCAGAAAAGCTCGTTGTTCAGGGTCGGGTACCAGGTTTCTGGCTGGAATCCAGCAGGTCCCTGGGGCTCCGCAGGAAGGAGCAAATGTTTCTGAGTGTCTGGGCTGAATGCAGAGGACAATCCTGGGTTTTAGGTTCAATGCCGTCCCAAAGAAAAGGTTTATCCCGATTCCTACTCAGTGCAGCTGGCTGGGCTGCACATCTTAGTTAACAAAGCGGCAGCTCAGTCACCACATGATGGTCTTGAGTGTCTGATTTCAGCATTGGTCCATGCAAAGGAGTGTTTCAATTGCAGACCGGCACTTTTTTTTCTTTTTTTCTTTTTTTTTTCTGGTTTGTTTTTTTTCTCTTTCTTTTTGGAAGAATGCTGAAAACCGAGATACATCCTTGCTCGTAGCTGAGCCCTGACACCCTTTCTGTTCTAAGCGCCGTAGTCCATCCCCAATAATCTCAAGCAATATAGAGCCAAATGCAGCCTTTGGTTTTTATTTCTCTTCCCTTGCCCACCCTGGGGTCAGGGGTGGTGGCAGCAGCCTGGCCACAGCGCCCACGGCCACAGCCACGGCACCGAGCTGAGAGCCACGCTGCAGAGAATACTGAGTTGGGGAGGGAGTGTGTGTATGCATGTGAGAAAGAGAGAGAAAGATTAAATTGATGCATTTCTTGAGAAAGGTGTAAGAATTTCACCAAAAAAGGGGCACATCTGCTTTGTTATTTATTAAAATAAAAAAGAAAGCTAAATTCTGTCTTTTTCTTTTTTTTTTTTTTAAGTAAAAGGACACTGCTAATAATTAGTAGGGGCCAATTCTGCCTCCCTTCCTCATGCTGAGTAAGTACTACTTAACTCTGCAACTTTCTACTTGCCGAGTAAGTAGAAGTAGCAGAATTGATCCCTCTGTGATTAAGAATCAAGTTTTTAGTCTTTTTTTTTTAATTGGTAGCGGTTTTTTATATTTCACTTAATTTTTTTCCCCAGTTCCGTTCCATTGTGTCCTTATTTATGTAATATACTTTAACCTTAAAAGATGGCATGGATTCTTATGCCTTTCCTTTATTATTATTGTTATTATTTTTAAAAAAGAGATTTATTTCTAGTGTGATTTAACTGTCTACCTTCTAAAATGAGAGAACGTTTTCTTGTATTTTTACATTGTCAGATTCTATAGTTTCATAGATAATTTAACCAAATCGCTCAATGTATTATCTATATCTATCTGGTGGGTATAAAAGTTCTATTTTAAATTGTGTAAATACTTCAGAACTGGCTTCTTTTTCCAGACTCCCCTGCTGCGGAGTTACTTGTTTACATCAAAAAGACTGTAGAATCTCTACGCTCATGTACTGTAAATAGTGAAGTGATCTGCCTATAAATAAACGATAACATATATACTATAAAGTGGAAAGAAAAAAAAAAAGGAAGTCTGTGCCACTAATACTTTAGTTTATCAGTGCAAACCTGCTCTGGGAGGAGGTGTTTTGCTTTGCAGAAGGTGTCCTCCTGCCTCTGCCTGGTCGGCAGCGGGACGGTGGGGCTTGGCCGGGGCTGGGGGGTGACGGAGCCCCCCCGCTCGCTTGCACCAGCGCTGCATCACTGCCAGGGATGCGGCTCCCGCGGGGGAATATCCCTGTGTGTTGCTGTTTGAAGTGTGGCTTCATCCACTTTAACTCGTGCAGGAAAACCCTGGGCCCTGTGCTTTGGACTTCGGGAGCGGTGCCGCTGCCACAAGACCCATGGCAGAAGAAACCCGCCCGGACCAGGGAGGTTGAAAGTGAAGTGGGGCATGCACCTCGAATTTGTTTGAGTGGGAGTAAGATAGCAAAGGGCTGGATTACAAGAAAAAGCGCGGAGAAGACTCCAGATGGTTATGCAGCAACCGTACAGCTCAGGATGGGACCTGGATAGTTCCCCAGCACCAGGAGAGCGGTCCCCGGGAGCCAGCCTGCTCTCCCAGCCTGGCGCTGCGTTCCCGGGCAGCGTCCTAGAAAATAAAGGACTGATACTGCTCGTCAAGTCTTACCCTGCAAGCAGACCTAGAGACTGAAGGGAGCTGTTGGTGAATCACGACATCGGTTCAGCAGCTCCGTTTGTCCCAGCTATTACTTCCAGCTATTTGGAAAAAAAGCAGTGAGACTGTTTTTATTTGGTGTAACTTTGCGATAAAACGGCCTCTTTTCACACACATGGGGCTGCTCTCCAGCTGCAGGGAGGCAGCGTTATCTCCTGCGCTAGGCACACCGTGTCCCAAGGGAGGGGAAAAGAAGTCAGTAACGGGCTTTTGTGAGAAGGGGCAGCGTTTGTGGCTGAGCTTGGCTGGCTGGTGCCTGGCAGGCAGCGTGGGCAGCGTGGGCAGCGTGGGCAGCGTGGGCAGTAGGCAGCGTGGGCAGCACATGGGCTGCAGGGCAGCGTGGCAGTGCCCGCATCTGCCCGGCTGAGCTGGGCTGGCCACGACCACCGCTGCCCCAGGTTTGGTGGGACCTCCCAGCCCACGAGCAGAAAGGCCCGCGTGGGCAGGGGAGGCAGGGCAATGCCTGGAAATGCTGTGCCAGGCTCGTGCTCCCGACCTGTGGTGAAATGCCTGTTGCTTGGGATTTACTTCACTGCCTGGCCAGCTGTCCTGGGCTGCCCTTTGGAGTTTCAGCTCCCACTCGTGCCCTGGGCAGTGGCATCTGACACCAAATCCTGCCCTGGGCTCTGCTAGGTGCAGGAGCTCCCTGCTCCCCGACACGGACCTCAGCTTCTGGGCCACGCAAGGTCTGTCCAGGGGGCTCTGAAGGCCACGCTTACACTAATGCATGCATTTGACCACTCAGCTTTTATCAGTCCCAGCTTGCCCAGGTTTCTCCAGGTGTCTTCGCAGGGTGGAACGGGGCCAGATTTGGTTTCTTTGCTCCCTGCCAGCTCTGGGACCTCTCTGCCCACCATCCTGCTGCAATGCCCTCCCTGCCCACATACCAGGGGACTCCTCCCTCCAAAGCTTTTCATCCCTCTCCCTATGGCACCTGCAGCTCCTCCCTCCTGTGCTTGCTGTGTCTTTAAATGCAGGTGGAGAGCCTTCTGCAGGTGCTGCTGGTTTTGGGTCCTGCAATCTGTTCCCCCTTTCTCTTCCCCCTCAGTCCTTGGCTGGATACATTTTATTTTTTCATACACTGTCTCTGCCTCCAAATACCTTTTCAAACTCAGACTTGGACTCCTCATGTTTCTCAGCAACCTCCTGCAGGTAAGAAGGCACCATCCTCTCCCCACTAGCACTAACCCTGCTCCCCAAAACCCCCACCACCCTGCTGACCCTGAGGGAGCATTTCCAGCTCCTTGTGTCTGCCGGCCCTTGCTGCCAAGTGGGCCACAGCCGGCGTTGGCTGAACAGACCCTTTGGGGACGGGGGCAAATCTGGCCCAGCAGCGCCTGCGATGATGTTAGAGGGAAAGTGTCCGCGCCGCAGGAGCGCGCACGTGCAGACGATCCCCCAGGCTCCCCGCAGCCCCCAAAGCACTGAAGGCTGACTGCCCACGCCAAACCTGCCAGAGAAGGGCACAGCGAGGGCGTAGCTTGCTCCGGAGCCTGGCACACGCTCTCTGTCATCTGTGTCTGCTTGCGCTGGATTTGGATCACTCGGACTCTTCGTTGCAGTGGGTCTGCAAAATAGTGGCGCCTGCCTGGAGAGAGGCAGGGAAAGCGTTTGGCTCACCACTGCCAAATGGGCAAACTCTTGGGTTCAAGCCCTGGCTTTCATCACCACAGCCATCTCCATTCATCGCTGCGAGCTACTGAAAGTCAGCTCCGGGCATCAGCTCAGCAATTCAAGGGGAGAAGACAACTCGTGCAGTCCCCCTGGGACATTGGGCTCTCCCCGGAGCGCTCAGGAGGGATGCTGCTCCGAGAATCCTCACTCCTGGAGTTCAGCTCACCTTCACGTTTACTTCCAGGAAACAGAAGTCCAGGTTTGCTCTGCTGGGCTTTTGCAATCAGTCAAAACCAGCCAGCACTGAAATACTGTTGTATTTAAAAATTATACAGAAAAATAAATGCATCAGGCAACTAGCCCTTGCTCTCTCCATGGTGCTTCTGGTATACGCTCTGCCCCTGCTACTGAATTTACCCTCTCTTCAGTGATGCTGGTGTGTTGGGGGGGCCATATCAGGGTAGCTGTGAGGCCAAAGGGAAGAGTTAAAAACCTGCTTGGCTGTGGCCATGCACCATGCGGCCCAGGAGGTACCAGCAGGTTATTTACAGCGGCCATTACCTGCAGCTTCCAGCATCTACTGGCTATTCAAACTCCTGAAGGAAATTAAGGAAATTAATTTTTCTTCAATGAAAGGATTAAGAACTTTAATTAATTAAGGGTAAAGAAAGAAGATTTTTAGGCTGGCCATTTGCAGACAGCACGTGTGGCAGCAAGGCTGTGGCTGGCCACAGCAGCACGCAGCGGCGGAGCAGCAGCTTGTCTCAGCCAGTGCCTGCCAGCAGGGCACAGCAAGTAACCCCGAGCGATCCCCAAAATCCCCACAGGGTCCCACGAGGAGCAAGCCCTTCTGCAGCCCTCACAGGCTCCAAGCAGACCTTTCCCTGTGCAGCTCCAGGTTTTGGGGTTGGGATGCGCACAGCAGCGTGGCAGTCAGCCGGCGCTGCGTGCAAGGGCAGCGTTTGCAAATGCAAGTTCTGCCACGCTGGAGGAGGTGGGGAAGGGCGATGGAAAGCGGCAGATTCGTGTGCTTGGGGGAGCAGCAAAGCCAGGTGAGCACTGCACACAGTGTTACTCATGTTGGAGACTACTGTGGAAAAGGGATTAGCGGTAGTGAAGTGTGAAGCCACAAACCCCGTGGAGGAGAGAAAAAAAAAAAGATAAAGGACACAAAGTGGTTAGGAATGAGAATAAGAAACATCACCTGGAAATTACAGCCAACATCTGAAACATCCCTATTCAGTGGGCCAAGGTCATAGGAAAGCACTAGGGAGCAGGTAATGGGCAGCAAGCTGAAAAGGAGCTTGCTCTCTGCTATGGAGGGAATAATTCTACCTACCCCCAGCAGGTGCACCATGTCAGAGAGGACCGAGAGGCCAATACTGTCAGGAAGAGATTTGTATGATGAATTCTTGTAAAATAACTAAAATAACTATTGCTCCTCTGGGCACTTAGCCAAGTAGCGAGTCTCACTTCGTTCAAGTAATAAGTGTTCAACAAGTCCTCGGGAGCCCAGGAGCTACCAGAGCAGCCCAATAACACCAGCCTTTGCAAACACCAGAGGCAGCAAGGTCCCTGCCACAGGGGGCTCCCGGGGACCATTCTTTGCTAGGACACTTACTGATGTCTGCTTTGTGCCAACAGCTTCTCTGAAGCTTCTCAACCTCTCAGAGAGAACAGAGAAAGGAGCAGCTTTTAAAATAAAAATAAGTAAAAATAAGTTGCCTCCATTCTCCTCTATCCCCTCCTTCTGGAATGAAGGAGCCTTTTATGCCATCCTGTTTCTAGCAGAAACTAAAGTCTAAGCCTTAACAACCCTAAGGAGGAAAGGAGGGAGCTGCCCTGAGCAGAGCTCTCTTACAGCTCCCAGAGGGCTGGGCCATGGTACACATGCCCAGCTGAAGGGCAGCGAGGCAAACTTGCTTTTTTCCTCTTGCTTTCTTCTCTGCACTCAAATATTGAGGGCAGGTAAGAACCTGGGCAGTGCTGGAGCAGGGAAAAGGGCCAGTGGACACAGGGACAGGCTTTAAAGATGGAGGATTGCCAGATGTTATCTCAAGAAATACTTACAAGTGGACGGGGATAAAGAAAAGTTACCCAGGGCACAGACAGAAGCCCTTTCCTGGCTGCTGCACTCCCCGTTGAAGCAGGGGTGGACTATTTGCCCTGCTCCCCTTGCAGTGGCCAAGCTGCCGGAGCTGCCTGCGTGGGCTTCACCCTGCGAGGGCCGTGGCTTCTGCCAGCGCGGCCGACACGATGCAGGCAGCCGGGCGAGGGGCGGGATGACCTTCCCTTGCAAGGGGGAGCAGCAGCAGCTCCCTCCCTCTGGCACTCAGCCCCGTCTGGCAGCTCAGGCACCACGGCCGAGCACGGGGGCTGCAGCTGCGCTGGAGGAGGACCTGCCCCGTCCCATCTGCCGGGGCATTTCCAGCCGCCCCGTGTCCCTGAGCTGCGGTCACAGCTTCTGCGAGGGGCGCACCCAGGAGGCGTGTGGCTGCCGGCACTGCCCCTCCAGCTGCCCGCTACGCCCAGGCAGACCCTGCTACGGAGCTGCAGCCCAACGTCCACCTCCGCAGCGTACTGCAGAAGTTTTTGGATGCTCCCACTCATCGAGAGGAGGAAAAGCGTGAAGTGCAATGCGAAGAGAAGGGGGACAGCTCGGGCCAGCAAGACGAGGTGATGCGGCGTGGTTTCTGCCTGCAGGAGCCCCAGCCAGCCGAGAAGACCCACCCGAGCTGCGAGGCCTCCCTGTGCCCACCGGAGCAAGCACAGCACAAAGCCCCCTGACAGCCCATGTCCCGATGGAGCCCTGTGATGCTCAATGACAGTGAAGAGATTTGGGGTCCTGGGAAAAGACCAGTCAGAGCGGGAGTGCCCTGTACAGCTGGGGGGGGGGGGGGGGGACATGGACACATGACACAGAAGCTGCTTTCTGTATCGCCCATCGAGGCTGGGTGCAGAGTGGGGGATGCAGTTGTTGGCTCAGGGGTGGCTCAGTGATGGTTTTCTGATGACTTGCTGCTCTTCTGATGTCTTTCTGCATGTTTTAGGAAATGTGAGCCAGTGTCCAACAATGGTGGTGTGAAACTGCCAAAGCTACCTGTTATTTTCGATGAATTAACAACAGACCCCACTCTGAGGCTTTTCCAGTAATTCCTCTCAGACGTGCATTTATTCAAAGCCCCACCTGGTAAGTGACCATTTCACTATGTGACAAGCAAGACGGAGAAGCTAACAAAATGCATATAAGAAAGGACTGTGATAAGACACTAAGTGCCTCTAGAAGAACTGATTACTAACATTGCATTTGATTATTTTCACATATGTGTACATAAAAGGGTGCTTGTCTTGGGCTTCGGCACTTTGGGACATGCCTTGAATACACCCTATTAAAATGGGCTCTGGGTAAAGAGGTGTGGATGTCCTAGCAGTTTTCTGGGAGGATAGAGAGAATGGAATAGCAACACCTCTTCTGTCTGTAGCATCACTTTGATCCAAAGCATGGGGAAAGTTGAGAACTCATCACAGCAGCGGCAGGTGGAGTTTGTCTTACACATAAATAATCTGCTCTTTCTATGTAAGTAATTCTACTCTTTTGTAGTTTTTGTAAGATCAACCTACAGCCCTGGTGCTGTGCACAGTGGGATGCTTGTCCAACTGAATCGAAAAAATGAGGGCTCCCTTGTTTTGCTCTCTTGATGGTGCTTGAGCCCTTGCTGACAGTGAGCCGAGGGTCAAGCCCAAGAGATGGCTGGGGTGGGGAGGCTCTGTCCGAGCGTGTCTGAGCGTGTGCGAGGTGCACACCGGGCTGGCCGCCATCCCTACGGCCTTGGCCGCACTAAGCAGCACACCATGCTCACGGCCACTCCTGAGCCCAGTCTCTACCATCCCTGTGAGCATAGGCCAGACCTATTCTGGCTAGAAAGCTTCCGCAGATCCACATTTTCCTAATTATCTATGCCATCTGAGCAATTTTGGTTATATGCCCAAGTCACTGTTTCAGTTTTGTGAAGGAGTAACTTTCAGAGCAGAAAATACCACAATATTGAAATGCATTACCTGCAAGAGAAGGTTTGAATAAAAACATTCTCCAAATTCCTGAGTGTAGAATTAACTTGTGACTGGTCACGCTAGGAAGTTCTGAGAGTTCTAGAAAATAACTTCAAACGATCCTAAGCAAATAAGCTTTTATAAAATGGCTGTGCCACTGTTCAAGCATTTCTTGTATGTGGAAGTTAATCTGGGGAGTTTTTAAAAATGGCTAATGAAGCTCTGCAAGGCAATGATGGAAAACTAAAATCTAAGAGTTGCTGTAGTTGGAAACAAAAAGCAAAAAGACACTTTAAAATTGTGAAAGGGCAGCATTTCTTGAAATGTGATATCAACCCCCTTTAGAGTTACATAGGAGCAGCTAGGAGAGGTGCAGGTGTTTCAGTTAACAAAATTCTCACAGCAAAGGGAGTAATAAAAAGGAAAACTCCCGTGCGTTTATCTGTGCCATGTGGGGCCTGGATTGGTTTGTTGTCCTGATTGTCCAAACACCTTGAAGAGGAAGCAGTGATATTCCTGCCTGCTGCCTGTGGTTCTGCTGCCTTCAGACATTTGCATGAAGAGGTGCAGGCAGGAGCTCTCCGCCCCAGCAGGGACAGCGAAGGACCTTGAGGGACGCTACAGTTTTGCATATGCTAAAAGAAATCCTTGTTCAGTCTTAGAAGAAAGTGTCTTGTGTTTTGTCTTTTGCATTTTATACACCAAAATGATACGGAAAACCGTGCAGGTAGAGTTGGGTCTCCCAACTGCACGTGCAGTGGCTGCTGCCTTGCCTGGGCTCAGGCGACACGGGCACAAAGTGAGGCAAGCAAGGCTCGTGACACGGTACAGGGATATTCCTATCCTAGGGTGCCTTTCCCTGAGCCTTTCGCAGCCCCCATTTCCCTGCCAGCTGGCTGCAGGTAGGAGACCAACCTCAACAACTCCCAGGAAAACTCTCCCCTGGGTTATCCCTACTCTACCTTCAGGGGAGCATCTGTAACTGTTATGGGGAAGAACCGGGCAAAGCAGAGGGAATTCCTGGCTTACCCCAGGCAGGCTCATACTCTTTCTATCCATGGCTTATTTCTAATTTGCTGCCCCTGGCATGGGATGGAGGGTTTTTCCAAGACAGCAGAGGGCTGTAGGAGAATCGTCCATCTCATGCCCTGCATGTGAGTGCCCCCCCTGCTCCCACCAGCCTGCTGGGGGCTCATGCATGGAGCGATGCTGCCTGAGACCACGCAGCAACTGAGGACACACATCTAAAAGCGTCTGCCATGGTTTACAAGAGCTGTTTGTGGGTAGAGCCCATGACGGGGAGCGTATTTCTGCCAGCCTGTCACAGGGCGGAGAGGCAGGGTTTGCAGCCTCTGGGCTGGGTCTACAACCAGGGACGTAGTTTTAGTTTCGTTTCTTGCAGACTACTGGCTAACGCACTACTTCTGCAGCCATGGCAAAAGCTAAAGAAGAATTTACAGGGGGTGCCAGCCTGGAGGATGAACTCAGCTGTCCCATCTGCCTGTGCCTGTACAGGAACCCCGTGTCGCTGAGCTGCGGTCACAGCTTCTGCAAGCAGTGCATCCAGAAGGTGCTCGGTGCCCAGCAGCAATCCAAGGCCCCTTACTCCTGCCCCATGTGCAAGCTCCAGCTGGGGCCCATCCTGGAGCTGCAGAAGAATTTCCAGCTGTGCAGCATCGTGGAGGCATTTCTGGCTACCACTTCCAAAGGAAAACAGGGTGAGGGCTCTGCAGGGGGGACGGAGGTGGTTCCCTGTGACTTCTGCCTGGATCAGCCCCAGCCAGCGGTGAAAACCTGCCTGACCTGCAACGCGTCTTTGTGCCAGGCCCATCTGAGCAGGCACAACGCCAAGGCTTCCCAGCAGGAGCACATCCTGGTGGAGGTGGGCGCAGGCGGTGTGGTGGAGGAGAGGAGGTGCCAGGAGCACGGCCGGCTGACGGAGTTCTACTGCCAGGACGAGGGGCAGTACATCTGCGTGCTCTGCTCTGTCACGGGATGCCACCGGGGCCACAGCGTCATCACCCTGAAGGAGGCACATAACAAACAGCTGGTAAGGGGCTGTCCCCTCCCCACGGCCCCCACAGGGTTTGCTCCTGACCTGGAGGAGGGGGCGAAGCCGCAGGAGGGGCTGTAAGGCTTCCCCTGGGGAGTGGGGCAGGGGGCGAGGGCGGGCAGGAGCTCTGGGGATTTCACGTCCGCCCCAGCGGGGACTGGTGCGTTGTGCTGGAATTTGCTTTTCATTTCCTCCTTGGTGTTGCAGCCTGGCAGGTTAAGCAGAGGGCGAAGAGCAGAGAAAGGTGTTTGGGGCTGACCGGGACAGGGGAGGGCAAGTCCTGCAGTGTGTGTTGACGTGGACGTGCATGCGGAAGAGCAAGCGAGGGGCCGGCGCCGCGCTCGGCTGTCCCGTGCCACTGGAGCGCTTGTCCGTCCTCTGCAGCCCCGGGCAACTGCAAACTGCCACGTGTATTCCTGGCTGGGGTTAAGAAGTATTCCTGCAGGGATTAAGAAGTCTCTTCCCCACAGAGCCTTGGGGACCCCTCCACTGCTGAACTTTGGGTTAGGAAACAGGTTTTCCCACTCGAGGCCCTTCCCTCTGGCTGCCTCCTCCCTCTGTCCTAAGTTCTGCCGAGCCGGCGCCCCAGTGGGCACAGAGATGTGGGGCCTCCGTGTTCCTGCCTTTGAGTCCAGCTGCTCTCCTTGAAATGCTCCAGAATCAGCTGAGGCCGAGGGGATAAAATGCATTTGCTATGCTCGCTCACTGGCTTGCATTTGAAATTTCTGGGCTCAGTTTAGAGCCCAAGCAAAACACCCTGCAGCAACCCGGTGTGTGGGCAGGAAACGTCTGGCTCGCTCTGGACCTGAGGACAGGTCACAGCCTCCTCGGGCATTAGCAGGAAGCATCCTTTGCAGTTATACGTATCGCAAACTTAACTTTCTCCCCCAAGTTACATATAAAAAATTCAGGGCTGCCAAACAGATGTGGGCTGTGTAGGGAAGTAGCCATTTCCTTCACCCCGGAGCTGGTAAAGAAGCAACACTGCCCTGTCTATGGGGAAGTTATCTCCATGGGTAAGCTGAGATCTCAGCTGCATATTCTGCTTGGTTTTTCTTTTTTTTTTAAACTCCCCAGGATTGTCAGGGAAATCATGAATGCAGCTCTTTGGGAGGAATTATAAATGGGCTTTGGTGCAAGGAACCTCGGTCACATTTGATTATTTGTCTTTTAATTTTTCAAAAATTAAAACTTCCCAGAGCGGCTGAGGGAACTGGGGTTGTTCAGTTTGGAGAAGAGGAGGCTGAGGGGAGACCTGATGGCCCTCTACAACTGCCTGACAGGAGGGGGGAGCTGGGTGGGGATCGGCCTCTTCTCCCTGGTAACGGGCAATAGGACGAGGAGAAACGGTCTGAAGTCGCACCAGGGCAGGTTTAGGTTGGACATTAGGAAATATTTTGTCAATGAAAGGGTTGTCAAACATCGGAACAGACTGCCCAGGGAAGTGGTCGAGTCCCCATCCCTGGAGGTATTTAAAAGCCAGGCAGACGAGGTGCTTAGGGACACGGTTTAGTGGTGGGATGGCAGGGTTAGGTTAATGGTTGGACTTGATGATCTTAAAGGGCTTTTCCAACCTAAACGATTCTATGATTCTATGAACCATCTCATGGAAAATCTAAGCTTTCTGGCATTTTTATGAAAGAAATGGGAATCTGGCAGCTGTGTCTGCCATGGCCATTAATGGGTGCTCAAGGTGTGAAAACACCGCTGGAGGCAGCCAGGAGCAACAAGAATCATTCACACACTGTCTAATCCCTGAACAACAAGGTTTAATGTCCCCTCTGAAACGTGTTATCGTGCAGTATAACCGCACTCAATGATCGTGGTGTCCATTAAAATAAAGAGCTGGGTGAGTAAGTACCACTGTTTTGAGGATCTGCAGAAAAGATGGTTGCTTATTGCCTTATCCTCAGGTTCCACAGCTGCTGACAGATGTGAAAACTAAGGATTTGGACCATGTTAGGCACATGTGAAGATTCTGGCAGGAACAGAGCTTTAATGGATAAAGTGAGATTTCTTCACTTAAAGTGAGATCTATTTATTCAAAGGGAAAAGTTGTTTATAACCTACCACATACAAAGTTACACGTATATAAAAATTAAACATTGACTTGAAAGGTTTCAAGATCGTATCAGTTTTCTGTTATGCCCTATCTTTATGAGGAGGCAAGTGAACGTAGTTTGTTATCAGATTCACTGGTGGAAGTGGGCAGGTAGAAGGTGCCTGTGCCGCTTCAGCAGCTCCACGAACTGCCAGCCTGGTGTGAAGCCACCCGCCCTGCTTCCCTGCTATGAAGGTCAATGCTGTCTTTCCTTCTGCCAGGGTGAACTCTCAGACATGGTGACATGGCTGCAGGAACGTAAAAGCGCTTTAGCTACTGCCCTAGAAGAGCTTCAGAAAAATGAGAATCAGCTCAAGGTTGGTACCCAGATCGTTGCTAGTTCAGAGCACCTTTCCTCCACAATTTCTATTTCAATTGGGTTGTCAAACATCGGAACAGACTGCCCAGGGAAGTGGTTGAGTCCCCATCCCTGGAGGTATTTAAAAGCCAGGCAGACGAGGTGCTTAGGGACAGGGTTTGGTGGTGGGATGGCAGTGTTAGGTTAACGGTTGGACTTGATGATCTTAAAGGTCTTTTCCCATCTAAATGATTCTATGATTCTAAGAAATAAGTGACGGCAACTGTACTGTTAGAGGCAGGTGACTAGAAAGAGATATAGTCCAAAGCAGGGAAAACACTGGTGGAAGAAACTGCCAGAAGGTGAGCTGTCTCCCAGCCCCCCCGCATAGCTCCACAGGGGGAACCAGCTGGGAGATGCCACCATTTATTGTGGTTGCATGGACCAGGCTGCAGGACTGGCAGACCAAAGATTGTACATATCATTACATATTTTTGAAGTTTTCTATCTGTTAAATAAAAGAACAATAATTTGTGTCTACAAGTGGGATTTTCAGTGTGTACCGATACAGTTCTCACATTGCTAGCTGAATTGTACCTGATTTTGTTACTATAGCACAATAATTTTCATAACCCTCTGTTTTATCAGATATTCTAAGCAAATTCTTATTGTCTGCTTTCTTCTAAAGCCAGTGCAAAGGATAGATACAATCCTAATTAGTGAACAGAGATACTAAGCTGAAGTGTTGGGTTCCTGAGCCAGTGCACCATTTTCTTATCCGTTCATTTAGACCAATACAAAAACAGTGACTTCTCAGCTGCAAAAGCTGTTTGAAGAGATGAAGACAGAGATAATTCAGAAAGAGAAGAAGGTCCTGAGTGACATTCAATCCAATGAGAAAAAACAACTGGCAAACATTACCAAAGTGAAGAAGCAAATGGAACAGAAAAGAGACGAGGCTATGCAGCATCTTCGGTCTTTGCAGAAGATGAGAGAGGAACCAGATATTTTCATCTTCTTCAAAGTAAGCAGTAGTATTCTGCTTTTCTTCATGAATGTGCCTATTTCTCAGCCAGCTGCCAGTTCTGGAAATGACACTAACAATTTTTTTTTTTCCTTTTTTTTTGGCAATCCTATTTGTAGGAATTTAAACTTGCCATGGACAGGTATGTTCCACCTGAAAACACTTGTTTTCTTCTTTGAAAAAATACAGTGCTGATAAATGAGATCAAACCCCACTACCTGGGCCTCTCTGTCCCAGCACCCTACCCTGCAAAGCTGCTCCCTATTCCAGCTGAGCCAGAGGGCACCATGTCCACACAATTAACAAGGATGGAGAGATACCTGCCTGCCATTCCAGGGGTGTCTTTAAGTTTCAGTTCCCTTGTCAGCTACACAATTACTGGATTCTGATGAAAACCACTGGCTTTTATTACCAGAAAAACGTTTTTTTATCAGAGATGAAGCCCATAGGGTTCAGTTTACAGCAACACTCTCATGCATACATATCAATGACACTCCTGCACATAAGTCCCAGTGCACAGCCTTTGGCTGCAGAGGTAACTGGCTCATTTCCCACCAATTTTTGCTTCTGCTTGTGGACAAGCTTAATAGCTAGGCAGATTTATTCTCCCTTTTCTTGCAAATGGTACATTTAAATTTATAACTTATCACTTCGCAATTGATGCCTGGGTATCAGCTGTAATTTAGTGGTGCAAAGCCACACCAACAGTAAGTCACAGATCCACAAGAGATTTTGCTGCAGCACTAAGCTCCCCGCCGCACGAAGGGCTAGCTCAAACATCTAGCTGGATTTTAAGATGTCATCTCTGTAACTTGTACAAATTAAAGCTGAGTTTGAACTTGGATTGTAAGGATAACTTTGAATCACCACGTACCTAGGGCTGTGCTGGCAGCAGCACAATCCATTACTCACAGCTGTGCCGCAAGTCAAAATCTAGCTGGTGGGATCAAAGTCATTTTCCAGAAGCCTGGCCACCATTTAATATGTTTGGCATTTTCTTTCTATCATGACAGCGGTTGTGCTAGAACAGTAAGAGCCTGCCTGCAGCAGGGCAAAGCACTGTGCACACAAGGGTATTGGCAAAACGCCTCCCCCTGTCTCATTTTCAGCATTTGAAAGTTCCCATCCAGGTTTGGTAAGGAAAAGGCATTGCCAAATAAATAACAATATATTAACAATTGCAACTCACTTTACCTTATCAGAGAGCTGTTTACCTGACACTTCATGTCACCAAAGCGCCCTCCTTTTTTGTAGAGTCCTTCCTAACAAAGGAGTTTGTTAACTTCCTAATGCTAAATGGTTTTCCTTTGTGAAATGACTGCCTGCACCCTAGGATTGCGAGTCAGAATTTCAGTGTCAGCAGGATGGACGTGAGGGTAGTGAAGCTGGATCAGGACAGGACCAACCAGTACCAATACATGACGCAGGACTTTGTGAATGGCCTGGGCTTGCTGCTGCAAGGCGTGCACAGTGAGTGACCTGCCCCGACCCACTGACCCCGAGTGGGAATCGGCAAGCCATGGGGCTCAGCGAGCTGCGCTGATGGCCACCAAATGCTGGCTCCTTTATATGGGTGGGGGGTGTGGGGGTGTGGCCCTGAGGGGCTGATGAGGATTTGAATGGGGTGTTGAGGGTGTTGGAGAGGGGAGGGTGAAGGGGGCAGAAAGACTGTTTCTGGGGATATCAAGGAAGAGGTCTGCGCCGAACCAGCACGTGGACAGACTCTCCTCTGTCTGATGGGTTTTACTGCTCCCACCTACCCCCCGAGTCTTTGGGTGCTCAATCATGCCCTCAGGAAATGTCCTCTTCATTTGCCCACCCCCATCCCCACCTAGTTTATCCCAGAACATGAGATCCAGGGGCACAGTACCAAGTCCTAAACTTCAATGCATTGCCAGCTTTGTAAAACATTCTTCTCCATCTTTCTTAGGTGAACTCACCAACCAAATTCAGTGGAACAGGTAAATCCTTTTCTTTACTTACAAATGTGCCCTGCAAATTTCTCCAACAGTTGTTCATTTAAGGACCACGTGTCCTGTGCTCCTCTGCTTTGGTCTCAAGAAGAGCCAAGCAGAGTCTAGAGGGCTGTCCTTCACCTCAGAGGAGGGGGTCAGATCTATTCACATCTCTTATTTCGTTATTAACAAGATGTGATTCATATTTTACGAGGCACTAACATTCAACACTGTTTCTTTACAGCGAGGCTACAGATACTGGTACCTCTTCAGCCCGTAAGTGTTCAAAAGTACTAGTTATTCCTCAGGACTCTGGCCTGGGGCTGTGAGTCTTGCAGTCACCTAAAAACGTGAACAGCATTTTGTTGCACACATCTCCTCTCCTTGCCAGAGGTGAGACCAGCAGGAGTGCAGCCTCAGGGCACGGTGCTCCAAATCTGCAGTGGGCAGAAATCTCTGGGAATTCACCAGAGAAATAATTTCTCTTCAGCCTGAGGGAAAGACTAGGTTTGCCTCAGTGCTCAGTAAAGTCTGAGCCTGCTCGCAGGAAAGACCATGGAGGGGTTCCCACCAGCTGAGCAGGAGCTGGAGCAAACCTGGTGCCTGAAAGGATTCCTGGACAAATCCAAATGCTGCAGGAGATAATCACTCTGTAAACAGTATTTCTCCTTAGACAGCACTAGTCCAATGCTCAAATAGATTTCTGCTGGGTACAGTGGTGCATCTTTTCTACAAGCTTTTTTGAAGACAACTTAATTTAGAAGTTATTTGAAAGATTTTTTGATATTTTTCAATTGCTGCAACTAAAGTTCTGTTTGCAAACAAGTTTTTCTCAATGCATAAATTCAAAACAAAATCCTACTGTCTTCACCACTTTTTAATTTTTGGAGGGGAAAAATATTCTTTTCTGACAAGCACTTCTTAGGGACAGGTTAATGGGAAAATTTTACTTTGGAAGGGATGTGTTTGAGAACAGCTGTTCAGTGGCGGAGTTGAGGACAATGTAGTCGTGCCCTAAATGCAAACATAAGTGTTTTACCAGGCACATTTGAAAAACCAGAAAAAAAATCTTGTTTTCTTTTTTCAATAATTCATGTAGCTGATAATGGATGGAGAGCACACCAGGCAAGAGGTGCAGGTAAGTGATTGAATGGAGTTTTAATTACACAGGGCAGCGTAACAATACAGTTGCCTTCATTTAACATAATGTGAGCCTCAAACCTAGAGGTGTATTTTTAAATCAGTGTACATGGCCATTTATTTGTCTTGTGAGTTCAGTCTTCCACAGTCATATTAATGTCTGTGTTCTATGCAGAACCAGACAGTTACTCAAAACAGGGGAGGGAGAAGAAATATTTTTTCTGAGGCAATGCAAAGCTGTACTTGGAAGCAACTGGTGAAATATTTTTTTAGCATGGCAATAAGATATTACTTTATTGTTACAGTAAGTGAAGCTTTTAAATCATGTGTATTCCTACAGCACAAAACCCACAGAGAGGATCAATGTACTTCGGGTGGTAGATGTGAACAAAGTGTATGGTCCACGTATGCCCAGAAGTAAGGGAGAGATGAAAAAAGAAGTCAGAAATGAGATGGAAAGAAGTAGTTAAATATTGTCAAAAATGTTCTCTAATAATGGGGACCTGCCAAGTGTCTTGACCTCCCCTGCATACCTGCTATTAAAAGTAATACTGTAGCCTACACAAAATTAGAAAAGAAGTGCTAAGAATTAAGAAGAACATAAGAAAATCTCCCAACTGCTGCTGGCTTCCAAACTGTGGACTCTATCACCTCACAGTGCTAATGATACTTGTGTACTATTCATTGTGGTGTTTGTGTGGTATTATGTACTTGGATAATGAAATAAATGGCTATAGATACAGAAAAGCAAGGCTGCCTGATTTCATACCATCACCAGGAATTAATTGCTGAGAGCACTGTTTGTGGATGGCTGCAGTACAAACCTGTTCAGGACCACGCCACAGATTTGAATGATCACATTTAACAAAGCAAAGAATGAATTATCTTTGTATACAACCAGCTTAGTCTGCCTCTAGGCTACATTTTAACACCTCTCCTACAGAGCACTCGGAGACCCCTGCAAAGTACCACGATCAGCAGTGTACAAAGATGGTTTACTGGCCACATCTCCATGTGTACAGATGTTCTTTTCCGATCAAGCACATGCTGTGCTTTCCAGATGTAGCTGTTACTGCACGTGTCAGCCCCACAAAGGGGTTTCATGGACACTGCCAGGCCCACTCTCTGCTGCTGTAGGCTGCCCTGTGCCCAGCTGTGGCTCAGATCCAACGCACAGGTTCACAACCTGGGTGTTTCTTCTCCAAATGATAAAAATACTCTACTGCAAACCAGGGTTGCAGGTTCTGGGTGCTTCTATATAAATTGGGATTCATGGTTACAACTCTGTTCTGTCACTTGTGATAATAATGTATACCTAATTGCAGGGATTAAAACCAATAAATTCAGCAAAACCCATCTCGGATTTAGAGTAACGTCTCCCTTCGTGGTTTAAATGGACTCGCCAAGCTGTAATGGACCTGCAGCCCTTGCTCTGCTGCACACATCAATTGTCAGCATAACAGAAAGTGTGTGGCCAAATTTTGGGAGCTCAGCAGTAGCTCAAGGTGACTTTGCAAATGTTCCCTACTGCTTGAAGCCAGCGAGACACGAAGGACAGATGCTCTCAACCACTCAAGGGAGGCAAAAGAAACGAGCCTGTCCTTCGGCACTTTTATTACCTGGGCTTCTCTCTGGCTGCCAGGTTGCTATTGCTTTCAGCCCAGGTGAAGGAGCCGTGCCCAGCCAACGCAGGTCAGCGCTGCTGCCGCAGCCAGCAAGTGACTGCATTGCTGCAGATCGCTACAGAGAGTGAGGGATGTACCCAAGCACGGTATTTTAAGCAACTCCCTCCCTGCCATCTCGCAGCGCATCCCACGTTGACTACACTTAGGAAACGTCAGCACCTCTGTAACCCCTTCTGAAATACCAGATTAGCATTTCCTCAGCGAAACCTGTCTTACAAACAGGTATCCCCGTGCCTGCAGCCACAGGCTGCCGTGGGAGAAGCGGAGCACCGCTCTCCGCCTCCCCAGCAGAGGGAAAGGGCGACTGGCAGCCGGGCGCTGAGCAGTTCCCGCACGCCCAGGCGGCTGCCCTCACCAGCACGTTTCTGGATATAGGGCTGCCCCCTTGCCTGCAAGCAGTTCTCATTTTTTCAACAACATTTCTGACAGTCCTGGAGAAGCCGTGATGGTATTTTCTTTCCCCAGGGAGGATGAGGTACTGACCCTACCTTTCCTCCAATGCCAGCCGTCAGCTCCCTGAACCTCTGAGCCCCTGGCAGAATTGTCTGCCACCCATTTAGAGGAGGGTCCTCCCAGAAACCCTCACCGCAGATGACCGTCCAGTTCTCATGAATGGAGTCACGTTCACAAGAGGCTTTCAGAAGGGCTGGGAGCAGCCGAGAAGCGAGCATGTCTGCAGCAGGCTGGGTAAAGGCCATTCCTGCTTTAAGGAAGAGCTCGGCAGCCCTCGCTAGACAGCTGTAATGCTGCCTTTGAAGCATTGATCACAGGTAATACCATATTGCACTAAGATTAAAGTCCGTAGGATAACTAAAACCCAGGACCAATGGGACTTATTGACCAAAACGAAGACAATAATTGTCTGGATGGAACTTGCCTAGCATCTAATTTGGAGGGAAAAGTGCATGTAGCTCTTCACTGCTAGGCTTATTGGACTCGAATTTGTGGCTGGTGTAAACACTTGCCAAAATGGAGCAGAAGAAGGTGACTCTGTTGTAAGCAAAATCAATGTGATTCAGGAGATAAGGACTTTATAATTGCTGCTATATGGCAAAAGCATAGGATTTAATTTCAAGTAGATTGGAAAAAATACATTTTTTAATACTGCTGCAAGCTCACAAGCTTTTGGTTGAAAATTGCTATCTAGGAAGGTAGATTTTCTGAGTTAGATTCTAAGCTGATGGTGCAGTATATTTCTCCCATACATTTATCTGCTATAGTATTAGCAAAGATAGACTCCTCTGAATTTGAGACTTGTTGTATTTTTAATATTCCATGTATTAGCCTTGAGGAAGCAAAAAGAGGTGAAAGCTTAGATGAAAGCAATGTAAGAAAATACACTGGAGTCCAGCAATGATTTAACTAAGCCTTCTACCCTACAACAACACTCTGAAAACATTAACACATAATTAGTTTTTGACTCTAGGAGACAATATTGGACCATGGCATACACTGGGAGTGTAGCAATTTGGCACAGATACTTGTGCAAAACACTCTTTCCTGATAGCAGTGTAATTGTGAGATACGTAGTCCTGAGATATGGACAGAGCTTATTTCTTTTTGATATCTTTATGGCTAAAGTATTTTGATTACCTAAGGACTCTGATTCATTGCATCTTTCATTATTTATTATGCTCTTTTCCCTCCACCCACTCAATTTTTACTTGGCATTTTTCTCATCCTTGATGGAAATTTTTAGAGGGGAGGAGAGCGAAGTAGCTGATTTTATGGCTCTTTTTTTGCTTTTGCCAAGCATTGCATGATGTGGCTGAATTTATAATCAAATGCATAAATAAAACATATTTCAAAAGCTAGGACAGGCCTCCCTCTGTTACTTAGTCTGATGGACTTTCTAAGTCAGCCAGACATGGCACATCTGGACCCTTATGTGTCTGGCACTAGGGCCTTCTAGGACCAGCAGGTTAGACACCAAACCCCAGGGGTGCTGTTTTGATTTTGCACACGGGAAACCGTGGGAGGTCTTGATGAAGGTTGTCCTAAGGCCCCTGATTTCTACCCCTAAAGGCTCAATCAAGTTCAAGAATCTCAGGGTAGCTTAACGCTACTTCTGTTTTGTCCCTATTTTCCCTTACGTTACTATTAATGTTTGTCTGGGTGGCCAGACAAGCTGCCCGCGTGGGGAGGCAGGTTTGTACGAGCTCCGATGCGCAGACAGATCTCACTGTCTGGGCAGCAGGTGAGGGCAGTTCCCATCTTCTCCATCTCCAAACTTGATGGAACATTTTGCAAATGCAGGCCCGAATCTCAGCGGATGGCAAGTTGCACAGGGAAGGAAGGACAAGGAGAGAAAATCAGACATGTTTTTAGCTGCTTTCACCATAGCCCACCAGTCCTGCCACGGAGCCGGCAGGACGGAGCAGTGGGCAGGGAGGTAGTGGGAGGACACGACTGAAAGCAGGAGGCTCCTTACACAAGGCTGGGAGCCAGGGGGCATAAACCAGCGGAGAGCTGGGGGAAATCAGAGGGTGCCTTCATCTGCTGAGTGATAAAGCAGAGCTGGAAGCCTGGAGAGGACTGATAAGAAGCAGGGAGAGCCATTGCATGGGGGTTTTACTGACAGAGCAGAGAGGGACGATAACACCGTCCCGTGCAGCCCGTAGAGCTCTTTGCCAAGGTGACCGGGGCACAGCAGGGCTGTACGAGAGCTGCCGGGCAAGAGGCAAGGCGGGAGGGCTGCCGTGTGCGGGGCTGCCCAAGAGTACGTGCCCGGTGGGACAAAATGGAGCGCTTTTCAAGATTATTTTGTAGTCTGAGAAAATGGTCTCTGGAGATTTGATATCATAAAGATGATGGGGCAATGTGGAGAACTGGAGGCAGTGGGTTTGCCAGGCAGGCTGGGTGGGACGGGCAGATGGCACACGGTAGCGTTTGTGTGTCAGCAAGCCTCGGCTCACCGATGCTTGGCAGGAGATTCGGGAGCATGAGGAGCCCAGACGCACATTTTTCCAAGGCCAAAGGTTCCCTCAGTTCAGAAATATATTAACCATAACACTTAATATACCTTGAGAAGAGGAAAACAGTTGAAAGTTAAAGGATTTACTTAAATATTTACTTGGATTTTCCCCCCCACTTTTTAGAAAACCAGTGTGCAGTAAAAAGCAAAAAAACCCCTAACAGTCGCAGTGATTCAGACAAAAATTAATGCTTGGGACTTTTTTTTTAATATCATGTTCTTTATTTGCGCTCCAAGAAGATACTGTTTCCCTGTTTCTTCCATGAAGACATGATGCATTCGGTGATCCAAGTTGTTCCAGTGCCTCTAGAACGACAATGAAAATGCTGTAACGCCTGTTGCTTGGTTTTGTGGTGTCTTGTTAGGTTTCTGCAGGGTCCCTACACAAAAGGCTCCTCGGGACGCTTTTGTCATAGGTGTCACTCCCCACAAGGATTCGCTCTGGTAGTCTGGGAGTCACCATATACTTCAAACTCAATTAAAACTCCTGTGGAAGTCCCTAAGAGGACTGGGAAGCACGAGCCACTGGTGCTTTTGAAGATGGGTGGCCATGGGAGGGAGCGAGCTCTTTTATTTCCTTTGCAACTTGTGTGTTCTAGTTACCAGCACATCTAGTTAAAACCCCTGTGGAGAGGGTAAATGTTTACTATTGGAAACATTCTGTATTTCTACAGTAAGATTTATAGCAATTGCCTAACACCAAAAGACACGAGCACGGGTTCTGCCAGCTTGAAGTCGGCCTCGCTTTCTCCAACCATGTACTGATGGGCTTTTTGGCAGCTTGTGATTCCACCGGAAATGCAAATATTAGGCAACGTTTAATTTCAGAGAATGTCTGCTTTTCTGTGCAAATAGTGAAGGTAAGGCAGACGGGGCTGAGTACGGCCACTCCAACCTTGAACCTCTGGTCCAGAGATAAAGAGTCCTGAACAAAAAAGTGGTATTTTTCAACACCGACATTGTCAAAGATCCTCTGTCCTTCCCAGTTGGAAGTACCTCCCAGACAGACCTGGCCACCAGAGTGAACAACCCTGAGGGATTTTAAAAGTCTATTTTTTGTATTAGTTGTACCCCACAGCAAAACGCAGCCCTTTTCTGTCAGAACTTGCTAGGGTACCCCTACCTGTGACAGCCATGGAAAGTTTAAGGCCACTTTACCTCAAGTTACCAACACATAACTAATCTTTCAACTGAAAAGCGTGAGTGCGACTTAATTAACTGAACCGTGGGTTTTTCACTAGAGTTCCTCCGGTTTGTTTTTCCTGTCAGGGTGGCTGCTTTCCTGGGGCAAGGAGCAGAACAAGCGAGTCACTCTTTGCACCAGACTTTTCAGGCCGCTCGTAATTCAGCACACACTTGTAATTAATTAGAAAATAAAACCCGAAGCGTTAGGGTGGGGGACTGGCACGGGCGGCCCAGCAGGCCGGGCCATGCCACGCCAAGCCCGGTCCACCGCGGAACCCCTCTCGGACGGCCCGGCCCTCCCCGGGCGGCGATGGGCGGGCTCCGCGCTGCGCCGAGGGGCGCGGCGGGGGCGGCTCTGCCCTCCCTCCCCTGCCAGCCGCTCCCGGCCCCCTCGCGGGGAGGTGCCGGGCCGGGCCGGCGCTGCCGAGCCGCCGGGAGCCGCAGAGGTTGGCCGGCCAGTCGGTCGGTGAGTCCCGCCCGCCCGACGTCCGCGCGGAGCGGCCGGCGGCCCCGCGGTGAGTGGGCGCCTCAGCGGCGCTGTGAGGCGAGGGAGGCCGGCGTGGGGGAACGGGCGGGCCGCGGGGAGGGGAAGGGACGGGCAGGGCGGCGCGCTGCGGGCCGGCAGTGGCTGGGGGCCGCGCTGCGGGCCCGCCTCGGCCCTCCAAGGGGGGGGCTGCTCCTGGCCAGCCCCGCTTCGCGGAGCGGCTCGCAAGGCGGTGTCTCAGAATAAGAAGAGGAAAACAGAAAATGAAAGCGGGGGGCCAGGGGGAGAGCGCGCCCTGCTGAGGCGGGGGTGTGGGCCCGCCGGAGGGGCGGGTGTGAGCGGAGCGGTGCTGAGGTGAGAGGATGAAGGAGAGCGTTGTGCTAAAAACGTTACAGCTGCACTCCCGCTGTCCTGGAGGCTCAAGTGTCGGTTGGCTTCCAAAGCCATATATAGGCTCTCAGAAAAAACCTGCAATTTCAGGGGTATAAAAAGTGCGTGAATTTCTTCTTGCAGTATGTTCTTCTTCCAGAGTTTAATTTATTAACCCCGCGTTTTTTCAGTGCTCCCTTGCCCAGTGCAGCCCCGTGCCCGGCTGTCCATCAGGGCTGCCCGCTCTCTTGCACAGCCCGTGGCTCAGGGCAGGCCGGCGGCTGCTGCCCCAGCGATGCCTTTGGGGCCGTGTGTCCTCCTCACTGCCCAAACGCAGCTCTCCGGTGTCTTACCTGTGCTAGCTAACGGTAAGGGCGGGAGGAGGGTCCTAGCGTAGAAATGACTTCCTGAAAATACTACTTGGCAAACTCTGTGACTGAAACAGACTCGGTAACAAATCCGGTTCGGATGGAAACTGCTGGAGTACTGTGTGAGGCCGGCGGCCTTCAGGAGGGATCCGCTTCAGGCAGGGCAGGGCGGTGTAACCGCCACGCTCGATGTACAGCTGCGTTCTTGGAGGTGAGCCAGCTCACCTGGAGAAGGGCTAGCTGCGAGCGGGCCTGCTGGCTTCTGTGGGACCCTTCCCAAAGAGGCTGGGGGCTGTGCGAGGCCGGTGGGCAGCTTTGCTGCTGCTCTGGAGAACTAACATTTGAAGGAGGAAGAGATTGAATATTTCACGCAAGGAAGGTTTTATTGTCTGGTTTTGCAGGTTGTCCCGCTTGAGTTAATGGCTGGTGATTATTGTGCTGACCGTAAGGTGGTTCTGTTCCCACATGCATTGCTTAAACATGGTAAATGTTGTATGTTGTTTTACAGTTCTCGAATTCAGTTTTCGTGTGGTTTTTTTTTTTTTTTAAAGTCTCTTGTTGAAATGAATGTTTATACCTTGAATGTTTTGTTGGAGGATGTTAGGGATTTTGTCAAAAATTTGAGCTTTCTTCTAAGGAACATGCAATGCTATCCCAGTGCCTATCTCTGTTATCATGGCAATATTGAATTTCCTTGTTGCTCTACAGCCGTTAAGAGATTATTTGGAAAAGGCTGTTGTCCAACAAGAGTAAGGACAAAGATTTAGTTATCAAAAGGTTGTGATATGCTTTCCTTTTATATTCTCAGGGTGAGATTTTCCAAGGACCCAGAGGTAGTAACCCAACTCCGGTTCATGGGGAACTTGGATTTCCAATTCACCTCCTTTTCCTTTACATCTCTTCAAAAATTGTTCATGTCTCCTTAGATTATGTTTATGCATTAGTTTTTAAGTGCATGCAACTTCTCATGTCTAGCAAATGGGTACATGAGGGTGGGTAGTGATTGCATACAGTGATGGCTCACGCACATGAAATTGAATGTGTTATTTCAGCAGGTGAGTGAGCTTTACAATCCATTATTCTCTTACTGTCAAGAGATCAGTGTGTGATCACAAGACTCTGATCTGTGACAGAGAAATGGAAGTCTGAGCCAGCAAGACCTTGTGCTGCAGGTAATGTTTCCCCAAAGACAGATGCTAGGCAGATGCCAGCTCACCTCTGCCACGTCATGGGATCGGTAAGAAAGGCTCAGACAGGATCCAGAAACAGTCTGTAAAAGTAATCAGATCTCAAGAATGCAATACCTCCTCATATCTTTATTTTATGGCCGTCACTTGATAACGGCAAGATACTGGAAATGTCCTGAGTTCTGTGTTGTAATTTTGTTCTTTGTATCTTAAGTAAAGCTTTGTGGCAGTCAGACACCCGCTGAATATTTTATTCAGGCCAAAAGGAATTAATAAAAGTGAATTTGAGGCATACAAATTAAGTTGTACCTAAATAGCAGCTTTCAAAACAAAAACCTTTCCAGGTTAAAGATACAGAATATCTTTCATAATATTGAACCAAAGCATGAGTTGGGTTTTTTTTTGGGGGGGGGGGGGGGGGGAAGTGGTGTTGTTTGGATTTTAAGAACAAAATCCAGTTTTACTACAAAAATAATACAGAGGAACACTTTCAGGCAGAAAAGGGTGAAACGAGTGTTGGAAAATTGTGTCATTCCTCATGTCCTGGCATCGCGAGAGGCAGTGACTGTGTGATGAAAGGCCCTTTTCATGCCACGTAGAGAAAGCTGTCATGCAGGTCAACACAAAGATCCAGTGTATGCCCACAGTTCAGTAGCCAAAAAGACTGACTTAGAACACTTCTCTACTGTCTAGACACAACCAAAAAACTTGGGTATCATTACTGTGCAGATGTTTTATGGCACTGTCCAGAACTAACCTGAACTATCTGGGTTTCGTGTTGGACTTCCCTGGCACGTTAAGAAAAACTCCCAGGTTTGAGTAGGCTCTCTACAAGTCTTGGATGAGGGAGAGGGTAATAAGAAGGATTTTCATTACTAAAATCTCTACTAAAATCTCAGAAAACAAATTCATTCAAGTAACTTGCTGCGCATAGAAAGTAATCTGGGGGTCAATCTCTTCCCCCAGCTTTTACAGTATTGATTTGCTGAGCTTTGGGTGAAAAGCACTTTGATTTGCAACTCTATCCTTGTGAAATGAATGAAGCTGCTTGAGTAAATATAGCTACGGAATGTGCTTGTGAAGAGTACTGTAGACATATGCTTTTGTACGCTATGTTCGCTTCATTCTCACGGTGTAGTATTTGCTTTTTTGTAAGTGCTATAAATAATCTCTGAGTGGACTTTGCAATACTGTATGGATGGGTGAGATTAGATATCTGGAAGGTAGGGATGGGTTCTCATCCAAGTGTGATCACTATGTGATCTTGAGTATGTTACTTTTTGCAGTGCACGTTTCCTCACTGTAAAGATCCTAATCCTTCATACAGCTCTTCTGAGCCTATAATTATTCTAAAATGCAACAAAGATACTGAACTGTAAGACACTAGTCAAGGGAAGGTCGTCGTTACAAGGTGTATATAGGTATGTAATATGATAATTATGCATGGCCAGGAGGCTGTAAGATAGAAGTTTGGAATAATCAAGAAGGCAGGTAGGCAAAACCGAAGCTTTCTTCTCTTCCCTTCCAGTGTGCTAAGTGGTTGACTTGTTTAACAAGAGCAAATATGGAGACTAATACATATATATTTTTAGAGGTAAATTTTCCAATGTATTTATTTAAGTTCTGGGTGGACAGATCTTTGGATACAGAACTCTCAGTTCTACAACTATAAGGACCAGGACCGAAAGAAAGACATAGGTACCAGAAATGGGTACTTGAGTTCAAACTGTGGAATTTTCCACTTAGGTCTCGCCTAACCCAGCAGTACAAAACTTCATTTTTCCTGTTTTTGGAGTGTGACTTTCCCTAACCAGCTCCTCTGCCTGCGCTCAGAACAGCAGCCACAGAGAGGCGTGTTCTCTCCCCAGCTGTTTTCATCTTTGTGGTTTGCAGACCACCTTGCAGACCCCATATGTGGTTCAGAGGAATTAGGCATGGAGTTGGAGGTATGGAGAGCATGGAACATAGCAGGAGCTGGAGAAAATCATTGATGTCTTGCTAGAAATAGGTGTGGAGAACGAGAGATAGGTATTAATGAAGGATCTCACACAGAGCATGAGACCTGGCAATGCTGTTCAGTCTGCCCCAGCATGTATCAGAGCATGAGTTGTCATAGGTCATGATAACAGGAAGGCGTACATACCCCACCTTGTGCAGAAAATCCATCCCTGCTCATGCTGTTGTGCTGCTCACAGTTTTGGAGCCAGGGAGGTCTCTGTTCGAGCCCCCTTTCAGCGGCAGGCTAGCAAAAAGTCAGCTGTGTTTGGCTATTTGAAAGGATGCAGGAGCTTACCCACCAGAGACACTCGCTATTTCTGGATCTGTAGTGAATGAAAACACGTTTTGGGAGTCCTGGTGTGGAGCAGAAGATAAAATGTGAACCCGTCTCTGCTATTTTCTGTTGACTATCTGTCGGCATCTGTCCTGTGTGTTGACTTTAGATAGCTCTCTGCATGCTGTAGCCTGGTAGCTCTAGGGAGAAGAATGCTATGGTGTAAGGTGGAAGGGTTGGATTACTTGGGTTGAATTGCTTTCTGATTGGAAGGCTGTTCTAGAAATCACTGAATATTTTAATCTGGAAAGAGAAGCCGGTCTAAATGTTAAATATTGTAGCTGCCTCTACTCTCACGTGGGTTCCTTTGATGTGGTTAAGGTTATTTGCTTAGGCTGTTTCAAGACAGTAGGTACTTGGGCTGGTATTGTCCTGCTAGCTAGAAGAACTGAAGGCAGTTGATCTGTCTGAGCTAGCAGACTGCTGGAGCCACGGCTGTGTGTAAACCGTTATATAGGGCTGATGCACGGCACTTCGGATACCTCTGTGCAGCAGTGTCAAACCTGGAATGGAAGAATGGAAATTGTACGCTCCAGCCAGCTGGACCGAGGTCTAAAAGAAGGCATTTCCTCTCTCCTAGCTCTAGGATCAGTGCCTTGTAATGGGCTGACTGCAGGGGAAATGGGTAGTTTAAACTTAAACTCTTAAACCACACTTAAACTCACTTTTCTCACTTCTCCCCTCACGTGTGTTTGAGACTCACACTGAAGTGATGGTAGCTGTGAATGTTTTATAGCTACTTGTGAAATGTTGATTAAGTGAACAAACTTTAAGATTAACTCTTCAGTGGCATACCCAGCATGGCTGGGTCCAATACCAATTTAGTAATTAATTCAGTCGTAAACATTGCACAGAATGTTAGTTTGGTTGATGTTTGCACTGCGTGTAGAGGGTGTTATTAGCATACCAGGGCTTCAAGGCAGCGTCCAGAACAGAAGCCTGGGAGTTAGATTTTTCAGGTTTTTGCTTCTGTCTCTGGCTTTGACTCCACTGTAGCACCAGGCAAGTGGGTTTCTGGCTGAAATTTAACAACTTCAGCATGCCAGTAATAGCAGGTATTGTGGCTAAGAGTTTTCTGGAGGATTCCGGATGTTTTCTGGAAAGCAGGAGTGCTCTATGAAAGCCGGCAATCACTGTTGGTATCGCAGAGTTTCATCAGGGCTTGTCTCAGCAAGACTTTGCTCTTTCACATTCAGGCAATATGTTTCCAGTATTAAATGCGCTTTGATACAGTCACCTTGGTTTACTGTTTGTAGGCAGCCTGCACTAGTTCAAGTATTCTGGCAGAAGTGTTCCACCTGTCTTACGTTATGCCCGTTAGTATGTTTTCCACTTGTGTGTATTGTTTTGGTCAGATGTAATTTACTTGAAAACCAGCTTTTTAAAAGTGTGAAGAGCATTCCTTGCAATGTGTGACTGGCTGAAATAAAGCCACTGTGTAAAGATCGTGTTTTCTTAGGTAAAAAATCTTTATGGTATTTGGCAGGTGTAAGCACTGCATTTAAAAAAAAAATTGATATCTAAATGAGATTTAGACCAAGTTGTGCAATGTTAAGAGTTATACTAATTGTAGTTAATTTTCAGCAACTGTATTGAAGTGACTGTTGGCCTACAATAAACCCTGTGTCTATCTTCATACAGAGGAACAGGCTGCAGATAGTGATTTTATCAAGGAAGCCTCCCAGAGAGACAGTGCTGCTGCATTCTTTTCCATTTCACGACATTGCCAGCAATGGGTTTATTCTACAGGATATCAGCTTCCCAGGGATATAATGGAGAGGCTCTTTCCAAGTTTGCTTGGAAATTGCTTTCTCTGTGCTTAATTAAGACTTTTAGCCCTTGCTTTTAATAAATAGTGTATTCACTCCATTAAAAAGTCTCATGTAGCACATTCATTTATGTTTTAATGAAAATGTTCCTTCTTTGTGTTTTTAGGGAGTCCTCAAGATGGCAGCAATGGCAGAATTCAACAACGTCCATTCAGTGACTGAAACACCAGAAGGAGACGATGCTAAACGCAGTTTCCATAACAGAATGTTCTTGGAACCCCAAGAGAAGAAGAGGAGCATGAAGGCTCTGGTGGTTAAGCAAGCAAAGAAAACTTGCAGTTGCACTCCAGCCAAAGTTAAAGACTATATTTTCAGTTTCTTTCCTGTCTTGCAGTGGCTTCCAAAATACAAACTAAGAGAGTACCTGCTGGGAGACATAATGTCTGGTGTGATTGTGGGAGTCTTACTAGTCCCACAGTCAATTGCCTATTCTCTCTTGGCTGGGCAGGAGCCTATTTATGGCCTTTATACATCCTTTTTTGCTAGCATTATTTATTTCATATTTGGAACCTCCCGCCACATCTCAGTTGGTATCTTCGGTGTGATTTGCCTGATGGTGGGACAAGTGGTGGATCGTGAAATACAGAGAGCTGGCTATGACTTAGAGCCAGCCATGCTCAGTGTCCTCCCAGATACAGCAGCATATGTAAACACCACCATTTCGCCTGTGAATCAGACATTGCAGAAGTTGCTCTGTGATAAAAGCTGCTATGCAATTACAGTGGGAGCCACCATGACCTTCATAGCTGGAGTTTATCAGGTAAGAGGAGGTGGACAAACAGGTATTCTGTACAAATAGTTTTAATTCTTTAGGTGATTATCCACATGAACAGGCTGCTGGACTTGCATGTGTCCTCAGTCCACATCCCAGGGGAGCAGACACAGGGAGGACTGGAGTTCTCCAGTTACTATGGTGCAAGAAACTCCTCTGTGTCCTCTCCTTTTTTTTTAATAGCTTTTTGTGCTTCCATTGCTATGCTGCTGGGGACTGTAAGGACCTGCATGTAACTATCTCTAAGTTCTGGCCTGCAGTCTTCAGATAACGGTGTATACAGTCCTGTTGTTCAGCTCAGCAAACTGCTGTGAAAAGGTCCATGTTCCGTTTGGCATGAAGGTTGATGGGGAGGAAGGGACATTTATCAGGTGTGAAGATGCATGGGTAGGGTAGGTATGTATGTAGGTACTTCCCAGGAGTAGAGCACCAAGGATTTGTCCATTAATAATTTGTGGCATTGATAAAAATGAATGACAAGGCAGTTCAAAAATTCATCTCTGCTTATACAGTCTGCATCACAAGAGTTTGCAGGTCATATACATTCTGAATCAGATGCACCGAACTTTACACAGTGCTGTAGCTGTTATGCCATAAGCTATATTTTCATTGCAGGTTGTGAGCTCAAGTGTAAGACAAAGACCAACAAAAAAGCTTTGGGTCCCTGCAAAGTTCACAGAGATTATAAGAACTTGAGAGAGAAATGGCAAAAAGTAGACAGTATTTCAAATGCTTTTTTCCCTAGGTTTCTTTGCCTGCTAGGGGAACTAGGAGTTACAACTGAATCAATGAGCAAACAACAAACACAGGTTCAGAGTACAAAGACCCCCAAAAAAGCCTGCTCTGTTGTTAGAAATGAATTTCATTTAAGTGTGGGGTACCAGGGGCATCTGAATGCTGGAGACTTTTCTCCATGCTCAGACCACGCCTTGTCTTCCAGGGCCATGCACAGTGTTTGTTTTTATCCCACCTCCCTCCAGAGTCCCACAGCTATGACATTTGCAAGATGTGCGTCCTAATCTGTGTGTGGTTGATTCCTTCCAGGTGGCCATGGGTTTTTTTCAAGTGGGCTTTGTCTCAGTGTACCTCTCCGATTCATTGCTGAGTGGATTTGTCACGGGTGCCTCTTTTACCATTCTAACCTCACAAGCCAAGTATCTCCTGGGCCTAGACATTCCACGGAGCAGTGGCATCGGCTCTCTCATAGCCACGTGGATAAACATCTTCAGAAACATACACAAGACCAACGTCTGTGATGTCATCACCAGCTTATTGTGCTTTCTTTTACTTATCCCAACCAAAGAGCTTAATGAACGTTTTAAATCCAAGCTCAAGGCTCCAATACCAGTTGAACTAGTCGTGATTGTGGTAGCTACTGTGGCATCTCACTTTGGGAAGCTGAAAGAGACTTATGGCTCAAGCGTTGCTGGACACATCCCAACTGGGTTTCTGCCACCCCACCCTCCAGACTGGAACCTGATTCCTAATGTGGCTTTGGATGCTATCCCCATAGCTATTATTGGGTTTGCCATCACTGTCTCCCTCTCAGAGATGTTTGCCAAGAAGCATGGTTACTCTGTGAGGGCCAACCAGGAGATGTATGCTATTGGCTTCTGCAACATCATTCCCTCTTTCTTCCATTGCTTCACAACAAGTGCCGCTCTTGCCAAGACTCTTGTCAAAGAGTCCACAGGCTGTAGGACACAAATGTCTGGCATGGTGACTAGTTTAGTAATCCTATTAGTCCTCCTTGTGATTGCACCTTTATTTTATTCCCTTCAGAAATGTGTCCTTGCTGTCATAACCATTGTAAACCTCAGAGGAGCCCTGCGGAAGTTCAAGGACCTGCCAAAAATGTGGCATTTGAGCAGAGTGGACACAGTGATCTGGCTAGTTACTATGGCAGCCTCAGCACTCATTAGTACTGAGATTGGTCTTTTGGTTGGTGTTTGCTTCTCTATGCTTTGTGTCATCTTCCGAACTCAGAGACCAGAGGCACCGCTGCTTGGCTGGGTGGCAGAGTCTGAAACATATGAATCCCTGTCTGCTTACAAGAACTTGCAAACCAAGCCAGGAATTGTGGTGTTCCGTTTTGAAGCACCCCTCTACTACATCAACAAGGAGTGCTTTAAATCTGCCCTGTACAAGCAAACTGGGGTCAACCCAGTCTGGGTGAAGGCAGCAAAGAAAAAGGCAGCAAAAAGAATGCTTAGAGAGAAAGAGGTGGATTCTGATGGCAACCAGACCAGCATCTCCATGGATTTTGTCTCTGAACCTCTGGGGTTTCACACAATAGTGATTGACTGTTGTGCAGTACAGTTTCTGGACACGGCAGGAATACGCACACTCAAAGAGGTCTGCAAGGACTACAGGGAGATAAATGTCCAGGTGCTACTGGCCCAGTGCAATCCTTCGGTCAGGAGTTCCCTGATCCGAGGGGAGTTCTTTAAAGAGGGGGAGGACCACCTTCTCTTCCACAGTGTGCACCAGGCTGTGGACTTTGCATTGGGTGCACAGGAGCACAGTGGGACCAGTGCTTCTAAGAACTAGTTTTGGAAAGGGAGCAACTGGAACAAAGCCTAAGGAAAAAAATGGCCGTGGGTCTGTATGTCTATGCAATAATATGCACTCAGCTAAGAAGAGGCAGGGTTGTATTTAACACACTGGTTACTATGCAGCCTGTCTTGATGCTTTAAATTTGCCTGCTGGGTGTAGTGATTCAATAGGTGGTACTGAATGAAGGCAGATCTTAACTTGATTATGGCCAATCTGTGAATCTAAGAGTTTTCATATGGTTGGTTGTCTTCTCTCTTGAACTTTCCATGTCTCAGTTCCTCTCTTGAGTTTTGATTGCAACTTTGTCTCTATGGATGGGATGGGGTTTTGAAGTAGTGCGGGCATCCTGTCCAGCCAAATAATATGAGGCAACTTGTTTTTTGTCCCTTGTTCTGTCATTGCTTTTCCCTTATATTTTCTAAGGAATGATTGATGGAGGCTGTTTGCCTTGGCCTTTACTGTGGAGTGATCAGTGATTTTGTGATCTCTCTGAATTTGAGATAGATAATAAAGAAAATCTAAACATACATGAAAAGGTCTTAAGGAATAGCTACTAACCATGTATCATCCCCAGGAGCTTTGTCACTGTTGCCTGAGAGCCTAATGTAGCCAGGCAATGGGGGCATGGTTATCTCATTTATACATGGGTCTTTATGTGCCAGGAAAGTTTGCCTCTTTAGCTTGAATTTTTTTGAATTATTTTTATTCTGCAGTGACTGTTTAGAGGTCTGATTCATGCTTATGGTTGGTCATTTGTTTTCCTAATATTTAGGAGCTCTTTAGAATTGTGGACATTAGATATGGAAAATCTCTAATTCTTGAGTTTCAACAGAAAACAGTCCCTTATAGCCAATTTTATGAGCCAGGCAGACAGAATCACAGGCACCAAAAAGAAAAGGGCCAAATAGATTATCCAACATTTGTCCAAATTTGTCCATGTCACAGACTTCATGTGTGAATGCAGGTTTTAGTGACTGTAGACCCTTTACCCATGCTTTGTCATGGACTTTATGTAATGAGGATGGAAAGGCCAAGAAATACAGCCGTTAGAAAAGGACCCGGAGAAATTCTTTGCTGAATGATATTTTGCTGTGTTAGTGTAAATCATAGAATCAGTGTAAAATGTAAATCAGTGTCATCTGAACTTACCACATTTTTTAGGATGTCATAGCAGCATATAGAAATACTGGGGGAGGTGAGGAGTGGCTGTAGCATATATTGAGAAGGAGCACATAACTGACATCCGTGCATTATGTGTTCTAGCACTGGCATCATTAAGGAAACAAGTGTCCAAGTATCAGAGAAAATGCGAAAGCTTCTGCAGTATTCAAAAACCACAAATATTGTTCTTTCTCAGCCTTAAGGTGTGTTTATGCTAGGAGATTAATCCCAAATAGCTAGTGCTGGATTTTTTCTTTTCCGCAGTAAGCCCCTGCATAAACTTGTTTATTCTGAGCTAAGAATCCCTTATGCAGTTTGGATAATTATAATTGCTGAATTGGTATTACCAGAGTGGATTAGCCTAAGCTGTATAAAAGCAGTGAGTGGGGTTAACGCCTATGTAGGAAGCGAGTGCAGGATGGAAATTATGTTTTAATTCCTCACCATACCTGTTTTGTGCTGAGTTCCCATTCAGAGCCCCTGGGTTGGTGTCGAGAGCAAGCTGGCACTCCCACGGCTGGGTGTCAGCTTGGGAAGCCTTGTCCCCCCACCCCAGGAGGTTGTGCCTGGCCTGTCAGCGCAGGGATTTGTGCCTGGCCACTGATGGGCTGGCTGGTAGGGGTGAGCAGTGCAGACCTATGCACGTGCATTCAGCCGATGGCAGTGCCCTGGCCTGAGGGAGGAGTCCCTTTTCAGCAGTTTGTTTATGTTGCCAGAAAGCATCTCTAGAACTTTGAACAAAAGCCTCTATACCATTTTTAAACACTGATTTTTCACTAATATTTTTCAAGAGAGCAAAACAGTGCTAGAAGCAGTGCCCTCTTAAAGCCCTGATGAAAAATTACAGCACAGCAAACAGTAAGCAGTGTACATTGCTATTGCAAATGTTCCTGCATACCCGCAGCTACTTACTCTCACTCCTTCGCCCCTCAGGCCTGGGCAGCTGAGAGGGAGAGGAGGAACGAGCAACCAGACAGGTCAGCCACGGATGGGATAGAAGTAAAGTAGAAAGTGCTCTGGGTGATTCTTTCCTCTTTATGCTCACAAGTCGTCTCTCCCATACTCTTTCCATGCTGCCCAGGTGGACATTTTTTGACCTGTGACCATGCGGAGGTTTGTGTGGCCAAATTCTGACTGAGAAGGGGGAAACAGTAATTATTTATTAAATGATGTTTTTTCAAATCCATTTCTGTCTGTGCCAGGAAGGGAGGAATAGCAATGTTACTTCCAAGAAGTATGTACTTTCCACAGCTAGCAGGATGCGTATTTGTAGCTCCTGGGTATTTGTTTACCTAAAAGCACCATAAAACAGCCATAAATTGATTTTTCAAATAATTAATTTAGATTACAGCTAAAAGATATACTGAAGTGATTTATGCTTGGCTAGAGCACATTGTATTTGGTCTCAGTACTGTTTGTGCAGCCATGACTGGCAATATAGCCTCCAAATTCCATTTCAAGCAAAACACAAGAAACTGTATTAAAATGCAACAGCCAAAAGAACAACTTCCAATGTTCTTATTTAAGATAATGTCCAGAGGTCATGGTATTAATAAGTCTATATTAATGCACACAGCCTTAGTTAAAAGGGAGCAGAGGTAAATGCCATTTGCCAGAGTTCAGTATAATAGGGTCCTTTGGAATTAACTGAAGATTAGAGCTTATCACGACTGGAATTACTTAAAACAGTGGGTTTTCAGCCTTTTTTTTTTTTTTTTTTTTTAGGCCTAGAATAATTTTTTAAGAGACATCAATCTGATTTGAGCCTACTGGCAAGAAGGATGTTTTGCTTGAATATGTTTATGGACCCTTTAAAGTAATCCAATTTCACCTTTAGGAATTGGGGACCAGTGATTGAAAACTGTTGCCCTAAGGAATTTGTTTTGTAAAGGAATTTTGTACATATATAAACGTATGTGTACATATATACACACCTTTTGCTGCTGTGTGATGGATGCAGCAGCTATATATATTCATTTACACTTTTGTGATACTCCTGTCCTGGAAAGAGTTCTTCTGCCTTCTACTGTTCTAAATGAACAGTGGAAAACAGGTATCAGATTTTATAAGGGGAGATCTGCCATACCCACTGCCTTCCAGGCCTTCTCTTATCCCCGCCTCACAGCTTAATTTGAAATCTATAGGAAGAGGGGGTCTTGGAATGATTGTTTCTGGGTTTATGCATCTGTCCAGAACAGGAATGTTCATCCCAGGTGCAACCTTCAGAACTGCAGGCCAGACTGGAGATGGTATAAATCAGTTGTTCTCTATTCCCAACTGTACTAATTGGCAATTATCAGTCTAAATGAAGAATTAAGAGATCATTAGCACGTTCATTAATGACAACAACACAGCATCATGGAAATTAGCACTCACAGTCTCAGCTACACTAAAGACTCCTAGAAATGTCTTCAGTACTAGCCTCCTGTTAAATGTCAGGCTCTTTTTTTCACATTTATTGCTGCTATAGATAGTACTGTCAGCTTCTCCTAATGTGGCAGCTGCACTAACAAATGTTTCACTTCTGTGAATGCTTTGACACAGAAACAATTTTCAGTCCACTTCATAAAACAGGGAAAGGTGCTGCAGTGGGGCACATGGAGCTTGTTTTTGGATTTATAATGACTTTGCCAACCTTAGTCTTGTGCGTTTTAGTGATCCTGGTTTCCTTGTAAGCCATTGCAGCTCCATCTGCTCCTCTGCAATTCGCTGCAAGACCCACCTCCACCTTCTTGACACTCCTTGCTGTGTTTTGCTGTAAGACATTGCATATGATTGACTGCAAATAGAAGAATCGTTGCCTTTATGCACGTTGCTATTATGTGTGACCTGCTATTAAAATTTTCCTTTGAGACCTTTTGATAAGGCTAAAGCTCCTGAACAGAGTGTGAAACAGCCCCAAAACCCCACTGGTCCTCTGGGGCTAGGAGAAGGGGGTCTGTGGGCAGCTGGCAGGGAGCACCACTGTACGTGTCCCCCCCATGAGCACGCTGGAGCCTTAGCCTGGTGTGGGGTTGTGTGAGGGTTTGTATAGCTGCAGGAGCAGCGGTGCCACTCAGGAATGACAGATTAACCTGGAGGGGTCTTTATTATGAGGTTACCACGATGCTGTGTTGCACAGCCATGTGCCTTTCTCCATAATGAGTGTAATAATACAGGATCTAGTTCCTGCTCAGTGCTGCTGCATGAGTCACTGTTCTGGAGCTACATGTGTAAGGGATTTCTGTTTTCATGCTTATTTATTTTTATCTAATTTTAATCTAAGTCTGCACATGGCTCTCCCAGGCAGCAGAGCTTCCATAATTGCTACCCTCCTTCCCTGTTGGGCTGCAGTGGTGAGGTCTCTGGAGGTACTCTCTCTTGGGAAAAACACAGCAGTTCCTTTGTCTCCACTGGCTTCTGCTGGCTTGTGCCAAGAGACATTAAAATCCACTGCTGATGGGTCTGAAGTGAAGAGGTGAGGTATTGCAGGCAGGAAAGCATCCAGGCTGCTGCAGCAGGGTTTTAAGCCGGTCAATGCCCAACTGTTTCCCAGAGCCTTGTGCTGAGGTCAGCTGTGAACGCTGCCTGGGCTGGGTCCTAGATCCAGGCTTACCTGGTGGAGTCCAGTCTTTTTGTGGCCAATCCTCCCTTGAGAGGACCAGCAACACTGTGCATCTCCCTGGGTCCTCTCACCCAAGGTCTGTGCTCATTCCCTGTTCGCCACCACTCTTAGCTACCTGTTACCATCTCCAGTGCTGCTGGTGCAAAGAGCTTTTAAGCAGGTTGAAGTCGCATCACTTGCATCTCTCCATTCCAGAAATGGTGCAGGAACACCTGTGCTGGCCCTGCAGCCAGGCACATGGGCAGATGCAGGGCTCACCTGGGCTCAGCACTGACCTTAACCCCCCTGTCCTCCAGTGCAGTGAAGAGCACAACTGGGCTGTAGGAGACCACTGGTCTGGAAGAAGGTCATAGAAACCGGAACAAGAGGAAACCCTTTGAGTTGAGGGTGAAACTCTTCAGGCAAATAGTTTGTTTCAGGGCATTAACTTCTGTTGTGACTTTTTGTGTGCTTTGGAAAGGTGATTAAATGATTGAGGTGATTTACATTTTTAAAAATTTTTTTACCAACATAGCTAAGGTAATGAAGCTATGACACAGATAGCAGTCATCTACTGCTAATGCCATACAAGGTGCTTTGTATCTGTGTAGCTTATTTTGCTCTGAGTCTCAGCATAGGATAGCCTTGTGATACTTCAGTATTGGTGTAACTGCCCGCACTAGAAGGGCTTTGTGCTTCTACTATGCTGGCATAGATAAAAGGAGCAATGTCTTTAGTGCAGTGTTGGCACTGCGAATGACCTTGCTAAGTTCCAAGAATTACTTGCACTTGGTTATCGTGTTTGTAAGCCTTTGTAGGATCAGCTGCTCATGTGAAAAACTACTTGATCTTTACTAGTTCAATCAAATTCCACCTGAAGTGGAAATAATTAAGTCTTGCAGTTTCTTTTGAGATTATTACAATGCTAGAAGTGAGGCCTCTGGTTAGGTAAAATGGCAAATATTTTTTATATGTATATTTAGTTCATAATGTAATTAGTACCTTTCTATTTTATTTTCTAGAGATGATATAAGCTAAGGCATATTGCTGTTTCTCTCGTGCAAATACATAAAATACTACAGCGTTGGATGGAGAATCAAATCTCCTTTGAGCAAATTTACTGCCAAAAATATGTGAATTCCAGCTCCCTCTAGCTCTGAAAGCACTTAACTCTTAGTCTGGCTCCCAGATGATCTCAGGATTCCACAGGAAGATAAGAAATGAAACATTTTCCTGGACTTGAGTCCAAGTTTTTTATGTCTAATTTTTGACTTAAGGAAGTAAATTTTGTGTATATTTGAAATGCAGCTGAAACAGTTAAAGAGAGGTAAAGCCTCGCTTTTTCTGGTAAGCACATGGTGCTTTGGGTTCATCAGCCTCTTGAGTCCCTGACCATCATCTCTGTACCTTGGTATGTTCTGGGGTATGATTTTTGAATTATTTTAAATTCAGAATAATTTTAAATATTTGACATAATGTTTTGCAGAATAAACAAAATGGCAGATTCTGCCTGGAGTAGCTTTTTCAAGTTGGAGAATCAGTTTAAGCAAACAGGACCTCAGGAATGGAATAGATCACATGGGTTGGCTGACCTAACCAGTTTACAAAATAGTGTATTTGAATAAAATGTGGAAAAGATGTATAGCATGTATAAAAGATCACCTTACTTTTTACTGTGACTTATCTGTGCAGTAAAAGTAAGGTATCATGTTTCTCCCAGTTCGGTGGCAGAATCCAGGGTGCTGGGGGAGCAGTCTTGCTCTGTGGCATCAGTCCGTGCTGGATGGCATGGGCCTTGCCTTGCGCCCAGCATGGGAGAGCTGTCGCCATCAGCTCCTCCTCGAGTGCTGTGCTCACTGACCAAACATTTGTCATCAAAGCTGTATTTTGTCAGCCTTCTTACATCCTACCGTCAGCTATGGGATATAGCCTCTGCGTGTTGTTGACACTTCTTTACACTGTCTCTGTCTGTTAGATCTGTATCGATTGTCATTTTAAATGCTAATGTGCCTTGTCGTTGTAGACTATTTGTTAGTACAAGAATTTTCTATCAAATGTGGAAAAATCTTTGGGATTTCTTTATCACCATTAAAAGATTATATTTATATTTTTTTCTGTTGTTGGACATATGCTTTATACCTTAGAAGATACTGCAGCTGTAAGTTTTAAAAAGAAAAGCCACATGTGTTTGAGCAGTGAGTTCCCAGTCCTGTTTTTCCTGACAGTTGTGCCTGATCCCTGTCGTAAAGCGCCGTCTACACGCAGCTGTGTGCGCTGTTCTCCCACACCGCGTGGGGTGCGCGCGTCGGCAGGCACGGGAGTTTCCTGACTGACGTTACGTGGCCAGCAGCTTCACCTCGTCCTGACTTCGGTGCTCTGCGCAACCAGGCTGCAGTTTGTCTCGTGGATAATAACAAGTAACGAGCAATGTGATGACAATGATGTGGCGTGTGCCGGTGAGCAGCACCCTCCTGTGGGCCAGGTCCATATTCCTAAGATGCAAGAAGTGACAGATTTGGTCAGGTTTGGTACTACTTGTACTCTACAATATCTGTAGTTATAGCACATGGTATTACGTATTCAGCCTTACAAAACTGCTGCCATGTATTTCAGTGTTATTTGACATAGCAGGTTATATGACTTGGTCAGGTTGTGGCCAGTAAGAGCCAGAGCAAAAATTAAAGCAGCTCTGGGTGCAGCTCTGGGCAGTTGTTGCGAGCATTACCTGTGCATACACGTCCTTCAGTTACGCAAAAGATTTTATTGATCCAGCATAGCTCAGCTTTTACCTGAGGATGCCTTTTACCTTAGGAGACCTCAGTGCACATGCTGTAATTTTTGTGTTGGTGCCAACAGAGTGGTAGGAGCACTCAATTATGGAGAATGCCAGCAGGAGCTTTCTGCTGTCTTGAAAAGCATAGGACAGACATTGCCTTCAGTAGAGTGACTCTGATTCCTGCCGATACAGAGCTGAGATAACAGGCTTCAATCAGCAGCACCCTTTACCCGTGCTACTCAAGGCTCTACCTTACCTGCAGACAACTAATTCTCACCATATATGCTCCTGTACTAGGTTGGACCCCCCCAGCCCTGTCTCCTGGGTCACAGCCTGGTGGAGGCTGCTTGGGAAAGGTGTACCAGGGGTCCAGCCCATGCAGAGCCCTCCCAGCACCTGGTAAGCAGCAGGCTAGAAACTTCCTGAGCGCTTATACTTTTGTTACAGCTTTTGCAGCACTTCTCTGTGAAGCTTTCTAACCCCTTTTTCTCAAACCCGTTGACTCCCACCACACCCTGTTGTGTGAAAAAGCTTCTCCTCTTTAAAATCTGCTAGCAGAGCCAATCTTGTCGTATAGCAGGTAGTTGATGTGCTGCAGTTTCTGGGCTCCTGACTTATCTGCTGGAGCATCTTGCTGTCCTGTGACGTTGAGATGTGACTTCTGTAGGGTCCCTCTCCACTGCCTTGGTGCACGATGGTGTGGGATGGCTGCTGGCAGAGCTCGGGAGCCAGCCACAGAGCTCTGCCCGACACGGTGCCTGCTGTGCTGCGGTGGGGGCAAGTTGTGCTAACTGCAAATAGGTGACCCAGTGCACCAGCTGAACAGCTACAGGGGGACGCGGCATCCCACCAGCCTGGCCTCAGTGCTCTGGAGGGCCTGTAGGCAGCACACACGGGTCAGGCCTGATAGCCTGGGCTGAATGCCAATTCGGTATGAAACAGAAATGTGTCTTCCCATTTCTATTCCACTGTGTTCATCTGTAATCAATTTAATCTGCTTACAGAGCCATTATAGCATTTTCAGTTATTAGCTTGATAATTTGGAAAAGGGTCAAAAGCACCGGACATTTATCATGAAGGGAAATACATGAAAACAGCAACAAAGTGCTGCAAGAGTTGGCAAGGAATTATTTTCACTCTCCTTGTATAAATGGGGAATGCTCCACAAATCCTCCAGCTGATGTGCTTGGAAGCGCGCTTTTTTTTTTTTTTTTTTTCTCCATCTTTTAGGAGCGGGCATCAGTGCTGGGGGAAGGATTTGGCGTTAGCAGGGTGGGCTCAGCGTGCGGGGTCCTCGATATCTGGACAGTTGATGTATGGTGTATGACCTCTGCAGCCAAGGATGCTCTTCCACGTCCTTTTAGGTCTGCTACCTCTGCACCGAGCCTCTTTCCAGGACATATGCTCCATCTTGCATCTTTCAAAACACAGTGAAAAACATTCCTTGTGTGTCTGTTTGCATGGTTAACTGCTGGGAGCGACCAGTAGCTTAAATAGATGCTCCTTATAATTTTTTTATTATTTATATATATTTTTATACATTATTTATTTGTAGGTTGGTCCCTCTTAAGCTTCAGAGTGGTGTGACTGCATTACCATGTGCAGTCACAGGGTGAGCAACACTTTTGGTCTCATAGTGTTTATGTCTGGAGAGAACTTTTATCTTTGCCTTGCATGCTCTGCTGTGACTCCTGCGCGTTAGCACAAACTGCCCTGCAAAATAACAGGCAGCTGCAAAAACTCTCTTATTTTCTGGGATGACCTAGTGTACTACTTCCACATTCTCTGGTGTTATCTCTTGCAGAAATGTCAATAATTGCTTTCCAAGAAACCATAGGAGAGGTTCTGTGCAGATTTTTTGTCTTCGGATGCTTTTGTTGCATTTTGCCGTAATTCAGCAGTGGGACCAATACTGGGCTCATCTGCTTTTCCTTGTTTTTCCCTTAAAAAAAGATGATGTTTTGCAGATGTCTACATATTGAAAATTCATTTCAAAGTGGAAGTGAACCAGCAGCAGCCATCCAAAAAGACTGTCAAGTCCCAAATCTGAAGGGAAGGAAAAGGATCTCTCTTAGATACCTGGCACCATTACCTGAGTCACTTGCCTTTTTGGCTTATAAAGTTGCATGTGCTCTAACTGCGGAGCCGTGGACTAAGCCAGGCTGGCCCATTTATGGAGCTAAGACATGTGGGTTGCTTCTTGAAAGGCTTCTAGAAGCCAAATAGTTGTAAGTGTATTTACAAGCCTTAAAGCAAGTGAAAAATCCTTGTGCAGCGCAGTTAGCTCTGTTCTGAAGAAAATTGGAGATGCCAGCTTGTCCCGTTAAACAGAAGCGATGCATTGACACAGCAGCAGAGACTTGAATTTGCCACACTTACCCACTGCAAAATGCCTGGGTAACAATTGTGGACCCAGACAATTTTTTTTTTTTTTTTTTTTTTTTTTCCTACTTTAGGGTAGAAAACCAAAATAGCCCACTCCTGCTTTTTCCTTGTACCTGGAGCCTGGGTTTTCACTGTTGTTTCTAGCTGGGTGCAATGGCTGTTGCATAGATGGATGTTACATTGCTCACATACCATGCCATAAATGAAAAATTTGGATTTCATGCTTTCTGCTTGTCTTAAAAACAGAGGGTGCCATGTAACTGGCAGGCAATGTCCTGTTTGCACTTGCATAGTTCAAGCTGATACCATTTGTCCAACCCAGCCTTGCCCGGAATGGAGCTGGGCAGTTAAGTGAATTTATAGTGGCAATACAGAACAACCCTTGAAGATGCATTTGAAAACAAACAGTTTCAGCAGTTAGCTGGAGTGACCTTGCATTTGGAAGGCAGCACAGCCCCAGCCAGCTCAAGGTCACAGGAAGTTCTGTTGTGGGTTTCTTTTTTTAAGCTGTCTGCTATACATTTTCTAGAGCAAATGTGTAATGTTTGCAGTTTTCGCCCTTGCCTCACCTCCTACAGTAGAAGTGATTTCAGCCACGTACACAGTGTTCAGCGTAACCAAGTATGTTCTTACATCCTCAGGACGGAGAACATAAAACAGCCTTTCCTCAGTGCCCACAGCCTGCGTTTGCAGCAGAGAGGACAGAAGCTGCCCTAGCATGAAGGTTTGCCATTTCAAAGTGGTCAGCGCAGAGAACCAAAGGCATGGGGAAGCCAGCTGGGACAAAGAGCTTAAGAATGTAATTGCAGGGGAAAATGCGGAATATTTAAAAGTTTAGCATACAAAAGGAATAGGGAATTTGCACACAAGCTGGCGGTGTGTGTGTGTGTGTGTGTGTGTGGTGTGTGGAACTTGTAGGGAAGGATGGCGGGGGAGGCATGGAGACAGTAGGAATAGAAAAAAAGAACTGTTCACCAAAACCTATGCTGTGGAGAGGTAGAAGAGTGTGGCTATATTAAGGCTTACCAAGCTATATCAGGTGGTAAAAGAAATCATAACAAACCAAAAGAGTTCCAGAATATATAAGCGAAGATGGAAGTTGGGAGGAAAAGCAGCAGCAGGTGGAGGTTGAAGGTAGCCTGGATACTGTCACAAATTGAAAAAGAGCTTTGTCTCATTTTCATGGTGGACAGATCAGAGATCCAGAGGTGGAAAGGAATGCTTCCTAAATAAGATGAAAACCCAAGGATGGATGTGCTCAGACGTATTTCATCCCAGCAAACAAGCTGACTTAAAAGACCAGCCTGGACAGTTCTTCAATGGCTGAATTGCAAGATGAAGGAATCATACAGAAAATGGAAATTTGGGTCATTTGCTAAGGAAGAAGATGGAAAAGTAAAATGAGTGAGTAGAGACAACATCAGACAGGCCAAGGCACAAAATAAGCTGTAACTAGGAAGGATTATAAAGCATGTGAAGGGATCATCTTTTAAGGATAGGAGGAATGACAAGGCTGAAGAAAGATATGTCCATGACTGAAAGAAGGGGAAGGGAAAGGGGAGCTATCACCAGGTGTACCTGAAAATACATGAGCTGTGGAGGAATGGTAGAGAATAAAGAAATCATATAAATAGATAAATACATTGAGCAGCTGTCTCCCCTACCATATGCTCTTGTTTTTACTGCTGCCAGAGAGCACTGATGTTTCTTATTTATTTACTTCTAATTACTGAGATACAGACTTCCACTGATGAGATAAATGTAGTTCAGGATGCTGATCTCCCCCTTCTCTTCCCTCAGGGTGTCTCCCCAGGATCTAAATCAAAGCCTTGTGAAAATGTCATCTCTCCATACCCCACATCATCTCTCCAAATGCTGTGGGCTCTCAGCCCCCTCTGCAAGTCCAGAATGCAGTTGGTGTCAGGAGCAGAGGCAGGGGCCAAGCTGCCTGACTGCCAGGTATTTGTCCTGCTCCATGCAGCAATGGCACATCCAGCAAAATCTTGGAGACTAGGTCAATGGGAAAGAGATGGAAAAGAAAGAATGGTGAATGAGGTGAGCAGGAGCGTGTGCTGATAGGTCTGATGTAGGTTGCTGGCAGGATCACAAGGGCAGAACAGTTGCAGCTGATATTTATGAGGCTGCTGTTTCAATTCAGGATGATGAGACATCACCTTTTTTCCTGGCCACTAATGCAGTTGTTCACCTTTGCCTACAAAAGAAATGCAACCCTGTGCTTTACCTAATTGTGCTTACTTCTGCAAAGCAAAATCCCTTGTTTATTCATGCTAAAAAAATCTGTGCTGGACTCTAAAAGGCCTGCGTACAATGTGGGTTGTGTGGATTTGACGCATACTGAGTTCTTCTGTCTACTTAGGAATCGCCTGTGTCATCGCGCCGTTGCTGTCCATGCAGCCCCGTGTTTTACAAAGCCCCAGTGACGCCCGGTGCTGCTGGATCTGTGGAAGCGGTGAGGACAGCGCGGCCAGCGGAGGTGGAGGCGTGCGGGCAGCCGCCGGGCAAGTGGCTGGGCACTGGTGGCAGCATGCTGGTGGAAAAGCTACCGGTAAAGAAAAGTCGTTCTGGAACAAGTTTTGCTTTTTGATTGTTTTTGGAACAAAAGCTTGTCCAGACTAGATGAAAACCTGAGCAGAGGAACCTGGCAGGACTTGGGCAACGATGCGCTCTCAGTTCAGGGAAGAGCAGAGCAATAGCATACGCAGGAAGATTTCTTTGCATCGTTTCCCTTGTTTAGCAAACACCCCTCCAGATACCGGCAATACTGTTAACTGGAAGGAGCACTTCTCTAAACCCCTTCAATCATTCTTAATGGCCAGAACAAGTTTTCACCAAAAACATGCTCCCAGAATGATGTTTGTTTTCAAAATACAGCTCTTGCTGGCTGCACTGTCTTCATCAGCTGGAGCGAGATAAAAGGGCTGATCGCTTGGCTGAGTAACTCAGCTCTTTTCTTGAGGGAAGCGGCACATGGTCCAGAAGAAAGGCAAAGCAAACAGGTTTGCAGTCGTTAGCATTGTGCTTCCTCTGCTCAGCGTGCGCTGCGAGGTGAGGAGACAGGTCTGCCTGCTGGGGAGAAGCTCCAGGTAGTGAGAAAACACCCAGTGTATCTCCCTGCAGCCAGAGGTAAGAGATTTGGGTTGGGACTAGTGATACGAAATGAACCCGTGGGGCAGGGGCATGGGATTTCTCATCATCCCGGTTTGATTTCTGAACTGCAGCCACTCTAGGTCTCCTCTCAGGACAATTTTTCTCTGTGTGTAATGTTCAGTTTTGACAAAAAAGGTTTGTTTTGTTGCAGCTGCATTTTGACTAAAAAACTGGGAGTAGTTCTGGAAAGTGAGTATGTTACTTAACAGTAGGATGCTTTCATTCTGCAGATAGGAGCCCCCATGATGGGCCTGTCTGATGCAACCCAGCAGTGCAATTGAAAATTTTGAAATGTTAAAGGAAAAATGATTTTGCAATTTACCTACCTCACCCACGTGTTACATTCCTAAAGCATCACTTGGAATATCTCAGTGTTGTCAAAATAGTTTTTGCTTAAGTGGAAGCATCATCAAGAAATGCAGGATTCCTGAAGAAGTTTCAGTGACATAATATTGTCTGATCTTACCCCGTCCTGCAGCTCTGTTTCAGAACGATGGGTGTGTTAGGAAGGGGCACAGGGATCTGTAGCTCTGTCCCTGATGTGGGCATCTGTGCCACTGTGAATGCAATATAAACCGTGGTTGCAGGGTTGTGGTTGATGAGGTCCGTAACTGAAAACAAACAAATCAACCTGCATCATGGAAAAGTGCTTTTCTGTTTAATTTGTCTGAGGTTATCTTCCTTTATTTATTTATCCATGCAAACTGCACGAGCCCTGGAGCTAAGTAAAGCACATTTTGTATGTGACTGCAACACTTCATGGCTGCCTGCTCTCCTGCCTTAGCTCTCCTGGTGCAATGGAGGACACATCAAGCCAGAAGTCATACCCCAGATTAACTACTGCAGAGTCCTCTGCCTCATGCTGAATGCTCAGCAGACAGAACAGCCAGAGCTGTTAGAGTGGAAGCAAACTGACAGAAATTGCCAGCCTCCTCTTCCAGGCCTTCTCATCGACACTAAAGGTATGGCTGGCTTGCTTTTCAGATCCTGCTGGGGGTTTTACAGCTGGGCTTTGTGGCTGTCTACCTGTCAGAACCTCTGCTCAGTGGCTTTGTGACTGGCTCCAGCCTCACCATCATCACCTCCCAAATGAAGTATCTCCTGGGACTGAAAATCCCTCGCCACGAAGGGGTGGGGTTCTTCATCTTGACGTGGGTTGACCTTTTCAGATACATCCAGAACACCAACATCTGTGACCTGGTCACCAGCCTGATTGCTTTGGCCATCATAATGCCTGTCAAAGAGATCAATGACCGGTATAAGGAGAAGATGAAGGCCCTGTTCCCCGTAGAGCTGCTGGTGGTCATTGTAGCCACAGTAATATCTTACTACTTTAACCTCAAAGAGTGATACAAGTCTGCTGTTTGTAGGGATATCCCCACTGGTTTCAGGAAATCCACTCTACCAGACATAAACCTGTTTTCCAGCCTGGCAGTTGATGCTCTGCCCATTGCTGTTATTGGCTTTGCCATGACTGTTTCCCTGGCAGAAGTCTTTGGCAAAAAGCATGGCTACACTGTCCGTGCTAACCAAGAGATGATTGCCATTGGCATGTGCAACCTCATCCCTTCTTTCTTCTACTGCTTTGCCAGCTCTGCAGCCCTGACCAAGACTCTGCTGAAGGAGTCCACGGGGACCCAGACCCAGGTCTCTGGCCTGGTCACCTCCTTGGTGCTGCTGCTAGTGCTGCTGTGGATCGCTCCCCTCTTCTACTCACTGCAGACCTCCATTCTGGGGGTGGTCACCATTGTCAACCTGCGGGGGGGCCTGAGGAGGTTCCGTGACACCCCCCGCATGTGGCAGCTCAGCAAGCTGGACACGGTGGTGTGGTGGGCAACCATGCTGTCCTCCACGCTGATCACCACAGAGATTGGGCTCCTCGTGGGTGTCTGCTTCGCTCTGCTCTGTATCATCTTCCGCACGCAGAGGCCCAGGTCCACGCTCCTGGGCAAGGTCAGTGACACGGAAATCTATGAGGACCAGTCCACTTACAAGCAGCTCAGCAGTATTGCCAACATCAAAATCTTCCGCTTTGAGTCTTTCCTCTACTATGCCAACAAGGACTATTTCAAGGCTGTTCTTTACCAGAAAACTGGGGTAAATCCTATCCTGCTGGCTGCTAAGCACCAAAGGGTGGAGGCCCAGGAAAAGCCTCCAGCAGATGCCTGTCCTCCCTCCTTAGATATGCACACCTTAATCCTTGACTGTGGGGCAATGCAGTTTATAGATACTGTGGGTCTCTCTGCACTAAAGGAGACACATCATGACTATAAGGAGGTTGGCATCCAGGTGCTCTTGGCTAACTGCAACCCGTCAATCCGCCACCGGCTCCGGGAGGGAGGCTGGGCTGGCGAGACAGACAGTGGAGGTCAGCTGGCTTTCCACAGTGTCCATGATGCCGTGCAGTTTGCTGAACGGTGGTACCATGTGCAGCAGGAGGAGAGCAAGGAAAAGAAGGATACTTTCCTGGACACTGAAGACTCGAACTTCTAGTCGTCTTTGTAGACAGACCTGTGTGTGAGGAACGATTTCTAATGGGGATGGGCTTGGTATGTACTTGAGAGCATTTTTAGTCTTCGTGCAATCAGAGCCTGCAAAAAAGACTGAGCTGTCAGCAGCAGGCATGGGGCAAAAGAATCGGGGAAGGTGTGGATTTCAGGAGAGATTGCCAACAGGTAAATAACCCTAGAGGCATTTCATTGGTGTTGGAGGGGCCTGGGGGCAGTGAGGGGTACCACTGCGCTGCACTGGCGGTCACAGGAGGAGGCTTTGCAGGGGGTTATCCCCAGAGGTCTGTGAGTGACCCAACCTTTATGCCCAAAAAGCCCATTCCCTGTGGCACCCTGGCATGAACCACCACCTTTTTGGGGAGAGGAAGGGTTGAGTTGGGACACTAAGGCAAAGGAGAGAGGAGCTGTAGGCAAGGTGTACCATCTGCTCCTCCAAGGAGCCCTGGCAATGCTTCCCATCTCTCCAGGGGAGGCACAGCCCCGGCCTCCAAGGCCAGGCATGAAGGTCAGCAGCCCCCTGTGCTGTATCTCTTGGCTGTGCAGCTCAAGGCGTGCACCCCAGACAGGAATGGGGCTGCAGCCAGCTCGGACCCACTGGGAAGGTTCACAACTGGAACTGGAGCTTGTTACACGGAGTTCCCTTCTGTGTGCAAGTCCAGCGTCCATATACTGGCCCAACACAGAGTAACTAGGGCAAGAGAGTCTGCCAGCACCCTCTCTTGTGGTGCAGTCCCTTGAAAATTGGATTGTGGAGAAATGCACCCCCCGAGGCATCTTTGGGTGCCAGACACTCACCCGCCTCCTGAGGCGTGCATGGCCTGATTGCACCAGGGACGAGAACCACCAATCCTACTCACTAATGTACGTTCATCTTTTGCCACTTTTACTTTGGGCTGCCCTTCTCTTCCCCCACAGCCACTCTGAGTCAATGCAGGAAATGGATTGCAGAAGCTCATTTATTTTCCCAAACACCCTACGGCATGGAGTTTTACAGCCCCTCAACAGCCGCAAAACAACAGCAACAAACCCAGCAACAGCAAAGCGCTTCCTTTAAAAACAAACTAAGAAGTTTCAGGAACTGCTGGGAGTTTGTTCAGCTGACAGTTCGTGCTCAGTCTGCTGCCGGGGAGGAGAGGCGCTTTCCCCTGCTGTTAGTTACAGACCATGGTTCGTGTGACTTCCATAGCTGAAATTACACGTTTTCTCCCCAGAAAAGGTATCCGAGATCAGCAGCTGCTCTTCATAAACTGTAAATCAGGAATACCTGTGCCACAGCTTGCGACAGCCACAGTTGTCCCAGTGTTTGGCAGGGTCTGTGCTACCTTCTACATGCAGGGCCAGATCCTGACTGCAGCTGGAGACCCAGTGCCGCCACTGGCAGCAGCGGGGCTGGGCTGCCTCCTGCCTGCAGCACTCCAGAGGCGTGCGGCCAGAGGGAGCCTCAGCTCTGAAGTGGACACGGGGACCTCTCCTTTCTGCTGGGCTGGGACAGGCAGCATCCTGCCGGCTCTGCATCCCAGGGGTGAGTCCTTGCTCTGAGCTATGAGGGCTCTGCAGCATTGCCAAGTACAAGAATAGTTTTTCTTCCGTGAACTCCGTCTGTAAAAACACCTTCTAAGTTGCATATTTAATACATGACTATTCCCCTGGCCTCATCCAAGACACACAGCACCAAAGATATCCTGCTGAAGGGAACTCTAGCTTTGGCAGCCACGCAGGAGCCCGGGGACAGGTATAAATAAAGTGCATGGAAAAGGAATCCTACTGGCTCTGCTCAGGAAAATGTCTTGTGGTCAAAAACTATTTCAAATGGATTAAAGATGCCCAGGTGCTTGCAGGTCCTTGGAGCAAGGCTGTCAGTGTCAGATGAAGCTAAACTGGCTGCAGAGGCTGGTAGGAGCCTTGCAGGGCTGGGGGGACTGGCATGCTTGGCGCGCCCTGGATGCAGGTGGGAGCGGGGGTGCAGCTCGTGGGAGCTGCAGTGCCTCTCCCTGGAGGGTCCTTGCAGGCCACCGCAGCATGAGGCAACCCCTCGGGGAGGTTCCATCAGCCATGAGTAATGGGGCAGTTTTGTGTCTGAACAGCAAGTCAGGAGGGAAGAAAAGTCTTGTTACCTGCAAGGATTATGACCTTCCTTCCCCTTTGGAATAGCACTGCCATATTTTTCTTTACAAGACTGTTTATGGAGAAAATTAAATTGTTTTAGTTAGACTTTAGATGCATTTATGATCTCAGTGGGGTCATAAAGCCACAGCAGGAAATAAAGCTGGTGCTGATAACTCCTGGGCCCAGCCTGGTGTGAGATAGTGTGGGTGAGATTACCATCAACGCAGCGGTTCCCCCAGCCCTCTGCAATGGGAAATGGCTGTTTACGTAAGTGGCTTCTGCTCAGAGCTGGGAGAGCTGTGAAAATGCCAAAGAGATACCAGGCAGTTTTTATGGGATGCCTTCCCTTGGAAAGGAGAACTGAGGAGGCAGCCTCGCTTCTTCTCCTCTCCAGCGGGAGCAGCTGGGATCTCGCTGGCAGGCCTTGCACAGGCTGCTTGCCCAGATCTCCCAGCCTGTCAGCTCCAGCATCGCCTTCCAGCCCACAAGTCGAAACGTCCCAGTGACCCAGCGTTCCTCTGTCCCCCACAGCTTGCCAAGGTAGCTCAAGGATAACTCCTATTTTCATATCAGTTCCTCTGAAGAGGCGCCGAGTTATAAATGACATGGAGGAGAGTTGAGGAAGGACAAGTGACAGAGTCCAAGGTCAGCTTATAATCAGTGTCATGGGAGATCAGGCTGGCCTCTCACCACCTACATCTCCTGGTGGAGGCAGATGTGAGCAGGAAGGGACCACAACAACTGTGGCCCAATTCCCGGTGACGAAAGGCTCCTGATGAGGGCACAGGGCACTCATCTGCCCCCAGCACCCCCCTGCAACAGCCAAGTCCCCCCCATTTGCCAAAGGGCCCCAGCATCCCAGCTGGGGGCTGACCCACTGCATCTCCCACACAAGAGGAGCTGCTGCTGCTGCTGCGTCCCGCTGCAGACAGGCTGCACCCCAGGGCATCTCGCGTGCCTGTCCCCTAAAGCCTCACTGGGGGCCGAGGAAATGCCATGCAGCTGAAAGCAAATGTTATCCCTCCTGGTAAGCAGCTCACCTGTTATTCTCCTTTTCTCTCTCTCTCCCCCCTGCCTTGCTGTGGATCTATAAATACTCCAGGAGTGTAATAAATAGAGGATTGCTGCTAAGGCTTTGTCAGCTGCAGTTGGAGCTGACTGTGCAACTGTTAATTATGCCTCAGCAGCAGCCGGACAGGTTTAAATCCTTGTGATGCTTTGAAATGCTCCCTCTGGGGAAGTTTAAGGAATAAAGGTTGTCGTGGCTGATGGCTGTTTGCTTCCCCTTCTAGAAAGCGTACGAGACACTGATTGCTGCATGGAGGGCTGTTCTTGCTCCTGCTGCCTGTTCCTGGAAACACACGCTCTGTGTAATGGCAAGAATTTGCTTCTGCAGATCTATAACTGCAATAAAGCAGTTAGCGTGCTGCCAGCACGTGCATAGAGTTTACCCATGTAAGCTTTCCCTAGCAGGCAAAACGGAGTTGGAAAGGGAAAGCAGTGAGCATGGTGATGGCACTGGGTTTTCTGGGAAAAAAGTAAAGGTTAGGGCCAGCATTAGTGCCTCACTGGCGATGGCCTGGTGATGAAGGAATCAGCAGACAGTGGCTTGGGCTGACGTAGTCCAGCTGTGGGTGAAAAGCTCCTGAGGGGCTCAGCACAGTGCAGGGACTCTGCTGGGCCCCCTTCTCCCCTGCCTCCCTGGGAGCTTGCCAGGCTGAGCTGTGCGCGTGTCTGTGTCTTCATCTGCGAGCTTGCTGCTCTGGGTTGCTTTATGGATTTGCTGTGCCCTATTTCTACTTGTGTTTCTCGGAAGAAAGGCTTTGCTCTGACACATTCATGGCAGCTTCCAAATTCTTCCATTGAGTGAGGGGCATGCACCCCCTCAGCTTAAATTCTAGTCTAAAACATTCAAAGTCTTGCGATAGCCACATCAGAAACCCTTCCTAAGCCACTGGATAAAAATCCCTTCCTTTTTCTGCCGCTCACCCCTACCCTCTACTATAGAGTGCACTGGGTGCTGTGTAGGTGCCCCCTGTAGAGGTATCATCATGGATGATGCCTTGGCAATATGAAAAAAAAAATCCAAGCTGCAAACATCAGATAGTGATTGCAGGCAAGGGTCTCCAAAGCTGTTTGCAGAGCTGGAGCTGCAGGGCTTGAGCCCAGGCACCCTGCTCAAGCTGTGTGCTCAAGAGAAAGGCAGGGGGAGATGGGAGGACAGGTCTGCTTCGGTCCTGGCTGTTGCACTAGCTGTGCCAAGTTTTTATTATGCGCACCAAGTTTACTACTAACCTGAGCTCCACGTGTCTGCTTAAGAAGTGCCTTCCACACTTATTCTCCTCTTAGAAGATTGCTCTAGGGCACTGTAAAGCACTGTAAAGTCCTTGTCATAAACAATAGCCTGCTTTCACAGATATTTCCTCCTGGACAGAGTCTCCTTCCAACTGCAATGACTGCAGGCCAAAGGCTGGGTGTGATTTCTGTTGTGCAATCAAATAAATGATGTTGCTGGCAGAGGATGCTGCCTTCGCTGAGCTGGCAGCGTGCGCAGGTGTGGATACCCTGGCACACCGGCCCGCGTACACACTCGTGCACATGCACTTACATGTCCAGCCCCGTGGGTGTTCACCCAGGCACAACGCTGCTGCACCGTTTCCAAGACCCAGCTCTTCGGCTCAGGTTCCCTGTGCAGAGCTTTCAGCACGACCAGGCTGTGATAATTTGCCAGCAAAGCCTGGGGTCTTCTCCTGCTACAGTCACACGGAGAAGAGCCTCCAGCCCCCACGTCTCCCAGTCCCTCCATGAGGTTTGGAGCCTGCTATGAAGGCTGCACAGGTGGTGCAGCCTGAAGGCGAGAGCCTGGGGAGGGGGGACAGGACCACAGCACGCTGTTCCTTGGCAAGTCACTGAGCATCCAAACCCTCTTTGCCTTGAGCTCCTTCCCTCTCTCCACCTGCTGTAAAATGGAAGCGGTGAGATTCACGTTCCTGAAGGGAGCTGCCAGGGCTCAAACCAGACAGCTTTGCAAGCAACATTTTTGGTAGCATTTCCAGATTTTCAATGGCTGGGAACAGCAAGGGGAAAAGACACAGGAGCTTTTGAGATGCAAAATCCCCCATATGACTTGACTGGGAATGTGCTCAATTTGTTTTTTCCACAGTGAATCTAAGAGATGGGGCTTTCCTCAGTGATGTTCTTGTGAAAAGAGGACATTTTGGTCTTTTTCTAATGATACAGCTCAGTATCCTCAGTTTAATCAGCCACCCAGCACCCCTGGGAGCTGGAGAAGCAGGGGTGACAGCGTCCATCAGCAGCCGCTGGGCTCCCAGCAATCCTCTTCTCCCCTGCTTCCAAACAGCCTCTCCTCCAAAGGAGAGCAGATTTACATTAACAGTGTGAGCGGCACCTCTTATCTCGGCGGCACCTGGAGCGGTAAGGGCAGTTGCAGGAGTGATTAACACTGATGTCTAAAGGAGCGGAGCAGCTTCCTGGAGAGGCTGCGAAATGCTTCCTTGGGTCTGCCCGGGGAGCCGGCACTGGCGGCAGCTTCCCGCTTCCCATGTCCCGGAAGCATCAGGCTGGGCAGCGGCACTGAGGCTGCAACAGCGTCCGGGGCACAGCCACGTCCTCCAATTTTAGACACACGACGGAAATTCAGCTTCTCAAACCCTGCTGATCAAGGCAGAGGTGTTTCTCCAGAAATGGAGAGGTTTCTCCAGAGAGGGAGTTCAGAGCCCTTGGAGGGAGCCTGTTTTTTCCCATGGCTATAGAGGGGGTCCAGAGAGACAAGTCTAATTTCAACACCCCCAGCGGGTGTCTACGGAGTAAATGGTGCAAAGAGCCTGCCCAGTCTCCCACAGGCATAACAATAATCTTTGCATTACACACCCCATGCTAGATGCTTCCCTGAGCACTCCATGACCACTTGCCTGGACAAATTAGCAGCCGACACAGGCAGGTAATTGCACCTACAAACTGGGAGATGGCTGCTTTGGAAAGAGACGTGGGGAGAATCATCTCACCTTACTCAGGCTATGCAGAAGTAAATGGGAATGGTGGGATCCTGTGGCACTGATGGAGAGAGAGGACGGGAGCTTCATCCTGCCTGAGACAGGTGCCAAAAGCAGAGAGGATAACTCATGGCTGGACATGCCCTGGGGATCCCAGCTAATTGCACAGCCCAGGCTGGCTGCAGGTAGGGAGAGGGTGTCCTTGCACATCCCTGAAGGGGAAAGCTGTGCCACCACCCGCGCTGCTCCACGGTAACGGCCACATCCTGGTTCCCACAGGGACCAACGCCACTCCAAAGGGAGAAGCTGTCAGCCATCATGGAGGGAAGAAACAGGAGGAAGGACAGAGGTGGAATGAGCTGAAGAGGAAAATTTCTCAGGGCAAAATTCCACTCACAAGTAGCAGTAGCTGCTGGTCTCTCTGATCTCCTACGAAACAGTGAAGTCAGCCTGGTGATTGGGAAATCTTCCTGCAATTGCCATTTTGCTATTGAACTAGCTCTAGTCTTTGCCCTTTTTTCATCCTTGCCTGGAGAGGAATCGGATGGAGTCAATTTGCTCCACTTTGTGTCTGATCATTTTCTGCCTTTTAATCAGAAAGTCCATCAGGGAGGGGAGGCAGATCAAAGTGCCTCCGTTTTACTCATCACTGCAAGCCCAGGGCCCTGTGCTGCCCAGCCAAGGCTCTTTAGTGACAAATAATGCTGCCCTCAGTCATTGCCTGGGAAATGACAATCTGCTCCGCTCGCCTGGTGATGCTCCCTCCTAGTTACAAGCGGGTGCTCTGCTTCTTGACGTGCCATTAGTCACTTAGAGGCGCACATCTCGCTAGCTCTTACGAGACCTCACTGGAGAAAACAGCTCCGTAGTTCTTCCATCTCCATGCAGGAAAATTGACTCCAGCTGAAAACAGTCTCGCAGCTTATTTTAAAGAAGGCAGTTCCCTGGGCTGCAGCCTGATCTGTGAGGGCTGCTGAGATAAGGGCATGTACCCCTCGCTGCCCCGGCAGGCTGAGCTGCAGACACTGCTCTGCTGAAGACCTGAGCTGGGGACACCGGCACCAAGTGCTGGGGCTGGGCTGGCCTTGGCAGGCATCTTGGTTTGGCGACAAGCATCTCCTGAGGACCCAGGTAGATAAGGGAGGCGTATGGTGCAGTTCCACCCAGCCCTGCCCTCTGCCAGCGCAGGGACGCCTGGCACAGCAAACCCCTCGTGGCAGCTTTCTGGAGGCCCGTGAGCAGCGGCGCTGGTGCCAGTGCGTGCTGTCCACACCACCTCCATGCGTACCCTGCCCTGGCTTGAATCGTCACACATTGCCGCTTCCCCAGGGCAACGAGGGGAAAGTTGTTAGTGGTGTGTTTAGAAAGTGTTTGGCAAAGAGGAAAGCAGCATGTCCAGATGGTGGTGTGGGTTTGTCATGACAGCCACGGGCCAGGTCCCAGTTCAGTGCGGTGTGGTAGGGGAAGAGTAACCCACTGAGGATAAGCATCAGTGTGACAGGAGGCTGGAAAAATAAAGGTCAGGGAGAATGAGGGAAGAGCACAGCTCTGGTGGTCTAGCACAGCATCTCCCGAGGAGGGGGCACGCACGGGCTGGCTGCCTGAGACATCCCAGCTCTTGGCTAATGAACCGGCTCAGCAGCTGGTGATTACGATTGGAACAGTCCCAGCGGGGAAGCCTGTGCTGGTGGGACTGAAGAAAGCGAGGAGGGGTCAGGAGAGGAGGGCGGTGGACACAGACACGGACTCACACCACAGCCCCAGCAGCACCAGGCTCTGCGCTGCCTTCTTGGCAGCCGCGACGTGTCTGGCTAATTAGTGCACGTTATCGTGTCCTTTGAGAGTTTGAAGTGCTTGTTAGTAATAACAATAACAACAGTGATAATAGTCAAGATTAAAAATAATTAAGGAAGCAAACCGTAGAGGAGATTGAATGCTCAACTGCATGGATAACGCAGGGGACTCCCCCAGGGTCCTTCTCCAAGGCCAAGTCCAATGTTACAAGGAGATGGTCACGGTCCACCTGAGTGGGACAAGGATTTGGAGAGATTTCAGAAGTGCCACCAAATCTTCTGCCTCTGATATATTGTTATTGTCTCCTCCATTGCAGGCTGCTTGCCCAAGGATCCCACAATTTCAATGAAAAGACAGCAGAGGAGAGTCGACAAACAGACTCCTGACCGGGGGGACCTTATTACCAGGGCTGGAGAAGCCAGCGAGCACCTCCGTGCCGGCAGCTCTGCTTGCTCTGAGTGTGGCAATCAGCAGGTGACAGCTTGGCACCACCCATGGGGCCGGCACAGCGTGGGGGATATCGGAAGAGGTGAATGATGGCTCAGATAACCTGCAGCTGGAATCAAATCAAGCTGTGGAGGCAAGTGATGTTCCACGGAGGGCCTAAGGCAGAGGTTGGTGGTGTGAGCACAGCTAAATGATGGGGTTTCTGAGTTTTTTTATCTGGTCTCATAAACATGGAAGGAAACTCTTTTCCTTGGTGCTGTCATCACCAAAAAAGCGTGAGGAGGATAAATTGTTTTTCAATGCGCCCCTAACAGGCTGCAATCTGGGTTTCTGGGCGCCGTCAGGCACATGGCCCGGGGATGGTGAGGGCAGGGTCTCAGCTCAGGCGGGCAGGAGGTGACGTGGCGTCATCCTGATGGGCAAAATGGGAGCTGAGAGAGCTTCGTGTCCAGCTGTCTGGCAGCAAGGAAAACCTCCGCGATTCTTGGCCTTTGGGAAAGTATGAAAAAGCTCAAAGCAGGGTGGGAAGATGGTGGTGAGAGCGAGCTGGCAAGGCAGGGAGAGGAGCTGAAATGAGCTTCATTTGCTTGGTCTAAAAAAACCTGAGATGTGGAGGAGGTGACCTTAGAGGGTGAGTGTTAAGCTGGACTCCAGTTCCAACTGCACCGGAGCAGCTCTGGTCATCTGCTGCCCTTGGCAGCTATGGCAAAATCCTGCAGTTTTGTCAGGTCTTGCAGTTTTGGGGCTCTTTGGTGGCTCTTTGGTGGGTGTCTGAACAGCCCTGCCTAAAGTCTCTGAAGATAGATGTTGCATCTTTAAAAAAAAAGTATATAGCCCACATAGCTATGGAAAAAAACACAGAAAAGGTGTTTTTTTTCATCCTAAAGGCTGAGAAAAGAGAGTCCAACAAAAAGAAAATCAATCTTTTCTTTTCTTTCTTTCTTCAGTGACCGAGAAGTGTGTTTCAGCAGGTACAATTGTGGCTTCTTTGTAAAGCAGAGACAAGATTAAATGTATTACAAAATACATGCCAAGCCAGACAGCAGCTGAGACTCACAAAGCAGGTAATGGATAAGAAGTACTGAAGTTCAAAAAAACAAAGGAGAAATAACAGTGACATCTCAAAGCTGTTTCCATTTCAAGCCATCCTTGCCAAGGAATCTGTTCATTACTTTTCTATGTTATGCTAATTTATTTTTTTAAAGGAAAATAATGTTTAATTGAATCTTTGAACTTCCAGCAAATGCTGTCCCTCTCTTCCAAATCTATATTTACTCTAAATGCAACAGTTGGCGGTGCCAAGCATCCCCTGCCACCACTACTCTGCTCTGCGAGCGAGGGGGCAGTGTGCGGGCACAGGGCAGCTTTAGGGGGGGACGGGGTCACGCAGGGACGGGGCTGCTCTGCTTGGCGTGTGCTGCTGGGAGGGCACTTGGGCACAGAAGATTTACTGTGGGTGTTTAAGTCCGGAGAGTATTTATTTTGCGATGCAGTAGGATACCAAAAATAAATTCAAAAACCCAAAATCGATGTTGCGGCCGCGGAGACGCGCCGAGGGGAGCGCGGGCTCGCCAGCCACTGGATGGCATTGTTGTTTCACACGGACAGAAGCTGTTGGGGCTGCCCTAGCCCGTGGCCAGGAGCCGCTGCAGGAGGCTGGGCGACTGTTTTCAGGAGCCTCTGTGGTTCCTCTGAGTTTGCCACAAATGTGGTGGCCGGCATGACATTGGCAGATCTGCCATGGCAGGGCAGCGGGCGTTGGGAAAGCCTGGTCTGCAGCGTGCCCGGCTGTCCCCGGCGGTGCCACCGCGGCGGCCGGGCTGGCCTCAGCTCCCTGCCTGCGGACACCAGCCGGGGCTGAGCACAGCCAGGGCTGGGGTGCTGTGCGGGGACTGCCCTTTGGTGGGGCAGCCAAGGGGACAGGAGGGACTGCCCTTTGGTGGGGCAGCCAAGGGGATGGCGGGGACTGCTCTTCGGTGGGGCAGCCAAGGGGACGGCGGGGACTGCCCTTCGGTGGGGCAGCCAAGGGGACAGCGGGTGCTGCCTTCCCACGTGCCCTCTGTGATCCTGGCGCAGACCGAAGGGAGCCAATGCTGCTGCTGAAGTGTGATGCGTTTGGGAAGAGGGAGGACTTGGGACTGGGGAGGTGAGCAGCCACAGCTTAGGTCAGTCACGGCTTAGGAGCTGCTGGCATTCACATGAGATGTTGCAGACACGCTGGAGCCCCTCTCTGTTTACCCAGGTCCCGTACTCACCTCATACCACCCTTCCTTCCACCCTGACCCGTCCAGGCCACCGTGCCTTAAAAGCAGCGGGGTCATTTCTCCCCATGGTCCACTCGTGGGAAGGGAACATCTCGCCCTTTGCCATGGGGAAGAGGCGGCTTGGCCAGCGTGGAGGGAAGAGCCCAGCGGGTGGGAAGGTCCCTGCAGCAGGCGATGCTGAGCAGGCAACGTTTGAAGGAGAGGAGCCTTGCTGCTCTCACACCTTCACGTGCAGATTGGGAGGAATGAATATTTGAAAATAAAATGTTAGACTGGAGGGCTTGACACTTTGTTGGTGGGATGGGCTCCTAAGAGCGCTTTCTTGGAGCGGGTAGGCAGCCCTGCTACTAATACTTCTGTTTAACTACCTGCATAAGCAGCTCCTGCCTCTCCAACTAAGACATAGGCTCTTAGAGCTGTCAAGATCTCCACATCTAGTGCAAGCACTGCTGAAGGAAACAGGAACATTAGTGCGTATTAAAGCACTACCTTCAGGAGAAGCCCCTGGGAGCGCCTGTGGGCTCAGGTGAGCAGGACCCTTCCCTGCTTCTTTCCACACAAGGAGTAGAAAGCACCAGCTGAAGCAGGCGTGTGGTACACTCCAGATAGGCAAAAGGGCTCTTCACACGAGGAGTAATTAATGCAGGAACCCCTTGCTGCCAGATGCCAAAAACGTGTTCGTAATGCGACAGGAGGAATTAATGGAAGAACAACTAATCGAGGCAGCCGTGTCCCCTCTGGCTGAGGGACTTGTTTAACCACAGATCACTGGAGGCTTGGAGAGTGTCCCGGGGACGCAGTGTACTTGCCTGAGCCTACATGCCCAACTCCCTCTTAACCTTGAGGTTACTACCCACTAGTAGCCACTACAGAGATAAGGTACGGGATTAGATGGACCACTTCTCTTCCCCAAGCACTACAATAACGGGGCTGAATACTGCTGGGATGTTTAGGCTGCTGTGGCTAGACCACAGGCAGCCATGTCTTTCTTTTCTTCTATTTTTTATTTTCTTTTTTGCCCTAGAAACCGTGTTCACACAAATAACTCACTGTGTGTGGCCTCGAAGAGGAAGCACAGCAGCTGCTGCTGGTGAAACTCTCACCGAGCCCATCCACCCTGTGCCTGGCCTGGCCTGGCCCACCATGCCCGTTACTTAACTTAAAATACCTGCCGTGTTCAGGAAGCTGTGTAATGAACTTCCCTTCAAGGCTGTGCGAATGTTGCCGTGCATTTTGGCAAAACCAGCATGGAAACTGCTGAAAGGCGAAGTGAAAATGGCTGAAGGTAAAACGTGGCACAACAGGTGAGTTAAATTTGGGTGGGGAATTTCCAGTATTTCTTTCTTGGAAGTGAAAATGCTTAATTGCCTTCTGCATTTATTTGACCCCAAGCTAGTTCTGCAAACCCCGGCCGTGGCTTTCAGTCCTGGCCATGGAGGAGGACTAGCCATGTGTCCGTCTTGCCAAAGCCCAGACGAAAATTATGGGCATCACAGCTCTCAGATGGGCAGCTCTAGTTTAACTTTCGTTGTGCTGAGCTGCTGCAAATCACTGAGTGTTATCCTGAAACATAAAAGCAATCAATACCGTGTTTGAAAAAACCATCCTGGGCAGTGCCAGCCATCAGGGCTGCAGGGGCGCGGGAGGCCGGCCATGGGCTCAGGCACTTACGGCACTTGGGCCAACGCTGGCTGTAACTGTGTGCTAATCCAGCGTGCCATTGCCAGAAAGGGTTTGCAAACTGCCTGCAGGCTCCAGTCTGTTCTCCTCTCCTTGAACACCTCTGAATAAAGGAGTGTCCTTTATTCTTTTGTTTTTGAAGATCTTTGATGGGGAATTAATGGTCAGAAATAACATCGCTCCACTAAGCAAATAAAGGACTTAGGTTTTCCTCTCCAAGAGGGGCTTCGATTTTCCTTCCTGGGTAGCTGAGGGCACCCAGAGCAGCGCCAGGCTGCCGGCTGCCCTCCCCGCTGGGACCAGCCTCCTGCTGGCTAAATGGCCGTGACTCCTGTCTCAGGGCTGACCCGAGCCAACCTGGCTGTGTTTCCGAGGCCAGGTGTGATTCCCCAAACACCGCTGCCACTGTTCACGCAGCTCCGGCAGCCCCAGGGAGACTTGGTGGGAAAAGCCACAGTGGCAGCCCGAGGTCTCTGACACAGAGCAGAGGGTGAAGGCTCCCCAAAGGCCAAGGAGTGCGAAGGAAAAAAGTCACTCTCTGGGTTTATTTTTGTTTGTATTTTAATAGTAGAGCTGCTCACAAGTGGAATCGTCTACGTGCTGCCATGGAAACAGCAGCACTGGTCCCCAGCGCAGTTTGCAGCCATCTGCAAGGGAACAATTGTTGGCCTGTTTGTGTAAAATCATCCGGGGTGGTGCCGGGCGGCGTGCGGCTGGCCAAGGGGAAGCCACACCGAGACACGACAGGACATGCTTGTCACACTGAATAATAGGACGTACAAACACTCGGAGACAGGACCGGCAACGTCCTGTCTGGGGAAGAGCTGACGTGCAAAACCAGCGTGAATCAAACTGGTTTGAATGAGCGTTTGATTCCCAGGGGCTGCAGCACTTTGCGTGCGATGCTCACGGGCGTTCACGCTGCCGGTTTTTCAGTTCGTGTGAACACTGGGATCTCCGTGCAAGCAGAGCTCTGTGTGTGCAAAGAAAAGTCTTCCGAGAGGCAAGAGCATGGCAGCGCCTAGGCAGGCTGCTGCTCCTGTGGAGCTGAATTTCAACTGCTCCAGGGTGGGAAACAGAGCCAGGTTAACTTTCTGCATAGGAACAGTTCGACTGAATGCACCGGGCTTACAAAGCTCTTGGCATGAAGCATGTGCAGAAGTCTAAGCATCAGCCAGCATTTGCCAAAACTGCTGGGGAACCAGCTCCTGGTTTTACTCAACCATGTGTTAGGCTTCAAATCTGTGAAGAGCAGGTTCTGTTCCCAGGCAGTTGCCCTACCTGAACAGAGATGCACGTGAAAAAGAAATGCCCATGAGAAATGGCAGAGAATCACCCGATCCACGCTAACCTCCTCCCTGCTTGGGCAGGACTGCTAAGCTCAGGATTGCTCTGCTGGCTCATGACCTGAATGTGCTGGGACACACTCTGATGTCGTGACTGTATACTGCTGAGGTCTCACGCTGACGCCACATGGAAGCCACCAGAGAGCCCTGCCAGAGGAAGGTGTTCTTCCTCCACTAGCAGTGGGTGAGGGTGCGACCTGCCGGCTGCTGGCGGAGCTGGCTCTGCCCTCCACCCTTCCGAGGTCCTTCAGCACTCTCGGTACCCAGCCCTGGGTGGACTTGGGCTTCTTCATCCTTGCCATCTGCCTGGAAGGCCAGCATAGACAGTGTAGGGGCTCAGGACTTTTCCTGAAGAGTCCATAGAGGAGCTGATTTCTCCTTGTTAGCAGAAAGAGGAGCTCAGACAGCCTCCTAGCACGTGTGCATTGAACCTGCTGAGCTGAGCTTACACACCCTGCCTGAGCCCTGCCTGACATGGCTGGCAGTCATCCCTTTGAGCTAGCTGGTGAAACCCCTTTGTTTCTGCCTGTGCCCCTGTTTGGAGCTCATTTTCCTCTTAGATCCCCATGACTGCAATTTACAGCTGTGAACGTTCAGGGGGAAAGATATTGAAGCTTCTAGGCTCAGATGCCAGAAGAGAAGACACTCGCTTTCTGGGAGAATTTGTAGTGGTAACCTGACTGCAAACGCCTCATTCAGCCAAGCAAAGAGGGGAAAGATTAGCTGGTTTTAATCTACTTCGTCTTCAAAAATATTTAATAAAGAGGGAAAATAAATTCAGGGGGGCTTGTAGGCATCCTGAGAGCAGAAAAAAGAGGTAAAATTAATCCTATCAATAATCCATGATGAATGATTCACTCAGCTCTTTTATTCACAGTTGCACATAGTTATCCTTATTCACTCGGAGATGCAGTACTCATGGAAATATATTACAGACTCATATGCATATAAATTATTGTATTGGGTTTGCGTGGCAAGGTTTTGGTAGCGGGGGGGCTACGGGGGTGGCTTCTGTGAGAAGCTGCCAGAAGCTTCCCCCATGTCCGATAGAGCCAACGCCAGCGGCTCCAGTATGGACCCACTGCTGGCCAAGGCTGAGCCCATCAGCGATGGTGGTAGCACCTCGGGATAGCGTATTTAAGAAGGGGAAAATGTTGTTGCACAGCAGCAACTGGAGTTGGAGAGAGGAGTGAGAGGATGTGGTAGGAGCAGCCCCGCAGCCCCCCAGGCCAGGGCAGCAGGAGGGCAGGAGGGGCTCCGGAGCAGAGATTCCCCCGCAGCCCGGGGTGCAGCCCATGGTGGGGCAGGCTGTGCCCCTGCAGTCCAGGAAGGCCCACGGGGGAGCAGATCCCCACCTGCAGCCCGGGGAGGACCCCATGCTGGGGCAGGGGGGTGCCCGAAGGAGGCTGTGACCCCATGGGAAGCCCGCGCTGGAGCAGGATCCTGGCAGGAGCTGTGGCCCCATGGGAAGGACCCAGGCTGGAGCAGTTCATGGGGGACTGTCTGCCATGGGGGGACCACAGGCTGGAGCAGGGAGGAGTGTGAGGAGTCCTCCCCTGGGGAGGAAGGAGCGGCAGGGACAGCGTGTGATGAACTGACCCCAACCCCCATTCCCCGTCCCCCTGCGCTGCTGGGGGGTAGGAGGGAGAGAAATCAGGAGTAAAGCCCAGGAAGAAGGGAGGGGTGGGCGGGAGGTGTTTTAACATTTGGTTTTACTTCTCATTGCCCTACTCTTATCTGATTGGTAATAAATTAAATTATTTTTCCCCATGTCGAGTCTGTTTTGCCCATGATGGTAATTGCTGAATGATCTCCCTGTCCTTATCTCGACCCACGAGCCTTTCATTTTATTTTCTCTCCCCTGTCCAGCTGAGGAGGGGAGCAATAGAGCAGCTGGGTGGGTGCCCGGCATCCAGCCAAGGTTGACCCACCACAATTCTGAAGCCCAGCGAGGGCTCCTACGCAGCTGGGGCTGCAGCCCAGCGTAGCTCGCACATCGTACGCGGCTGCACGGACCTCGCTGCCGTGGGCTGAGCTCAGGTCGCTGAGCAGCCTTGGGGCTTCAGGAGGCTCCCGCACGGACGCGTGCCAGGGCTCGGCTCCTTGCTGCTTGCATTTGCACACAGCAAGTTCATCCATGTGCTCTAGTGGGGATGAGGAAGGGAAGGGGTCTGTGTCGCCCTCCCTCCTGGCAGGGGGCACTTCTAGGAAGAAGGGCTATAAAGCCAGCATGGCCCGTGCCCAGTGTGCTCTGTGCTGCCTGGGAGAGGTGGCACCAGTGTCCCCAGCCCTCAGCTGCATCCACACAGCAACGCTGCACTGAGGCTTCCACCTCTTTTGCCAGTTTATACCAGAATCTTTTCTCTGGTGTCAGCAATGTGGTCCCAACTCCCTGGCAGCGGCAGCCAGTGCCTCCTGCAGTGCAGAAGGACAAACACCCGACCACCCCGCGGTGCTGTGAGCCAGGGTGCTTGCAGCACTGGGGGTGGGGGGTGAGGGGGGTGGCAGGAGGCAGGAGATGCATTTCTGTCTCCCAAGCAGCTCTTTTTCTTCCAAAACTTCTTTGCAGGAGAAAAGAACCAAGTGGAAAATTTTCATTAGAAATAGGATTTTTAAAAAACAGTTAAAAGAAGACAATGAACTTTCTGTCACACTTCTGTGGCCTGCAGAGAGAGGACTGAAGTGGCCCAGCACTCCAAGAGCCTCTCCCAGGAGGAGTCAGAGGAAACGCCAGATGATGCTGAAGAGCAGAGGACACCGCCCCATCAGACACCGCTCTGGCGCGGGGAGCACCCTGGGTGTGCGCGCTCCAGGGGAAAACCCAAACCGTACACAGAGCCAGCGCCACCACCAGCCTGCGGGGACAGAGGTTCCTGGAGGGAGGAGAAGAGGCAGCCCCAGCGCAGGCGCTGCCCCTGCCCTCCCCAGCGCAGCCTCAGCAGCACCAGCGCTTCTCCAGGAGCCCACGTCTGCTCAGGCCGAGGATGCTTCATTATCAGCTGCCATTTCACCCTCCATCGTCCTTACGTTTCTTACAGATTGTTTAGCAGTTTCCAGCTCACGGACTGTGAATGGGGAATTTCCCCCCCAAAAAATTGTCTCCTGTAACAAAGAAAGACAAACTTGTCCCTTCATATCAGACTTATTTAATATTCCACCTTGCATGACTGGAACCAGGAAAGGGGTAGATGGTCTTACATATCTCTGGCCATTTAAAAGTTGGGGCTGTTGATGGAGAAAGAGGTTTTTGCAGAAGACAGCTCAAGCCACCCGTCGTGGAGGGGCTGCCCTGCTCGCCCGAGGCAGCAGGCAGCTGCCTGGCCCTGCTCTGGCTCTAACTCTCCGGCTGGTGCTGACATGGTTGCCCCTTGCTTTGGTTTCTTCTTTGGTCCCGAGATGATAAATACCTCCAAGGGTCACTCTGAGAGGGCATTTTTAAAGCTTGCAAAATTATTTTGCGGCCCTCAGATGAAACCTGAATTAACGATGTCTGTATTATGAACAGTGATAGTTACGCTGTTAAAAAATGAGTGCCAATGTTCTCCTTTAAAGCTAAAAGCCAGACCTGCTTTAAGCTGGATTTTAGATTCATAGATCCCAGTAGTGTTATAAATAAAGTATGGTGAATAAATTACAGTGCTCTGCAAACAGTGAGATTTCATACCATTAATGTTGGAGTTTGGTTATTTAAAGGCCTGTCTGTTCAGGTATCACTAGTGTGACCCTCTTCTTTTTGATCGCTTCTGTTTTGAACCGCTTCCCCCCTTAGCTCAGGCTGAGCACTTTCATCATGAGTTGGGGAACCTGGCTGCATGGCAGTGCTGTAGCATCCAGAGTGCTCCCTGGACCAGATAATGAATAATGTAAAGAAAGGTGGTGACGACAGCGGTGAGACAGAATTCTAAGTAAGGACGAGCACCAAATCATCTGGTGCGGTAAATCAGACGTAGACCGGAATTTTCCTCCTGCCTCACCTCTTCACAATGGTTTCCCTGACAAAAGGGACTGGGATCCAAACCACTGAGAAATCCAAGGGGTTCAGCTACCGCATTCGGACTCTCCAGCTTAGGTCTGGGTACCAATAGATGCCGTGGCCCAGGCAGAGCGCCTACTTCAGAGGTAGCCTCCCAGCGAGAGCAGGGAAGCTTGCATTTAAAATGGAATAGAAAGAAAGAAGTTGTTCTTCCCCAGCAGAGTGGGAGGACTGCATGATCTAACGGCAGGTATAACCCTAAGAAACTTAATTTATTCACGCTCTCTTTTTAATAAAATCCATCCCACACAACTGGGCAAAGGAGACCATGCTGTGTTTAGAGGGAACACGCTGTGCACACCAAAAAGCCTCTCTGTTAACTTGGTTTCATCTCATCTCCCTCTCTCTGCCTTATATCTGTGCCTGAAAGTGCAGCCAGTGATCTAAAGCAGCGACGGAGTTACTACTGCAGCAGCGAATTCCACTGCATAGTGACTGTGATTCAGTGCCGATGAATCACTCAGACACTTTTTTTCTCAACTAGATCTTTGGCTTTATTATTGTTACAGAAGAAAAAAAGGAGGAGGGGAAAAAAAGAAGAAAAAGCCACTGCCTTATCTTCCTCTCTAATCCTTTCCAATTTTTCTTTTAAAAAATTTAATTAAATTTTTGTAGGCATCCTGTTCAGGCTGAATAAACTCTTTGATAATCCTGGAAGGGAATCTGCATTACAAGGAGTCGTGATGTAATACGCCCCGAAGTGATGACAGCACTGGGGTTCAGCATGACCTGTTCTTGGGGTTCAGAAACGCCCAGTGATGGAAGGGTCTTGCACTCTGCCTCCTTCATGCATCAAAAATCTATTCCCCACTTCACAGTTTGCAGCTGGTAAAGCAAAGAGAGTGCTGGGATCCTGAGACCAGGAGTGCGGAGGAGCAGCGGCCGGCTGCCTCACCCTGCCCGGGCGCTGCTCACGTTCCGGTACCTGTACGCAAGGGGCTCCGTTTTGTTCACGCTTCTGCAGAAGGCTCCCTTGGGTCTCCATCCACCCGGCCCACCCTGCAGACAGCAAAACCCTTTGCTGCTGTAGGCTTTGCCTGGATGGAGAGATGGCTCTGCATACACCTGGTACTTGTGGCGTAGAATATTGCTGTCGTCCACATATTGGCAACACGGGCACACCAAAGGGTCAGGAGGTGAGGAATTGGGTGGCAGAGACAGAGCAACCAGGACCCAGTGCTCGTGCAATGGGCGGGCGCAGGCTGGGGTCGCTGCCCCGTCCTCCAGCAGGACATAACCAAACTCCTGCCAGCACAGTGTGGTTTATCCCTGGCTCTAACCTCTGGGGCTGGGGAGATGGGGCCTAAAATGTCAAGACCCTCCTCTGGCTGCAAGTTTTCAATCTGCCTTCTAGCACTCAGGTTTTCAGTGCATTTCTCTAAAACTGCTGCGAGCACAGCAAGGCTGGGATGGGAGTTTACTGCAGTGTCACCGCGAAGGGGACAGCTCAGTTCTCTTTCCCAAACCTCTCATGATGGGTGTGGGTGAGCAGCTTTGATCCTGACCCACAGTGCTGCTGGTCTTCGGTCCAGTGAAGCATTTAAACACCTGCTGGGAAAGCACATAAACCCCTTTGACTTCAGTTTGCCTACTCGTGCAAACCGCAGCCTGTGCTTGGCTTAGGGATCTGGGCTCTGATGATTTCCCTTCCACGCTGTCAGGCTCATTAGTAGCTGCTGCGGGAGATCCTGACTCAGAGCAGCGGCGGAGGCAAGTGGGCAGCTGCTCCGAGGACTCGGATCCTGAAGGAAGAGCTACAAGTGCTTGCTCCATGAAGAGACATCAAGCCACACAACTACAGATTTAGTGTTAAAACTAGAGGCTATAATAATGAGCTGTCCGGAAAGCTCACGTTAGTACTATCGAGAAGAAAATGAAGGCGAAACAAAATAGTTTCAGGAACACTTTAACTGCCAGTTTTAAAATGACCCATCTCAGCTCCACCCAGACCACCCTCATCTGGTTTGTCCTTGTCTGAGAAAATCCAAACTATGACAAGGTGTCTCTTCATAGATTTGATCCCACTTTTACTTTTCTTAATGTTATTCTTTGTCTGTCTTTCAGTTACTATAGTGATGAACAAATGCATGCAACAAACAGGAGGCCTGGCAGCCAGGGGAGGCGTGTTTGCCTGCGATGGCTGAAAATACCACCAAATTTTTTGAGAAATCAGTTGAAAGGTCTTTGCCAAAAACCCTCTGAACTTTAAAAAATGGGTCCTATCAAACAAGTTGATAAGAAGTTGTGTTTAAAACACACTCTTTTTTTTTTAAACTTTATGTATCTTGTCAGCAAGCAACATATATTGCAATTTGTTGGGTGCTGTTTTCTCCTGCATCTATACACCATCGAAGATGTCCCTTTTCCAGGTGCAAGGGCCAAAATCGTGATTAAAGGGCATGAAATGGATGGCTACAAACCGAATTGCTTCTCTGAACTTATGTGTACTCTGGATCACCCTGTCCCAGTGCAGTTCTGCTCTGAGAAAGGGCAGCCTGAAAGAGCTCCCAGTGATGCTCCTCGGTGTGACCCATGGGGTGTTGTATGAATGCAGCGGGCTGCCTGAATCCATGCCACAGATCTCACACCACGGACTCAGTCTCTTGGAGTCAGATCTGCCGAATTTTGTAGCCAGAAGTTGCATCGAGCTGGAGAGGCCGAGCTGTGGGTTTCAGTCTGTGAGTTATCTGTACCAGCAGTGGCTGTTGTGTGTGTTTCTTAGGGCACAGTATGGAGCCCGCACAGTTACACAGGGGGAATGGAGGACCCTGGTCTCACGCAGACCTGGAGGTACCAGTGGTGGAGGGAATCCAGCTCTACCCTGGAGCTGCAGCTGAAGCTGAGTCTTGGCAGTTGGAAAAATATCGCTTCGTTTCCAGCAGCAGGTCTGGTCAGAAATCCTCCCTGCAGCAGTCGGTACTGAGCCTCATGTTTACATGAGATGTTTACAGGCACTTTCTAAGGGAGGAACTGCACAAGGGCACTGCCACTTGAAACCCCAGAACGCAGATCCAGATGTGGAAGGTGAGCATACCTGAAGATGGGGCTGCTCAGATCCTGCTTTTATGCTCAGTCCAATATTGCAATAAGTGTTTTAAAAATTCAGATGATGAGCTGGTTGTGGTGTCCACCTCTTCCAAGGCTGAGGTTTGTAAGGGTCATGGGGCCAGATTTTCAGCTGCTGAAGCTCTAGTAATGTCAAAGGGAACCGGACTGACACCACAAGTGAAAAAGGCGCTCGCAGGGTTTCGCTGGGCTCCACTTCCCTTCTGCTGCTTCCACACACGAACCAACCAGCCAACCAACCCACCCAGCCCTGCAGCTGGCTTTTAGGAGCCGAGGGAGAGAGAGAAGCATCAGAAACTCTTTGCCAGGGTCAAGGAGACTCGGAAGCGCCCAGATAAAAACTTGGGGGCCATGTGTCGGAGCGCGCTCGGGGGGGGGGGGAGGGGGTGGCGGGGGGTGGGGGGCGGCCGGAGCCACCCTCCGCCGGCGGCGCAGCCCCTCCGGCCGGCACGGAGCCGACCTTCCCCCGGCGCCGGGAGGAGCGGAGTGCGGGGCCGGGCAGCCCCTGCGCTCCCGGGGCGGGGCGGGGCGGAGGCTGCGCGCCCTGCGCTGCCGCCGCGCCTGGGCAGGCAGCGCCGCAGCCCCGCGGGCGGAGAGCGCGGACCCCCCCGCACCGCCCC